>PVIW01000781.1:250250-397366 GCA_004026585.1 Noctilio leporinus
AAGGTGCCGGCCTGCAAACCCAAAGGTTGCTGGTTCGATTCCCAGCCAGGGCACATAATCAGGTTGCAAGCCAGGTCTCCAGCCAGCTCTGTAGCTGGAGGCAGGTGAAAGGCAACCATACATTGATGTTTCTCTCCCTCTCTGCCTCTCTTCCTTCCCCTCTCTCTAAAAATAATAAATAAAATCTTTAAAAAAAAATTAAAAGTAAATAAATAAAAGTAAAGTCTTAGTTTTGAGGTAGTGCCAACAGTTTGCTGCATTCCCTCGGTATGAATATTTGCATGGGGTTTCTGGCCCTGCTCTCAGAAGGGCGGAAGCAAGCATCCACTTCGTGGGTGTGTAAAGATAACAATGTACCCACACCCCGTCCTTTCTTTAGTGTTCATGGGTAGGAGCAAGCTGTATGGCTTCTTAAATAATACAGCAGCCTTTTGTGACCTCCCCCTTCTCAGTCCGCTCCTGACACCACCTTAATTATTAACTTAGAGCTGCAGGGAACATTTCAGACGCTACTCAAGTATTCATCATCCACTCACCCCCACAAATTATATAAAAGGAAAATAACCACACACTTAAATAATTACAATTAAAGACAAAAAAAAAAACAAAGTAGAAAGGACAGCTTATTTTAGATGGTAAGTGAGAGTGGATTAACGTTTTCCTTAGAAAACATTTATTTGAGAATTTCAGATCAATTCCCCATTTGCCTCCTGGTAGCGAATTTTGCTTTTTCACATTTAACCTTGTCTCTGCTGATTCACCCCTTCTTCTCCAGTCACTGCCACGGGTCTGACCCTGTGGGTCTGTTTGCTGGACTAGGGAAAAAGTCCCCCAGGGAAAGTGTGGAGCAGGGAAGTTTAAATGTCTTGTTGTCCCTCAACCGTGAACATGGTCGCCATGTCTACCATGGCTGCCCAACCCCACACCCATCCCGCAACACTCCTGCTCAGACCCTGGGACTGCCCTCCGCCTCTCTTCCTGCCTTTCCCACTGCCTGGGTCTCCCCTGCCAAGGTCAGTGCCAAGGATTTTGACGTCCTCTGGCACTTCTACCTTTTGAAAGTACGTAGGATTCCTACCCAGGGGAACAAAAGACAACAATCCAGAAATGCACTTAATTATGAAAGTAGTGAATTAACATGAAAACAAAAGTGAACATGTTGAAAAGAAAGCCTCATCCTCCCTTCACTCCGTGCCCCCCACCCGCCCCTCAAGAAGGCCACTTTTGACCATTTGCTCTTGCAAACCGTGAGGAAGGACCTCCATAACTCTCAATGTTATGTGCCCCTATTCCTTGACTTAGCTCTTCTTTTGACTTATCACTTGAAATAGTACACTCTTGATGTCTCACCAAGAAAGTGAGAAATTTACTGTGTCTTCTCCCCTTTTGCCTTCTCCAAATTTTTATTATATTTTTATCTTGTCATCCTTCTTTGAGTCACTGTGGAAATAAATGGAGACCATGTGAGAAAAGCAAAGGCTATTTATTCTGAGCGTGCTAGAGAAAGGGAGTCAGCGCCGTTGCTGGCGTGTTGGCAGAGACTCGAAGGCAGATGGGGGAGTGGGGAAGCTTGACAGTGGAAAAAGGAAAGGCTCTGGTGTGCTCTGAGTCGGGGCTGGGGAGCTGTGGGCAGCCCAGCGAGGAGCAGGGCACCCTATGTGACTGGTTAAGGAGTTTTATGTGATGGGTGAGCATATGGCTTGCTTTTGGTTGGTCTTAACTTAGAAGTAGGAACAGACATTAAAGAAGCTGTCAGGTATTAATAAAGTCTGGGCCACTTGGGGCCGATTGTCGCAGAGTTTATTGTTTAGCACCCTGGATTGTTACTAGAGATGACAGTCTAGCTTCCAGCAAGTCTGGCTTCTAGCAGGCTGGCTTCCTGGGTTGATTATTGTAGGCAGTTGGTTTCCTAGGCAGATTGCTATAGGCTGCGAATCAGATGTCTAGTTTTTACATGGTTTGGCTATTGCTCATTTGTATAGTCAGCCTCTCTACAACTCAATAACTCTCAATATTGGAATTAAACTTCTATTTCTTGATCTTTCAACTGCAAGCAGCATCTCTCTCCATTTTGTAGCTATTCCCACCATCTCTTAATCTACCTCCTGTCACCTTCCGATTCCTGCCAGCTATAATATGCTTTTAATGGTATGAAGATTTAGAATATTACTATCCCCTTCAGTAAGTATAGATATTTCTAATGTGTCTAAAGGCAAATCTGAAAACCAAGAACCAATGAGTAGCATTTACAATATTATATAATATAAATAACAATAATTTAATTAAGTAATCTAAATATTATTTGTTATGTTCTTGAAAAAGTAGCGGGATTCCTTCTGCAGAGGAATGGTTCTATGGCCCTAACCCTGTGTCACTGAAAGCATCCTATTTTAAGCATCAAGAGAAAGTTGATTCTTTTATTATACTAACACATCTTTCCCTCAAAGGGCTAACTAACTATCTTGTAAGGTTTCCAGGTTTTTGAATGCCTGATAATGACATTATTTCAATCTTAGATCTGATTGATAGTCTAGCTGGTTACTTAATTCTAGGTTCTAGGGTTGGAACTTGGAAGGCATTGCCCCAGTAACACCTACTACCAATATTGTGGATTTAGTACTTTCTAAAAAGACATCATCCACAAAACAGTGACTGGAAGATTTTTTTTTTAATTATAAAGGAAAATTTTAAGCATATACAAAATTATAGAGAAGACTTCATCTCAGGTATTCACCTCCCAGCTTCAAAAATGATCAACTTATGTCCAATGTCAACAATCATCCATTGTTTAGTCTTTTGTGTCTGGCTCATTTTACATAGTTTATTTTATGTTTTTGAGATTCATCTATGTTTTTTCCATCTTTTACTCCTTTTTGTTGGTGAATAATATTCCACTGTAGGGCTATATCACCTTGTGTTTATCCATTCACCAGTTTATAGACTTCTGCATCATGTCCGGTTTGGGGCTATTTTGAATAATGCACATTCATGTCCAAGTCTTTGTATGGACATATGTTTTCATTTCCCTTGGGCAGATATGCTAGTTATATTTATGTTTAACTTTTTAATAAGCTGTCAAAACTGTTTTTAAAAGTGACTGTAGCATTTTATATTCTCACCAGCACTGTATAAGGATTCTAGTTTTTCTACATATTGGTTATCTCTATTTTTTTAATTAAAAAAGGTACTTTATTTATTATTTTTAGAGAGAGGGGAAGGGAGAGAGGCAGAGAGGGAGAGAGATATCA
Source organism: Noctilio leporinus (assembly GCA_004026585.1). Taxonomy (NCBI): domain Eukaryota; kingdom Metazoa; phylum Chordata; class Mammalia; order Chiroptera; family Noctilionidae; genus Noctilio; species Noctilio leporinus. Next base: position 253,499 of record PVIW01000781.1, read on the forward strand.
ATGTATGGTTGCCTTTCACCTGCCTCCAGCTAAGGACCTGGCTGGAGACCTGGTTTGCAACCTGCTTATGTGCCCTGACTGGGGAATTGAACCAGCGACCTTTGGGTTCACAGGCCAGTGCCTTATCCAATGAGCCACCAGCCAGGGAGATTTATCTCTATTTTTTTTTTTTTTTTTTTTATAGCTATCTTAGTGAGTGAGGTCAGAGTGGCTTTAACTTCCATGTCCCTAATTACTAATTATGTTGAGCATCTTATCACATACTTATTAGCCATTTGTATGTCTTCTTTGGTGAAACAGCCATTCAAGTATTTTTCCCATTCTTAAAATTAGCTTGTCTTCTTATGCAGTTGTAAGGGTTTGTCATATATATGAACACAAGGCTTCTATTAGGTATGCAATTTGCAAATATTTTCTCCTGCTCTGTGGCTATCTTTTCATTTTCTTTATGGCATTTTTTGGAAGCACAAAAAATTTTTATTTAATAAACTTCAATTTATCAATTTCTTTCTTTTGTGGCTCATGATTTTAGTGCTCTATGAACCCTTTGCCTAAATGCAGGTCACAAAAATTTTCTCCTATGTTTTCATCTAAAAGGTATGTATTTGGCTATGACACAGGTCTTCCTACTCAGTTCCTAGGTTCCTACCCAGGTGAATGGCTTCCTGACCCATACCAGGAGGCCTGATTACTCTTGCTGTGTTAAGCTTTGTCACTGAGCTAAACATATCTAGATTCCATAATGATGGCCTTGTTTCCCTTTTTGTGTTATGACAAAGCTCTGACATAAGTTGTTTAGAATATGTTGCCATAACAACCATGCAACTCAGATTTTTCCAAGTTAACACACATACTTGCTATTCTCATTTTACCTCAAGCGGCTCTGGTGAGGCCAAAATTATTAACATTGTAATACCTAGGACTACATGAACTTTAAATCCCAAGAGGTGTGGGAAGCCTTTAGTCACAGTTTTCAACTTTATTCACGAGTCTTAATACTTAAGAAATCTAAGTGTCCCAGCTTTCCAATTGGTAAACCTTACTTCGTACAGCAAATTAATCTATTCGGTGAGGAATAGGAGTTTCATGCAGTATGGATTGATGTAGAGTGAATTCATTGTACCCTAGCAATGTAGGTTAATAAGCAATCCACATGATAGTTAACAAACATTGTTTTCACTACTGAAAAATCTGGGTACTTAATATGTGATATATCTAGATTATAAAATTGAGCAAAGTAGATAAACAATTGCATGGGAAATCCAGTAGCCATGAAAAGACAGTAGAACCAACAGGCTATTACTACCAATTCTCCCCAGAAAAGAGCTCTGTCAGGAGAATCTCTTTAAGGTCCTTGAAATACCATTCTCCTACTCTCCACCCCTATGTAATTTTGTCATGCTGTTCTCTTAGTCTGCAATGCCTTTCTGTCTCCTCTGCTCTCAGCCAAGTCCAGCAAATTCCTTCTTGATGTCAAGTTCAAATTTCTCTTCTTCTGTGAAGTCTTCCAAGCCAATTCTATTGGGTTGGCCGAAAAGTTTTCATTTATTCCCATAGAATAAGATGTCTTTCATTCTCACCAATAACTTTATTAATTTGGATATTTTGAGTATGTTAGCTATCTCCCACGTGGTATAACAATGATTATTCTCAATTAATGTCTCTATTTGATCACTATTAACTTCAACTTGTCTATCGACCAGTGAGAAATCTCTAGCACAAAATTTAGCAAACCACTTTTAACATATTCGATCGATCACAGGACCTTCTCCATACACTGTATAAGTCTTATTTTGTGTTTCAGTTGCACTTTTAGAAGATTTTTTATTTTATTATTTTTAGAGAGAGGGAAAGGGAGAGAGAGAGAGGGAGACATCAATGTATAGTTGCCTTTCACCTGCCTCCAGTTACAGATATGGCTGGAAACCTGGCTTGCAACCTGGTTATGTGCCCTGGCTGGGAATTGAACCAGTGACCTTTGGGTTCGCAGGCCAGCACCTTATCCACTGTGCCACCAGCCAGGGCTCTCAGTTGCATTTTTATCTTTCTTGAAATAATAAAGCATAATATACCAAAACATGTTGCATATTTTCTTCCATCTTCCATATTAAAATGGCTACACAAAAATTCACCAATTATGGTAAGTTTTTTTTTTTTAACAACACTGATATGACAGCTGTCACAACACAATCCAACAAAATTCTTTTGAATGAAGTTAAAGACAACTCAACACTACTATGCCATCTTAAGAGAAAAAAACCAAACTTTTTTGCTACTTAATATTTTCTTTCCACTTGTAGCACTTAAAATTTGGGTCTTATTTTATTTTACTTTATTTTTTGGTGCTAGATAAGTTCTTAAAGGCAAAGGGCTTCTCATATAAGTCTTCAATTTTCTTTCTTTTTAAAAAATATTTTATTTATTATTTTTAGAGAGAGGGAGAGAGACACCAATGTATGGTTGCCTTCCACCTGCCTCAGGTCTTTAATTTTCATACAGCAAAATGGCAGATACATTCATTCCTTCATTCACTCAACAGATTGAGCACCTGTGTCCTGAGTTCAATACAGAATTACAAAGTGCTGACCGATCTAGAGGAGCTCATGGTCTGATGGGGCAAATGGATATAGAAAGATGTAAATGTGTTCATGACAGAAACATAAAAGAGGTAAGGCTGTGTGCGCAGGACCGTCTCAGTCTAACCTGTACTCTGAGAATGGTCCCATTGGATCAGAGTGGGAATAGCAAGCAAGATGTGGAACACAGTGGGATGCCACTCTGGGAGGCCAGACTGCTAACCAAGGGCTGGAAGCCAGAAAGCAGGAATGTGGTGGGTACTCAATACCAAGAGGTTAGAAGCCACCACCAGAAGTTCTAGGTGGTCAGGAAAACATACCAGAAAACTTGGGTGATGGTAAGTGGGGAGTCAATCTGCGGAGTGACCTCTACCTGTTCTGGTTGCTATGGATACATAAAAAGTGATACCCAAATCTAGTGGGTTTAAACAACAGTTCTTCATTTTGTTCACGGATCCACATTTGGATATGGCTTAAGGGGGACAGCTTGTCTGTGCTCTACTGGGCATCATCTAAGGGGGCTCAAAGTCTGGGACCTGGAATCCCCTGAGGGTCCATTTTCATCCCTGGTGGTTGATGCTGGCAAAGATTCAAAGGGCTGGGGCAGGAACAGCTCGGGCTCCTGGGGCTGTCTATCTCTGTGCCGCCCTTCTGCGTGGCCTCTCCAGGGCGGTGACCCAGGTGCGTTGGTCTCCTATTGCTTCACAGCAGGTTACCTTACACTCATAAAGGTATGACTTGAGCAGCACACCTTTGTCTCCCAGGTCCTGGTGGGCAGGGGTCTGGGCATGGCCCCACTGGGCCATCCTCTCAAGGTCTCCCAAGGATGCAGTGAAGGTGGTGGCTGGGCTGTACTCACTCTCACTTGGTGACTCAGCTTGGGGGAAATGAGCTTATAAGCTCATTCAAATACTTGGCAGAATTCATGTGGTTGTGCTGTAAGACTGACAGGCCGGCTTCTGGCAGGTTGTCAGCGGCAGGCAGTGCCCGCTCCCGCCCAGGTTCATGGGGATGAACACAGAGCCCGCACCTCCGAGGAAGGAGTAACGGTCCCAATATGAGAAAAGTACGTGGCGCGCATGGCTATCGGGTGGCCGTCTTCATAAGACACAGTCTGACGCTGTTTGCCCTCTGGACACAAAATACACTTGGTCATAGGTTGGCTTACCAACATTGGCATCAGGGAGGGCTGCCACGTGTTAAGAGCCAAGGGGGGAAACAATTATGGACGTAAACATACTCTGGGAAGAAATTTTCAGACGGGATTTTTCATCTGTGCTGAATTTGGAAGTGGGACCTGGTGAGCGCTGTGTAGGAGCTTGTTAAAGGCAAGATTCCGTTTTAAACGAATGAGATTCAGTTTTCCGTGTGTCTGTTTTATCTCGCTGACAAGACTATAAACTGCTGGGGAACAGAGGCCTTGCAATTCACATCTTCTCTATTTCTTGAGTCGTGCTTGTCCCAAGGGAGGGACTTGGCTCATTCTTACTAAATACATAAATTCCTCAATTCTCCCCAGGACCCTGTGCGTCAATTGCTGCCAAATTCCAGAACAGTCTAACCTGAAAAGGTGTCTATTTAAATCAACCTCACCGTCACAATAGTCTTTTGCATCAGGAAACACCGTGGGATATGGAGAAGGTGGCTGGGTGCCCAAAACTTTTCTTCCTTTGAGAACGTCTCCCCAGAATTGGGAGGGCAAAGGAGAGGGAAATGCGCAGGGTGGCGGCTGCGCTCAGGGGTGTGAGGTTAGGGCTACGCAAGGCCTGGTTGGGTAACGTGTCTTCTGGGGTCTCCTCCTCCCTCCCGCGCCCCCAAGGGGACATAATTTCCAGTTGGAGGAGCTGAACTGGTGTAGTGGCTCAAAGGGCAGCTTATTCTCTCACTGTTTGGAAGCATCTCTAAAAATGACGTTTTTGACTCTGAACTATACATTTTTTTTTTAACTTCTAAATCAAAGCTAATCTTTAGCAGAGCTTTGATGAAAAATGGTGCATTTTTCCTTCCCATTTGTGCTGTTTTTTATTTATTCATTTTCAAGTGCAGCTCGCACCAGAACCATTACAGAAATAGTCTCCTGTGTCTAGCCACAGGTTATGCTTCTTCCTCTTGAATAAATACAATTGATGGTAGGAAAATAAATGGAAATTGTTCACACGAATGCGTGAATGACTGGTAATTGCCCTGAGCTAGATTCACACACTTGGCGGGTCTAAGAATCACGGGGCAGCTTGGTCAAGTGGCTGGTCCCTGGTCTTCCCCAGGCCCTGAAGAAGAACATGTCGCAGCTTTCCTCGCTACTGGGACACCTTTTCTGCTCAGTTCTCCACACACAGTGGGCAGGACCAACGGATAAGGGTCTTTCCTGCCCTAACATCTACGACTCTGTTAATTATATCTGCCACAATTCCCGCGTGTTCATAGCCTCCTGCAAGATGGGGTTTTTCTCTCAAAACAAAGCTGGGCAGCCCATGTGGTTTCTGTTCCCTGTGGAAACACTTCTGGTGAATTCCAACTCCCAAGTCAAATTAAAATAGGCATTGAAAATAAAGGAAGATCCCAAATTAGCTAGGTTTTCTTCCCTCCCGGGGCCCTTAGCATTATTGCAGCCGCTCCTTACTCACCTGGCTTCCGGGTGAATCTGGGTGCTTGAAGAGCCCAGGAACTGTCCCTGGCCAGACAGCTCAGCTGGTTGGAGCATCAACCTAACGCGCTAAGGTTGCGGGTTTGATCCCGGGTCAGGGCATGTCTAAGAAGCAACTCATGAATGCGTAGATAAGTGAACTAGCAAGTTGATGTCTCTCTCTCAAATTAACAAGAATAATTTTTTTTGTAAGTTGAGGGACTGACGCCGCCTTTTACTGCCCCTGTGGTCAACAGCTCCCGTGCCACCCCCTGGACCCCAGCTTACAGCTCAAGGGGAAGCTCCTTGACAGCACTGACTTCGGTACATCTGATCATTTTCTATTGGCCTGTGGTAACAATCATCCGTTCACCGCGCTGACTATTCAAAGTGGAGGGAAGGAGGGAGTAAAAGACATGTTCTTTGTAAGTGTGTATTTGCTCCATCCATAGGGATAGAGGGTGAGGTCAGGGACCCACCTCCTTCATCATGCGTAAAGGTGGCAACGGTTTCCATTTATTATAAGGACATTAGCACTAAAATGGACTCCATGTTGATGCCATGATCTGCAGGCAATGCCACTAAGACTCAGAGAGATGAACTATACCACTCAGCCTGCCTATTGTCGCCAGGTCCGCAATTCTTTCTGCCACAGCAACAAACAAGCTGACAGAAGCCACGGCTCGATTAATATTTGCCCGCCCTTTTTGTTAAAATCTTCCTAGTTATGTAACTAACTGGAAGCTTGGCTACATCTTTGGTAAAAATTTCCATCACATTTTTGGTAGGCATTCTAGAAAAAAATATACTACTTGTTACCAACCAACTAACCATAAAACTTTAGAACTTTAGAAACCTTCCAGATCAACCACTCCCTTTTAAAATCTGGCTGCAGAGGAGAAGCAGAAAATACTGGAATCCAGGAATTTTGAGTCCAGATTCACACCCACTTCCACTGTTTTTGCATCTCTGAAAAATTCACCTCAGTGTTGACCCAGAACATATTTAAGACTTTTGTCCCTGGTGTTTACACCAGGACAGTGTTGTGCCTTCAGCTGCCATATTTTGATCAGCAGTCCTGGTACATGGTGACATGTCTCAACAGTGGGCAGGAATGATGCTAAAGCAGAAATGATCTAAAGTTACTTTTTAAAAATCTCCCTGAGGATATTCTATAAATGAATCCCTTAAGGATTATGCCGGAACACAAAGCTGGAGTAGATTCAATACTTGCTATAACATTACAACTAGTTCAAAACCCATACACAAGGTGATAGAAAAAGGCACCACCTCTGATGATAATAATGGGAGGGCCATGTACAGACCTCATAACCAGCTACAGCCTGACTACCCAAGGTGGTCATCACAACAGCCGGGCACCACCAGGAGGTCATTAGAAATGCACACCTTGGGTCGACCCCACACTTGCTGCGTCCAGTCTTCATTTTCCCCAGATCCCCACGGGTTGCACATGCAGGTGTCGTCCGAGAAGTGTCAGTGACCCTAGCTGGTGGTACAGTGGATAAGGTGCTGGCCTGCAAACCCAGAGATCACTGGGTTATGTCCCCAGCCAGGGCACATAACCAGGTTGCAAGCCAGGTCTCCAGCCAGGTCTGTAGCTGGAGGCAGGTGAAAGGCAACCATACACTGATGTTTCTCTCCCTCTCCTCCTCTCTCCCTTCCCCTCTCTCTGAAAAATAATAAATAAAATCTTTAAAACAAAACACGAAAAAGAAGCGTCAGTGTACGGTTCTCTATTACTGGACAGGGGGCCGCAGGATGGGTTGTACAGTGGAACGGCTGGGAGGTCTTAAACCTAAGCCCTACTGTTCTGCATGTGGCCCTTGAAAACAACCTAACTTTACCGAAGCTTGGCTTCCTCTAGTATAAACTAAGGCTTTCGTTGTAATAAGCTTGTGGCAAAAAGCTTCTTTTTTTTTTTTTCCATTCTAAATTTTGTAGGACAGTTTGTGTGGTGAGAGTTGAGTGATAGGCATATCACACGTCTGGTGTGCTCGGGGAGTGCTATTAATAAAAACTCGGATCACACATCTTGCACCCATTCACGTCTCGTCTCAAGGGAGGAGCTGGACACGCTGCACAATTCATGGAACTGAGCAGCGGAAGACGCATGCTTTTCCCGAAAAAGTTCCGAGTGTGAGGCCAGTCTGGGCTTCACCAGAAATCCTGACTCCGGTTTGCCATGCACAAATGTTGCCGTTAAAAGTCAACACAGGGCTTGACTGGTTCCTCATCGCTTTGGTTCCTCCCCAGCCAAGGCTTATTTAACCTGCAGGCTTTCAGCTCCACCTTGAAAGTTTTGACACCTTATTGATCCTTAAGTAAATACTGACTAGGATGGTGGCTAAGTCAACACAGTCTTTGAAAGGGGGCTAATCTGGGTGTTGAATGACACCTGAAGTCAGCAACATAGACATTGTGTTAACAATTCTATTAGACAATAATCCGTAGAAGAATTCCTTTCTCCAGGTAGTAACTACATCATACCAGTTATCCCAGGTGAAATATATCTGTGCTTGGCCAGGAGCATTTGACTGCATCAATCAATAACTATTCTCAAACTACTGTTGACCTCTGATCAGCAAATGTGACAGCAGGTTGAGGTTATGGCAACTGTGCTGCTAGTCACCCGCAGATCTGCTGGTTAAACATTTGCTGAAAACCCTGCCAGTGACCTCTGATGAAAGGGAACTCACTGTGTTCTTGCAGTGTTCTGGGACATCAGGAGGAAAACGCCTGGCTGACCCAACACATCCGAGCCCCTGGAGCCCAGGATTTCTCTGGGCTCAAGTGCAAGCAGAGGTCCTTCCTTTCTCTGTTTCTTCTCCTCTACCCCTGGGCCTAAGATGGTGGGATCTCTGTTGGGAGATTTCTTTTTTAAGATTGTTTAATTCATTATGTTTAGAGAGAAGGGCAGGGAGGGAGGACGAAAGGGGGAGAAGCATCCATGTATGGTTACCTTTCACCTGCCTCCAGCTATGGACCCGGCTGGAGACCTGGCTTGCAACCTGGTATGTGCCCTGGCTGGGAATTGAACCAGCAATCTTTGGGTTCGCAGGCCGGCGCCAATCCACTGAGCCACACCGGCCAGGGCTCTGTTAGGAAATTTTAGATGGTGATAGTTATGGTTGTTAACCTTCCCAAGACCCTCTCATTTTTTTTCTTCTCAAGCTTGCTCCCACCACCACACAAAGAAAGGGCACAAGCATTTCTTTTTCTTGTTCCTCAATGCCTAACATAATGTTTTGTATACAGTGCATACTTAAAAATATATTTTTTAAATTTAATGATAAAACTGTTTAGAGCAGTTTTAGGTGCTCAGCAAAAATGAGAGGGAGATACAGAGATTTTCCACAAACCCCTTGCCCCCACGACTGCGCAGACTCCTGCGTTCATCAGTGTCCCCCGTAAGAGTGGTACCTTTGTTAACAATCTGTGAACAGACATTGACACATCATTGTCACCCAAAGTCCATAGTTTACATTAGGTTTACTCTTGGTGTTGTACCTTCTGTGGGATTGGACAAGTTCATAATGACATGCATCCACTTTTATATTGTCATACAGCATAGTTTTACTGCCCTAAAAACCTTCTGTGCTCTGCCTGTTCATCCCTCCCTCCCTGCAAGCCCCTGGCAAGCACTCATCTTTGTCCTGTCTATAGTTTTGCCTTTTCTAGAATGTCACGTACTTGGAACCATGCAAGTAGCCTTTTGAGATTGGCTTCTTGCACTTAGTAATGTGATTTAAGATTCTTCCAGGTCTTTTCAAAGTGTGATAGCTTGTTTTTAGTGCTGAATAATATTCCATTGAATGCACTACATTTTAGCCATTTACCTACTGAAGGGACATCTTGGTTACTTTCTAATTTTGGCAAATATGAATGAAGCTGCTATACATATCTGTGTGGAAGTAAATAGGTTAAAAGTGGTCCCAGCTGGTGTGGCTCAGCGGCTTGAGCACCAGCCTGCAAACCAAAGGGTCAACGGTTTGATTCCCAGTCAGGGCATATGCCTGGGTTGCGGCTGGGTCCAGAGGCAACCACATGTTGCTATTTCTCTCCCTCTCTCCCTCCCTTTTACCGTCTCTAAAAATAAAAATAAAAATAAAATAAGTAAGTGAATTACTCTTTCCAATATGCTTCATCTATACTTTATACAGTCATCTATTTGGAACTTACCATATTGAATTATGTGATTTATTTATGTCTAGTTCCCCTTCAGGGCTGTATCTTCTTAAAGAAAGAGTCTGTGTCTTACTCGGCATTGTTTCTCCATCACTTGGTACAGGACCCGTGTCGCAGGTTCAGCTTCTTGTTTTGTTTCTGGGGAAGTGGGGTGGCAGATGAAACCAGATAACCGTGCTTACAAATATCTTAGTGATGGATTTAATGAGCTTTTCCTTAAAAATGTAAATACAGTAAGACCTCAACGAAAAGAATAAGATTCAGAATTTCCCATAAATGGAAAATTAGGAGGTTAAGCCGTTTCAGCTATATAGTAAGAGCAGAGTTGGATTCCAAAGTTTAAAGTGATTCTATAAAAGCCTTTATTAATATTTTCTGTATTCACAGAAAACGAGCAGCTGAGACATATTAAATAAGAACATACCAACGATGCATTGCACATCTTTAATTAGTACTAATGGGTGCTGTGTAATTAATTCAATTTACCATCCCCTCTTCAGTAGAAACATCTCTTTTCCCTGTAGTTCCCACAAATTGCCATAAATTTCTCCTGATTTGCAGCAAATAAGACGTTTTCGTTTCCTGACAGGCAAATGCTTGCTGTCTTTCTGATCTTATGGTCAGAATAACCCCGCTGGATGTTTACCCGGAGGGTGGCCCCGATGATTTGGATGTTTGAGGTAACGTTGGTTTCCTCTAGTTGACCTCACGCAGTAGGTATTTTTGCAAACCCCTCCTCTGAGATGCAGGACCTGCAGATTCAACGCTCAACTACGGAGGGACCCACTCCTCCCTCATTCGGGCCTCAGCTTCTCTGAAATATAGCAGAATAAACTTCCTGCTTTACTGTCCTTCAGTGTGAGGAGAACCACACTAATGTCTTTATTTTCTACCACCGATTCCTTCGGGAGGATTATAACAGTCTCCACCCCAAAAGTCCCTCTTTCCTAGTATGTCAAGTTGAGCCAGTAACCACCATCTCTCATTTCACCAAAACACATGTAATATGGTGTGCGAGCTGATGCAATGTCAAATTGCTCTTCTGAGCAGGGATTTCAGATAATACACAGGATCATGAACAGAGATGATCTTTTGGGTATAGTAGTTAGAGAAAATAGCTTACAAGCTTCAGAATGCAAAGCAAGGCCCATGTTGCCTTACATAGACCACCAAGATGCACAAGACACATGGAATTCCTTTTTCCACTCCAAAGTGCATGCAGGTGGGATAAGCAAAGAAAGCAAACAGCTGTGGAAGAAGGCAATTGCAGAACTCTGCATAAGGCGGTGTCCGATCAAGGATAAACATGGGCTTCAATCAATTTCACATGAAACAAAAAATATGGACGGGTGCTAATTATTTCTTATTAGCATGACCTTTTGGTTGCATATGGAGAAGAAAAGTCTGGAAATCTGACCTTGGTGAAAATGATGGTGGAATTGATCCGATACCCCTTTTCTTTGGAAAAAGCCATTTTCTTCACTACCTTCAAAGAGAAAAACCAGAAACCCATCATGTCAGAGCCATGGTTGTGACTAACCAGATAGAGTTCTCTGTGAGAATCAGAAAAACGCTCCCCTTCCCCCAGGCAGCTGCAAATTCCCCCACCTCCCCACCCCACCCCCACCTCCCCACCCCTGCTAGGCACTGTCCTGGTGAATAGAAGAGAGGCTGCATTTTGGCCTCTTTTCCCCTCAGCCAGGCCCCTCTGAGCAATGAATAAACACTGTGTTTCCTGACAGCCCTACTCAATGCTCTACTTGAAAGTTTTCAACAATTTGTTACTGCTCTCAAGACAAAATTCAGGTTCCATATTATAGTCCCAATCTTGCCCTCCATTCCTGAAACTCTGAGACCTTTTAACTCTGTCTTCCGTATCTTTTCATTTCTCATTTCTATTTTCCATCTCTCTCTGTGCTACATTTTGCCTCATTTCTCCAGATTTGTCTTCCAGTTCATTAATTCTCTCTTCAGACATGCTGAATATAATGCTTAATGTGTTCATCGAGCTTTTATTTCAACTACTGAATTTTTATTTGTATGTTTCAATTTTAAAACGTGCTATGTGACTTGTTCCCACCACCAGAAGAAATGATAAAATTTATGTGATATGGTAGATAGTGTTAGGTAGCACTACAATAGCAATTGTATTGTAATATAAATGCATTAAATCAATGTGTTGTAAACTTGCACAATGTTATAGGTCAATTATATCTCCATTTTTTAAAAAATCTGCTATGTCATTTTTGGGTAGTATTTTCTATTCCTTGAGAATATCCTCAAGCTTGTTGGTTTGGTGTTGATGTAGTAAGTTTGGTATTTAGTATTTTTTTAGAATAATTTCTTTCAGATAAATTTAACATCTGAAATTTTGTAGGCCTGTTCTCCCCTCTGTTTTCAGTATTGGTTCTTGGTCATGGTGCCTAGTTTACTTGAATCTATAATTCATTCATTCATTCATTCATGCATTCATTCATCTGTTTCTGTGAGTTATGCATTTTCTTTGGGAATTTATTTTAAGGAAGTATTTGATACCTAGGATGAAGCATGATTCTCTGAGATTTTATATTTGTCAGGTTCCTAAAGACATTAACAGCCCAGGAAAACGTGAAGGTAAAGTCAGAGCTTGAGGTTTACTGGACTATCCAGATCATGGGAATTTGGGCCACAAATCCACAGGAACCCTTGTTTTCTAGTACAGTTTCTCTGGCCAGGGGTTTAACTCATCCTGATGTGCTCTGGTCCAAGAAGAATTTCCAAGATGAGAGTGGCAGGCTGAGGTTATTTCTGGTTCAACTGTCAGACATTTGGAGTATAGCTCTTGTGGATCCCAAGGTCATGCATGAAAGGTCTCCCACTGGACTCCTTGGCTTTGCCCTGTGTGGCTCTTTCTCCAGGAGGCCTTGACAACTGAAGTTCAAGATCAGAAAACATCCTCAGTGAAAGAGCATCCTCAGTACTATGCTTATTTATCTGGGTTTCTGCCTTAGATTTTAGCCTGTCAGTTCTTTATTATCGTGTCAACTATTAAAAGCTTTCAGGAAGTTTTTAATACTTGTATTTATTCAGGCTGTTTTTGGGTGGTTTCTGTAAGAAAGCCAGTCAGAACCTCTTGGTAGCCTTAGCACTAGTGATGAAAGTCTGATCTCAGTGCGTGACCTTGGGCAGGTTACTGAACCCATCTGTTCTCAGTTTGCTCCTCAGAAAAATGGGGGCAACCATAATACCTAGCTCAAAGAATTGCAGTGAGATACACATACAATTGTAGGCAAACAAGGACTGCCTGGAAAAAGCCCGGCCCTTATTAATATAATGAGAATGGTTTGTATGACATTTATGTAACCTAGCAGCCAAGGAGAGTGGGCTGGAATGCACATGCGTGAATAAGGACAACTTCACTGTACTAGTCAGTGGAGATGGTAGACACTCCTGAGTGAGTGTGTGTACTGTGTGGCCGTCCCGTTCAAAATGGCTAAGCGAATAGAGCAATGAATCTCTCAAACTTTGCATTAAGCTTGAACGTTCCTCTGTGGAAACTATTTGGATGACTCGGAAGGCCAAGGTTATGGGCAACTGGTGACTGGCAGCTTCATCGCGACAACGTGCCTCTTCATGCAGCACGTCTTGTGCAAAGTTTTTTGGCAAAACATCAAATCATCCAGGTGACTTAGCTCCCCGACAGCCCAGATATCATGCCCTGTGAGTTCTGGCTTTTCCCAAAATCACTTTTGAAAGGGAAGAGATTTCAGACCATCTGAGATTCAGGAAAATACGATGGGGCAGCTGATGGCAACGGGGAGAACTGTGTGTGGTCCCAAGGCACCTACTTTGAAGGGGACTGAGGTAGTTCTTGAATCTTGTACCTTCTTCAGTAAAGGTCTATTTTTCATGTTCCACAGCTGGATACCTTCTGAACAGACATCGTATACATAGTACTTAGAACAATGCCTGGTACATGGTAAGCACTCCATGTGTGTTGACCCAGTTCTCCACTCTCACTGTCAGCTTCTCTCACTTCTCACCCTTTGTTCCTTTTTGGCTTTATATCACAGTCGAACTTAAGTAATGATTTCTGAAATTAAGTGAGTTATGTAATAGCAGTCTCCCAGTTAGACTAATGTCTAGGAAGCGGGGGCTATGTCTGTCTCACTCATCTCCATAGCCCGTGTTTCTACTACATATATGACATGACATGACATGACATGACATGTATTGGGCACTTGCTGAACATTTGTTGAATGAATGGGTATGCATTTCCACATTTTTAAGAAAGCACAAACAAAATGCGGTCTATCTCTAGGGGGAGAGGACTTAATGTATAATTCCTACCTCTGACTAAGCACATAACTGTGTCTCAGTTTACTTTTCTGTGAAATGGGAATAACAACAGCATTCTTCTTGTAGATTACAGTAGAGCACTTCTTAAAAGCCCAGCCTGTGGTAAGAACCCAATCAATGCTAGCAGCAATGATTTCTGTTCTCCTTGGTTGTTTTGGGGTAGGGAGAGGCAGAATCACTCATGAAAACAGTTTGCTTTCATAAAGCCTAAGATATAAAATAGGGGCCCAGGACCATCCGGGAAGGTGGAGTATGGTGATAGCTTTCCTTGTTTCTGAAAATGTGTGTGACATAGTGTTTTGATGAAAAGCAGGAAAGGGCTTCTCACTGGGCCTGTGCTGTTATTTTTTTCACTCTCCGGGGTGTGACTTTAGCACTTAACTGGAGAAAATGTACACACAGTTATAGAAAGAGCCTGGGGCTCCACGGACGGCATCTGCGTTCACCATTTGATTTACATTTCATGAAATGGAGTATAAATGTTTATAAAAGTCACCAGAGCAAAGTAACGGGGAGTCCTGAGGAGCAGCAGGGAGGGGGCGCATCTCTTAGGTTAGGAATACGTGCCTCCAGGCGCCCTTCTAAGTGCGAGCTGGAAACTGTGTATCAGCCTTCAGACAGGCCTTATAAATTTACGGGTCTCGGTTTTTGTTGGTTTTGATCTGTGCAAACCTTACTCAGCATTTCGAAGGTTGCCATCACTATATTCATGTATGCCCACCACCCACTGAAGTTTACACGTGTGTCTGGCACAGGGGTGAGATGGAAACGAGTTTGGTCCTTAGGTGTATTTCACACCAGCTTTTCTTAGCTCATGGTCTCACGGAAAAAGGAGAAATAATGTCACAAAATGGGTAATAGTCTCCAACGCTGAGGCTGCAGTGTAGTGGTTATTTGAGTCGAAATAAACTGTAACAAGGCCCCCCCAAAAGGTAATGGAAACACGTTTTGTCCCTCCTGGAATAATGCCCCTTTCTTTGCTGCAGTGATCCTACCTTCCAGCTGCTGTCACTCAGGCCCCAAGGGAGGGCCCAGCACCCTCGAGGTCATTTACATAACTTCTTTAAAAAGCCAGTCTAAAGAGCGGTATTGTCATATCCTAACTGAATGACAAGGGACTGTCCTTAAAATTAACAGACAGCTATGCTTCACCTTCGCTTCACATTAGAGTCAACCAGGGCATTTTTAAATGTTTCAACTTCTGGGTAGAGCCCTGAGGTTGGTACTTTTTTTTAAAAATATTTTATTTATTTAGTTTTAGAGCCAGGGGAAGGGAGTTGAGAAAGAAAGGGAGAGAAACATCAACGTGTGGTTGGTTGCCTCTTGTGCACCCGCAACTGGGCATCTAGCCCACAGTCCAGTCATGTGCCCTGACTGGGAATTGAACCAGCAATCCTCTGGTTCGCAGAGCCTGCACTCAATCCATTGAGCCACACCAACCAGGGTAAGGTTGGTACTTTTTAAGTCTCCCTAGGTTATGATAACAGGCATCCAGGGCTGAGAACTGCTAAGCTGGCCTCCTTGTATTGTGCAGTAAATCCTAATAACACTTACACTTGACAAGCATTTTCCCAGCTGGTGTTAGGAGAGATGTTATTATTCCCAATTTACAGAGGGGAAAACCAAGGTCTGAATTACTGGAAGGTTTATTCAAGGTTTACCTTAACCACGGCTCAAATCCCAGAATGCCATAAATGCCTTTGAGGAGCACACACCTCCTTAACTTTTCCCTGTCCTTAAATGAAACACCCTTGAATCATATGCTTTTAGAAGAGGGCGGGCTTCGTTTGAAATGAGGAAACGGAAACTCCGAGAGGGGCAGTCGGGCTTATCTCCTGCATCTTTATGCTCCCTGCACTCCCTAGTACCACACACTAAACAAACATTTAATAAATTAATTGAAACGAGGTGATGAAGGTCCCACGGGCCCGCACCTGGCCTCCCATCCCTGGGGGGCCTGCACCTGCTCCCGCCTTTGAAGGCTGCACATCCCTGGACCACGCCTTCTGCACTGTTCCCGTGAGGCAAGGTTTTAAAAGGCTTTCCCTCATTCTTCCCCAAGTACACCTGTTTTCTTTTCAAACAGGTAATGATGTTTTCTATTTCTGCAGCTATTGATAGAGCAGAAATACTTGTTACTAAGTTGTGGTTCCCCATCAACTTCCATAATATTACTTAATTTTTTTTTTTCAAGAGAGGAAAAGGAAGGGAGCCAGAGAGGAGGAGAAACACCAATCAGTTGCCTCTTGCAACAAACCCCAACCAGGGACCTGGCTTGCAACCCAGCCATGTACCCTGACTGGGAATTGAACCGGCGACCTTCCGTTCACAGGCCTGCACTCAGTCCACTGAGCCAGGGACACAACGTTACTTGCAGGAGGTGTAGTAAAGTATCTTAGGTGCAGGCATTGTGTGCTACCCTCCAGATTTTCACACCTCATTTGTTCCTCCCTGCCCAGCATGTGGGTGGCACCCCCTCATTCCTACTCTTCTGGGCTCTGTTGCAGTCCTAGGCACACCTCTTGGTCCACTTAGTTTATCCTTGAGGACAGCCGATTTTGAGAATGGTCAGAGTGATGCTGGGCCTGGACTTGGTGACTGTGATAACTAGGGGGAGAGGGGTCTCTGGTCCTTGGGCTGTGACGAGAGTTGGGCCGTGTAGAGGTCAAGTCTACGAGGTGAGGGGCTGCATGGGAGTTGGGAATGTACCAGGGGAGCTGGAACGTTCTGTGGTTGGTGTTGAGTACAGGACCTTAGGTGAGGCAGCTGCGTAGGCGTACAGGTCTGCGCGACAATATCACCAGCAATTAGGGAAGAACCTAAAGCAGAGGGAATCAGGTCCCAATCTTGGAGAGCCGGGAACCACTCAGCATTGCAATGCTGCGCATAAGACTGACTGCACCGCCTGTCCCTCACCCTCCCACACAAAACTCCTGCAGGTGGGCTTGCCTTGGTGCCGGGACATAAGTAAGCTCTGTGTGCCATAGGGCGCCAAGTGGGCGTCTCTGAGTGCAGCCCTCTCCTGTACGGACCTGGAGGCAGACACCTGCATAGGTCACAGAGGTGGTAGGTATCGGGTCAGACTTGCCAGCGTTCTCATCTTGGCTGGGTGGCCTTGACCTAGCTCCTTCATTTCTCTGGCCTTCAGTTTCCTTTTCTGTAAAATACTTCCTACTGTATACAATTGTCGTTGTTGTATTTTATTTAAAAACCGCTCATGGAATCCCCCACGTGTAGATTTTTGTATTTGGTGCTGAGATAAACAAAAGAGATGTATAAAACAAAACAAAGTGAACTTTCTTTTCTATGCATCCTACTCCCTGGAAGTCCGTAACTTGAATGGGAAGATAATTAATTTAATTATGACTTCTGAGAGTTATCTTTGGAGTTATGATAATAAAGGGTAAGGCTGTATTTAGTATAGTTTACAACTTGTTACATTCCTACTAAATTCTCATTTTTAGCAAATGCATAATCCGAATGTGTTATACGATGTCTTTCTGCTTACATGAATTTTAACTATTCTGAATGTCGAATTCAGGAGCTGTGCTGAAGATTTCATAGTTGCAGATGCGGCCCCATGTTCTAAAACCAGTGAAAAAAGGGAGTAGAAGCAAGAAATGGGGTCAGAGCTGGGATATTGTCCTCCCCACAGGGTTCAGAAAGCTTGTGGGTTGTGACTTGGTGACTAACTGTGTGTGTGTGTCTGTATGTGTGTGTTTCTTACATTAGGATGCAGGAGAGACTAATCAAATTACTTCGAAATCACCTTACAGCTACCAAAATAAAATGAAATGTACAAATACGAGTTAAAAGTCCATAAATCGTAGGCACAATGGGATAAAGTACATTAGATTTTATTTATTTTTATGACAAAGCTGATAACAACATTACAAAATTTTATAATAGTTTTTATTTTGCTGTCTCAAAACACACGTTGCAATCACGAGCTAATTAATCTTAAAACTACCCTAACATGGCAATACGAATATTATAATCGCTATTTCCTGCTGGGAGAATGGAAGATAGAGTGAGTATGAGTAAATTATATATTTAATTAGGAACCAGGAGTCTTGGGTATTAGTCTTCAATTATAACTAATCATTGGAGCATGATTAAGGTAAAAATGTCTTGAATAACCTTTTTGCCCAAGTATTTATTTCAGAACATTCTGGCCATAAAAAAGAACTCAAGCATTTTCTTCTCTTAATAAAAAACGGTTGTCATGGAAATATTTCAATTCCCCATGTCCTCCAGTTGCCTGCATCTGCACAGGTCATAAACAGGCAGAGGTCCAGCAAAGTTTTTCCTGATGGAAGTAAGGTTGGTAACAGGCTCATTACAAACCTTTCCAAACTCTGTTTCCCAGGATAAGGAGAGAATAAACTCTTCCAGGCCCAGCTGTGCTCTATAACCTGGCTTCTTATCCTAAATGGTTTAGACCACTCCCTCCTTCTAAACCCAGGACATTAAATCCGTTCCTCTTTCCCATGCAGAAGTCTTATTTTATTTTGCTTGACTAATAAAAGTTCTGTTTCCTAGAAAGGCCACAGCGTCTCAGAAACTACTTCCCCCCAGCATTGGAAGTCTGGTGTTGTGCTCCAGGCAGTTCAGGGGGTTGCCTGGTTTTTAATCAAATGATTTCATTAACTGATGCGGTCCTTCATTTCATTTTGGCGGGGGAACCTACCCGCGCAGGACTTTATATTCACAACAAAAGCGTTCTCCTTATTTACCTCAACATGGAAGCCCCGCATCCCGTTTCACAGATTTGTTTCAACCCAGCAGCCCGAGGGCAATTATAAAATTCAACTGAGAGCAGGAATGGCTTATATCCTGAGTGAAGGGAAAGAGGGAGATTTGAGCTGCCGTCTGAACTCATGCCTGGAACCATGATTCAGAAATGTATTGTTCTGTTTCATTCAGATATGGGGTTCCTCCCAGCGCCTGAGCTCTGGTGGCCATGAATCTTGTGCAAAACTGGAGAAACAAGAAATGAATTTTGCTTTGAGGTTTTTCACAACCATCATAGAACTGGATGCTGTTCGGTGGGGTAAGCAAAATCGGCTTTTGAGGCCATGAATCTAGGAAATAACCAGGCTGCTACTTATATTGTCATAGTATTTGTGTGGGAGGAAAAGATTTATATACCTGCAAGCACACACACACACACACACACACACTCTTTCTCTCTCTCTCTCACACACACATACACACACACAAACATATATGTATTGGCACATAGCCAATTTTGAGGGCCTGGAGCAAATATGGAAAAGATCATGTTTACTCTTAAATAGAAGGACCGGGATGATGATTAGTCAAAGCTTGCAGCATTCATAATTTACGTGACAAATTGTTCATTTAATGTCCTTTATAATGCAGGAGCAGCAGATCAAGAACAAATAGGTCATTATCTCGCTAGGTCAGATCAACCAAGCCAGTACATTCTAATAGTGGCCTGTGGGGACTTCTGTGTGCGGACATCATCATTGCCCTCGTGATATAAACTTCAAAACTTTAAAGGGCTGAGTGAGGTCCCCAACATGGTACATGACACAAGAGCTCTCTAAATCTGTTGTCCACAGGTTTAGCTAAAACTTGTCTTGAGTTTATTTTGATTCTGAGGCTGGATCACTTCTGGGTCACTTAAGTTTTTATATGCTCACAGTCCACGGTATAAGGTCTCAAATGGCCTCTTTGAAACTTCAGAGGGTGTTCTAAAACTTGGGTGCTCTGGACTTTCATGAACAGACTGAGCTTATCCATCATGTGCGTCCATGGTTTTATTGGTTTACTTCTTTTTAACCTGATCCTTTGGGTTTCCAGGCTAGATGGAGACTCACCATTTTTAGTGGTCTGTCATGTGGGGACACACAGCTATGTCAAGCTTTTACACAAAGTAGTTATCACACTTGGGGGAGTGCGGTTGGACATGTATTACAATATCACATCCTCAGATCTCCTGAGAATTTGGAATTTATAAATACAGTTCGGTCTTCAGATATGCCATCTAATTTATTCACGAAACCCCGTTAGAAGGCAGAAAAAGGTAGGCTTATATCTATTCAAGTAGTTGCTTAAAGTCTTTTACTTCACTTTCTTTTTTATTTCCCAACGCGCCTGCCTTCCTAGATTCACTTAACAGCGCCTAGATCCTGCTTTCTCACTCCGAGGTCCATGTCACTGGTCGTGTTACTGAAACTGGAAAAACCGGCAGCCCTGCAGCCTGTCACACCACCAGAACCATGAAGCAGGGACAGGGCTTGACTCTGTATGGGTGCTTTATTCAGACAGTGGCTCATGTCTTCCATGTCCTTTCAAGCCAGCCTTCTTTATAAGGAGGAAAAAGTGTAGGCAAGGGATTTAAAATTCCAGAAAGAGGTTAATCAGATGAAAGCTGCAGTCCAGCAGTTTCCTTTTACCTGCTGACTGGTGACTTTCTATCTGGGTCTTGTGTTCTGAGTCCTGGTGATTTTTTTGACCTGTGTTCTGGGCATCTCCCCCTGGAACACAAAGGCTCAGATACCACCTTGATGGCTTCTGGTCTCTTCTGCAGAACAAAGGTCAAATGGCTTGTGATCAGTCTCCTGCAGTCAGGGTGGGCAGTACCTTCAGTTCCTGAAACAATAGCTTTTTACACGCATTAACTGCTAAGCTTATTAACTGTTACCCAAAACTAAAATTTTCCAAGTCTTGAGTTCCCCTACCATGCCTTGTTCTGTCTGGAGTTTATTTTGGGAATGGGTAAGTGGGAGGGAGGTTGATAGGTTCAGCTTCGAACATACTGAATTTGAGACAACCAGGGGCGGTTATGTGGCCACTTGGGGATATAGTTTGGAGCTCAGAAGAGAGGCCTGGGACAGAGATGTGTATTGCAGAGCCTTTGGTGAAGAGGTAGTAGTAATTAGCAGCAGAGGGGAAAAGAAGACACGTTAAAAGGTGAGAGAAAAAGACCCAGCGATGTGGCCCTTCTCATCCATCATTGGATGGATGAGAAAAATCTCCTGAGGGAAACTGAAGAGAAGAAGCCAGAAAGATAGGAGGGAACTATAGTTTCAGTGAGCTCAGGACCCACACCACCAAGTTCCCAGAGATGCCATCCAGGGAACCAATACCATCTAAAAGGTACCCGCTGGCTTACGTGGCAAGAAGGCCCTTGTTGATGTGGATGAAAGACATTCTGTGGAGGGATGAGGTTGGGAACCAACCTGGACTGAAGAAATGAGCATTTGAGCAAGTGTAGAAATTCACTTGTGAAGGGAGGAATCAAGATAAGGAGATAATTGGAAGGAAATGTCAAGTTCAGAGAAGGCTTCTTCCTTCCTTCCTTTCTTCCTTCTTTCCTTCCTTCATTTCCTCCTTTCCCTCTCTCTCTCTCTCTCTCTTTTTCTTTTCTTTCTTAGATTGGGAGAGAATTTAAATGCTGTTGGAAAGGACCCAGTGGGCAAAAAAGGGGATTGCTGGGAGGGAATGGGGCCTAGGCCTCCTGCGGTGATTGATGTAGCAGGAGAATGGCCGAGGAGGGTGAAACGGGACACAGACATGGAGGAGATATTTCTAGGTGCACCAGTGGGAGGCCCCTTTGATGGCTCCCGTTTTCTCCTAGAACCGGATGCAAAGCCGGCCACAGAGAGTGAGGGAGCAGACAGGACGCCAGCAATGTGAGAGCACATTGAGGTTGGCAACTGAACCCACAGGGGGCTGCAAACTCCTGAGCTGTATTGTCGTCAGTGATTCTCAGTTGCCCGGATTCCAGCTAGGATACAGCAGAAACAGCAGAGACTAGAGGGAAGCATAGTTGGACAGTCGTTGCATGAGAGGGATTGAAATGAGAGATTGGAATTCACACTAAACTTGGAGGCTGGTAATATCAAGACCAAGAAGTCTCTGAACTAGAAGGTGCTGGAGGAGGTGATGGTCTTGATGATGTCAGAGAACATGATGAGAGACTAAATTGGGTTATGAGGACTCTGTAACCAGAGAGTTGGTGTTTAAATACTGATTTTGAAGTGGAGCTTTGACAAGGTCTAGGATGTAGAGAAGAGGAGGAGGCCGTTAGAGATGAGGAGGTCCAGGACCAGAGAACCCAGGAGACTGGATAGGACAAGTTTGCCTATGTGCGTTCTAGCCCAGGAGTTGAGGTGGAGAGAATAATGCTGTCAGGCTCCAGCCTTCACTCAGTATAGGTGTGTGGAGGGAGGGAGGATCTGGAGAGCCCTGGTCAGGTAGCTCGGTTGGTTAGAGCGTCTTCCTGATATGCCAAGGTTGCAGGGTCAATCCATGGTCAGGACACACACAAGAATCAACCAATGAATGCATCAATAAATGGAATAATCTCTCTCTCTCTCTCTCTCTCTCTCTCTCTCTCTTTTCCCTCTGTCTAAAATCAATAAATAAAAATTTAAAAGAAAAGAAGAAAAGGGGAACAATGACACATACCTCCAAAGAGGTGCCTTACAGTATTAAACTTCAATGATAAACTAAAAAACACAGTGGGATCTATTTTTAATGCGTTATGATTTTAACATGGGGTAGTCAATGCTATCAGAGATTTCTGATGTTTTATAAAGAGCTTGAGCGTACATGACTATGAACAATTTCTGTTATTATAAAAGCATAGGAATGTTGTTTATTTTCTCTTAATTGAAGTGGAAGCTTCACCAAGCAGCTCCGGGGGATCATGCCAGTGAGTGGCTGTTGGGTCACAGGGCTTAATGGAATCATCTATCAAAAGATAATAAGGCCATTTCCCCAGGCTCTGTTTCAACATGGGATGCAGAAGAGTTCTTCAGCCATGGTGCAAAGATGTTCAGTTTTAGGAGAGCAAAAAAGAGAGGAGAAATTGTTTTCTGTAAAAATCCGTAGGTGAAAGAATGGTCTTCGAAGCCTTCCTGATGAGACAGACAGGTGCGGAAACTCAGATGAACAGGACTCTTGAGCCATCACGGCCTGTGGGTGCTGGGAAATTCTGCTTTCTTGTGGGTGCTTTGCCCATTTCTGCAGAGGCTGACTGGGCAGGCAGCCCGGGAGTACATGGCTCATGGAAACTCTCTGCTTGTCCCAGAGTGCTTCTGAGGTTATTAGCCTCCTTCCAATAAGCAACACACACCCTTTCCCCTCAGTTCCCCAGTAAGGCTGGCCCCGGAGCGCTCTACAGGCAACCCTATTGCTACCTGAAAGCAAAGGACGGGCTCTCTGGGTGTGAAATGTAACACTGAAAGCTGTCCTCACACCAGCGCCATTCCTGGTGTTTTCATCATTGCTGTTTAGCCTTCACCTTCTAAACTCCTGCTTTGTTTCCAGATAACAGGCTGCTGATTCTCTGAACAATCTAGCAGGTGAAGTGCTTATTACAATGCAGTCCCAACATGAATTCAGTGAATTGCTATGAGTTCCTGGATATGAAGTTTTAAGAAATGCTCATAGCTGCTTCCATCCGACATCCTCAGAGAAGGCAGCTCTTGATGTCTCACCTACTGCACATTCTTCATGGAATTTTAAAACCTGGACAAACTTTGGGGTCATCTCTTCTCATCATCTCATTCTCAGAGGTCTGAGCTTGTGAAGGGCATCTTTTGTCCTTATGTGTTCAGTGGTGCCATTTCATTGAAGGACCTTCCCCACCTTCCTGCCATGTGGTCCTGGGGGGCCACCTACTACTCCACTCTGTGCCCACCCCCCCTTGCTTAGGCTCAGGAGCAGAGCCAGGCTGGGCCTTCCTTGGTTTGATAGCAAAGTTGGGGCTGCAGCTGATGTCTCATTCATTGTATGGAAAATGTCACTGGAAAGATTTCACAGCATGAGGCCAGGTGATTTGGGGAGTACATCTGTTAAAGCTGGGGACAGTGAAACAAGGGAAGGGCAAGATCATAGCAACAGGACTGAGCCAGGCGCAGCTGCCTTGGCCCCGTAGAAGGAAAGTCACAGGAGCAGGAGTTAGCCACCTGGCTGTGTGGACTCAGGAAACAAGTTACAGGGGCAAAAGGAGAGCCCTCCTGGACAGGGTTGCGGGGTTAGCCTGGCGGAGCTGGCGCTGCCTGATGTCCCCTTTGTTCTAACTCTCCTGGGGCCCCTTTTGCGCCTAGGAGAAAGAAAGCAACTATGGAGGGCGCGCACTGGGTGCTCGGTCTTAGGGTTTATATTTGTTCTCTAAAGGTGAGGATCTCAATAGAATATGTATCAGCTTTCCAGGTATGTCCTTTAAGAAGCTGATCCATCAAAATAAGCCTAGAAGGTCACGGTCATTCTCTGGTTGGCTTTTCCTTCAAAGAACATGAGGTCTGTCCCGAAAGTATCAGCAGCATGAATGGCCTTAATTACGTTGATATTGGCTGATACTTTCGGGACAGACCTCATATGGCCGGAGAGAGACCGGGACCAAGGTGGGTCTGCCACAGCACAGCCCGGAATGCGTAAGCCATTTGCTCCTAAGTGTCCTTGGTGGGGGAAGATAAGGCCTTGCTATTTATGAGCTGGCTGTAAATTGCTCGCCTTTGTGTAGCTGTCTGTCTCTGTGCCCATGTTTCCCTTGCCAAGGAATTTTCCTCTTTTTCACTTTCCTGCCTCAAAAGAACCAGACTGCAGGGTAAAGTGGAGCACAGATAAGTGGAGCCAGGAGACAGCCCTGATGAGATTATCTGGACTTCTGGACTCAGGCCTGTTTTCTGATTTGCATATAAATGGTAGCCCGGTATAAACATGGTTCTGCATTTTCTCTTCTAATTAAACACTATGTCCTTGAGATTACTCCATATAGTGTCCTCAGTTTTACACCTACCTAGTAGTTCATTGGGTGGGTTTATTAATAATTGATTCTACCCCTTCTTGATTGGTCATTTCCAATCTTTTGATATTTCTAATACATATTACTTCATATGTTGCGAATGCTGTTAGCCTTAGCAGTGAAATTACTGGGTTACTGTACCAGTGTAATTTTGCTAGGCATAGACAAATTCTTCTCCATAGGCATCATGTTACACACTCCCCAGCAAGGTGTGAAACTTGTTTCTCCACAATTTTGCTAACAGAGTATGTGGCCAAATAGCGGGCTGCGTCTTCTTGTCTGTATCTGAGTCCCATTCTTCTCTTTGGAAAAGCAGAGCCGCTGCTAACCCATATCCTTAGTATCAAGGTGACCAGTCCGTGGGGCATGCACGAGGGGTTATGGCCTAGAGATGCTGGTGGGCAGAATCGGTAGTAGGTGGAGGAGTCCCCTGTGTTTGGGATCCAATGATGACATGACTGGTGAGGCAGGAAGGACAGCTCATAGCACTGGAAAGAGGGAGGCAGAAAGGTGGGGGAAGTGGTGACAGTGATCACAGTGGGGGTTCCTTTTGAGGGGAGAGATGTAAAAATTGTAGAGAGAAACATAGAATGTCCGTTCCCCACTGTGGCTGTGTGAGTTGGTTTGGTTTATTCCAAATACTTAACTCACAAAATGTGAAGCCACTGGTAATTAAGGAGGATTTCCAGTGTATGAAATCACCTTTCCCTTTTCCAGCCTTTTGGGAACTAGATCTTTTGAAAACTAAATCCATTAAGTAGAGATTTTGGGGGTCACTTTGATGATTATTACTCTTAAATGATAGATGAACTTGTCGAAACTGTCCATTAAAGCAGATGTTTTAGAACTTTTACCATAGAGTTGCAGGACACACTTAAGTTCGCTTTTGGGAAATGAAAATGTAACACGAATAGGAAAAAGACAATCATTTCCCTTTCTACCAAAAAATTGGACTCAAATATTTGAGGATCTGTGGCATCCAGAAAAGTACAAGCTGAAGTTTGCCCACTTACGCCTTGTGGTTGGCTGGATAGTAGCTTTCCAAGTGCCCAGGTCCCAGTCTGGGGTCCCCGGGACTATGACTGTATATGGCAAGGGATTCTTGCAGGTGGTTAAGGATTCTGACATGGGGAGGTTACCCTGGAATACCTGGGTGGGCCCTAAATGTAATCACAAGGGTCTTTGTAAGAGGGAGGCAGGGGGAGATTTCACAGCAGCTGGAAAGAGACAGATATGACCACCTCAACAAACAGACAATTTTGAAGATGGAGGGAGAGGCCCTGAGCCGAGGAAAGCAAGGAAAACAGCTCTGGATTTGAGAAAAGGCCAGGAATGATTTCCCCCTGCAGCCTGCAGCCTGCAATGTGGCCTTGGGGGGTGGCACCTTGGTTTCAGTCCCCTACACTGACCTCAGCCTTCTGGCCTCCGGAACTGTAAGAGAACACATTTTTGTTGTTTTTTAGGACCAAATGTGGTACTTTGTTACAGTGCCTACAGGAAACGAACACTCTTTTCAATTTTAAGGAAATAAGAATCTGGGATTTGATTTTACAGTTTGCTGAATGAGTTCATAAGGATGTAAAGGTATTATTTAAAAGAACACAGCTGCCTCTTTTAGGCGGAAAAAAAAAAACAACTGCATTCCATTTTAAGTGCTTCCTTTTTAAATAAGGTCAACAGAACTTTCTCCCAGAGCAAGTGTGGTCTAGCTACTTGGAAGGGTCTCCCTGTTAAAAACCATCATAACTTTTTACACGAATCGCTAGGCCTGCAATAAGTAATGGGAATTAACCTCCAGAGGTTCCATGTATTAGTTAGCCATGGCTGTGAAGTGTAGCAAACATCTCAAACCCTCAGGGGCTACAACAATAAATATTTATCTCTAGCTTATACCGCATGCTGACAACAGTAACTTAGGTGACCCTGCTCTAGGCTGTGTGTCAAGCTCAGGTCTCTTTCTTGTGTGTCATTATGGGACTTGGGGCGTAATGTTCGCTTAGCAGAAATCAGGAGCATGGAAGAGGCGGCAAAAACTTGCAAAGCCTCTTATGACCTCTGTTTTAGGCTGGCCACACTGCTACTTCTGCTCACATGCCATTGGGCAAAGGAAGTAAGTATCACTGGAACAGGGATGTTATTCATGGTGGAGGTCAGGAAGCAAGTATTTGCTGAATTGTAAGACAGAGTACCATACCTCTCCACCCTGAAAAAGCTGAAACCAAGGAGCAATGCAATAAGCAGCAAGTAAATGCTGTAGCAACACTAAAATTGAGGGGAGGCTAGTTTTTGGGCTGGTGCTGAACTGGAGACTCCTGTATCTAACGGAGGAAAGAATGAAGTGAGGGGAATATATAAAACAGACATTTGATTATATGAAATAGACATTTTAATGAAGCTCCTAAAATTATATGAAAGTTGAGGCATGAGGAAAGGCTCTATTCTTGTTCTAACTTGCTTGGAAATAAACTTCTTGAACTTTGCAGTCCCGTGTTCAAATGTTGATGGTTGGATATACATCCAAGTGTAAACCAGCCCTCCAGGTAGCCCTCCGATCACCCCTCCCCTTCCCAACCCCACTAAGGACTTGTGATCCAGACCACCTGCCATTCACCGTCTAGACCACTGACATCTGACTGATAACTATCCTAGACTAATCCCAGGGCTAAGAATGCAGGACTAATGCTTCTTTAAGAATATACTCTACATACTATAAGAATGCTTAACTTTTCTTTCTTCTTTAGAATACTTCTGAATTTTTGTCTATGTGTGTTCTTAGCTTGCAGACTCTAAGATTCTTGAAAAATCTTCATCATTTATTTCTAAGCAAAGCCACCAGACTCTTTTAGTTGATTTGACAAAACCTAGACCCTTGCATAGGGCTAACGTGGTCCCTGTGTGTTAGTAGCTCATTCTTAGCAGAAGCAAACACAAACCCACTTGGGATTTTCATAGGCTAAGAGGAGCCAAATTAAATCACAACCAAAAGAATGTATAATACACTCACATGGACTGAAGTCCTATAAGCAAGAGTCAGTAGAAATGATGGGAGGCACATTCCAAATGTTTAGGTATTAGAATTAGCAAAATATATAGTTATGAAATGCTTAAAGAAACAAAATAAGAAACTAGCAGGAATGATAAGGCTGGATACAGAGAACAAACTGATGATTGCCAGATGGGAGGGTGGGTGGAAGGGCTGGGTGAGAAAAGAATTGAGAAGTAAATATAAATTGGTAGTTACAAAGTAGTCATGGGGATGTAAAGTACAGCATAGGGAATATGGTTAATAATATTAAAGTAGCTGCGTACGGTGCCTGGTGAATACTAGACTTATTGAGGGATCACTTGGTAAGTTTTATGAATGGCTAACACTATGCTATGAAATTATTATAAAATAATATTGAACGCCAACTATCATTTAAAAAAACCAGAATGATGAGGCTGATGTGAAAAAGTTAAATGGAACTTTTAGGTATGAAGAATCTTGTTGAACAAAAACTCAGTTGATGGCCCAAATAGATTATGAGACTCAATGAAACGGTTATTTAGCAAAGCAGAAGACGTATCTGAAGAAATGTCTCAGAATGAAGTACAGATAGATAAGGAGGTAGAATACGTTAAGGAGGTTAAAAGATACTAAAAATAGAATATGAAGGTCTATATATGATTAGTATGCAGATATAGGGAACAGAGAAAGAGTAGTATTTTAAGAGATAAGAGCTGAGCATTCTTCAGAAATAATAAAAGATTAAAATCCACATGTAAAGGAAGTACAAAGTATATTAGGCAGGATAAATAAAAAGACAGCCGCATGTAGACAAACTGTAGAAAGTTTAGAATACCAAGAACAAAAAGCAATTAAAGAGAAGGCAAATAACCTCCAAAAGAACGATACTTAACTAAGCCTGCCCCTTTGTTATAGTAGAGGCCAGAAATCAGACAGCTTCAAAGTGCTGAGAATGAGACAACCATTTTATCTTAGACGAGACTCTTGAGTAGTTTTCCTTCAGGGTTGTCCTGTCCCCCTAAAAACCCCCAAATAAATTGATTTTACAAACGTTAGACTTCAGATGGCAAGGGTGGGGAAAAAAATCAATAACACTACTCACATTAAAAACATTTATTTATGTCTTTCCACATTCCACAACAGCTTTGAGTCTGCTTCTAATATATAATTTTCACCATCTTCCATGGGTGAGGATAGCTCTTTTCTGATAAACAAAAAATGAGACTTTATCACCAGTTGACCTTTCCTAGAGGAATTCAGGAAGCTGCCCCTTAGGCAAAGGAGCGTAATCCCGAAAGAATGCGGGAGAAGCAACAAGGAATCCTTAGAATCAAGACTGTAAAACATAATGGTAAAGCTTAAAAAAGTTGTATAACATAAAAACATCTAATTTGGTGGTTTGGAAAAGGACAGAATGAAACTAGAATACCATGGAAGTAATACCATGGAAACAGTTGATCAAAAACAGTTGTGAACTTCTTGTACTGTTCAGATAGGAGGTTAAGATACTAACTTTTGACCTGTTAAGTTTGGCATGTGTGTAAAATATCCAAGGTAAATGGGAAAAGAATAAAATGATGTGATTAACATCCTAATCAGGAGAGGGGGGCACACTCAGCAATCCAAAACAAAGAAACAGCACAATTCAATAAAAAGAAAAAAAAAAAGCACATTCAAATATGTGGAAGCAAATCCAGAGAGTTTCAAAATATAAGTGAATTTTTAAAAAGTAAATAATTAATGAAGCCAGTTATAGGCAGGTCTTTTGTCAGATTAAAGAAAGAAAAATTATGGCCCTGACTGGTGTGGCTCAGGTGGATGGTCATCATTCAGCGAAGCAAAAGGCCACCAGCTTGATCCCTGGTCAGGGCACATGTTTGGGCTGCAGATTCTGTCCCCTGGTCAGGGTGCCTCCAGGAAGCAATTGATTAATGTTTCTTTCTCATA
Source organism: Noctilio leporinus (assembly GCA_004026585.1). Lineage (NCBI taxonomy): Eukaryota > Metazoa > Chordata > Mammalia > Chiroptera > Noctilionidae > Noctilio > Noctilio leporinus. The sequence goes on from PVIW01000781.1 coordinate 282,982, forward strand.
TCGATGCTTCTCATCCTCTCTTTCTCCCAACCTTCCCCTCCCTCTAAACATAAATAAACAAAAATTTAAAATATAGGAATCATATATCTGTATCTCAGGCAATATTATCTTTAGTGCTACAATAAATAAGGCATACGTGTTCCAAATGTGCGTCTTTAAACGCTCAGCTATTTTAATACCCAAAGATGAGCTATTTACAAGTCATTCTTTGCTATCCACCTCTACACCTGTCAAAAGCTTGAAGCATGGTTTTATTTCCTTATATAACCATAAACATCTTAAATTTGTGAGATTTCTCTCTATGTCAGTCGATGCTGCTAAGTTCCAAGATGATGCCCATTTTAGCAGGTACTGGGCCATCTTCAAAATGTCTGCTTCATGAGCTTTCTTTTTAAAACAGGAGTTTCCAATCTCAGGCAGAGGACCAGTACCATCGGTGGCTTGTTAGGAACCAGGCTGCACAGCAGGTGAGCTTGGCGTGATGTGCTTGAATCATCCCGAAACCACTCCTCTCAGTCTCCAACCCCCATCCGTGGAAAAACTGTCTTCCACAAAACCAGCCCCTGGTGCCAAAAAGGTTGGGGCCCACTATTTTAAAGGACACAGATTACCAAGCATTGAAGAGAAAAATCAAGTATTATTTATATGAAACAGGCACATGTGTGACACTCTGTATTGGTGAGCTTCGAGTACCTCTCAGACTTAAGATATGGTTTGCTAAGCTAATTCAATCATTTGCAAAGAGGCTTAGCATTACAACAGTCCCCGGTTGAGATTGTTCTTGCTAATTTTTCATTTCTGATGATCCAAGCGAAGAGCATTTACCACACACCCACAGTATCAAATCTAAGATGTTAAAAGCAGCCTCCAACGGGAACAGACAGCACAAATTTTAGAGAACAATCTATAAGGTAGGTTCTACGTATATAATTGTTGGGTAGATGAGGAGCTGATTGGAGGATAAAATAATTTCGCTTTGGATGAGACTGCTGAGTAAGTTTCTCTGAAGGGTCGTCTTGGCTGCCCAAGAGTCTGGATTACTAATCTGAGGCTGCAGAGTGTGGGGGAAGTGGGCCCATGATAATAGTCGTATTAAGTATATTTGTTTACATCCTACCCCATTCCACAAAGGATTTGAGCATATTTATGTAATGTAACTCTCTCCAAATGGGAAAACATAAAAAAAAAAAAAAAAAAAGTCAGGATCATGGAAACTATGTAAAGAATAGGAATAGAAGTCCAGGTTAGAGACCCCTCAATTTTGCTGTGCGTTAGGATCACCTGGAGCACTTTTAAAACTCCTAATGCCCACGTGGAGCCCCTGTACCAATTAAATCAGAGTGTATGGGGATGGCAGGCAGAGAGGAGGAGTTTTCAAGATCCCCAAATTTTCCTATGTGCAGCGAAGTTTGGGAGCCCCTGGCCAAGGCTGCCATTCTCAGCCTCACATGCATGTCAACGTCACCTGGGAAGCTATGGGAATTACTGGTGCTCGTGTCCCCACCCTGAACCAATGAAGTCATAGTCTCATGCTGGCAACCAGGCCCTTGGTCATTTTAGAGGTCCCCAGATGACAGCACTGTGCACCCAGGGTTGAGAGCATTGCACTAGGAGAAAGCTGGCACATGATTGCATGTGGGACTGATTGTTGTTTTTTATGAGTTCTTTTATGGCTAAAGGGTATAAAATTGGTCCTGCGTTTCCAGGTGGCCAAAGTAAACAGAAAAACACCATCGGTTGAAATAATTCTTGTCATCCATATGTCAAAGCTTACTCATTCCTTGGAAGAAAGCATGCTTTTTCTCACAGGTCTGAAATGCGTGTCTTGTTTGATTCTTCTTACAGGGGCCTTTGAATGATGATATGGATCACACATTTGATAAAGACCCCTACTGTCAATGAGAAATGGCAAGTTTCATATTGTTGTTCCTCATAATCGTCCCTCAGGGAAAGTCAAGGGCATGCCCCAGAGAGTGCAGGTCCAGCAGACTGCTGTGGTGGGGGTGTGGAAGCAGTGCAGACGCCCAGAGGAGGGCGGGAGGAAGGACACTCCTCTGTGGTCCCAGGTTACATGGCCTCACCCAAAGTAACACCTGGAGCCCTGCACCTCCAGGTGTACGAGTGGTACCGCGTGTACTTAGAAACTGTCATTTTCCTTTGAGAAAAATATAAAGAGCAATTCCTTTTCTCCCCCATCATATAAATTGTACAAAGCTTGACAAAGGCCTGGCTGGAGAGGATATAGAAGCAGTGACTTGTATTAGGCCAGGAAAGATGAACAGGGCACAGTCTTTTGAGATGCTCCTCAGTAAAGATGATTTTTACCTCTGTCGGGTTTTTGGGGCACTTAAGTAAGGCTGATTTATTGGCTCATGATTTGCAGGTGTCTGAGTGGGATGCTGACTGCCTGAGGCTGAGTCTTGGAAGGAAACCTACTACATGGCACACGTCTTAAACCACGTCAATATCCAGGAAGGTCAAGGAGAGCTTAAGTTAGGCCCGGCATGCCCCTGTTCTTGCGCAAACAATCGAGGGGGGCATTTAGCAGGTATTGTGTCAAGTAGCTGGGGTTGGCCATGGGGATTCTGTGGATCATGTGAGTTTTCCTTTCTTAAGAAACTTACTTGAGCAAAAAATCCTAAACACACCCTGTTAATACCCAAGTAGGCACTTTAATGTTTTCTTTTCAAAGACAAATGGCATGTTCGGCTTGTTTTCTTCTTGTACTCACAATGGCATTTCACACCTAAATTTAAGAAAGGCTTCCTGCAAAAGTCGACTGACGAATTCCTTTCACTTATTTAAAGTCGTCGCTGGCATTTCGGTACATCTGAAGGATTAAATGAACTGCTCGCTGGGGAAACAGAAGCTGGGATGTGTTGTGAATTTTGCGGTGGCAAATAAGATGTCTTAACGGTTTGCATACGCGGAGAATAACCTTAAACTTGAGCTTGTTATTTCACGTCGCAGGTCACAGATAAGCTGCCTTTTATTGAAAGAACCACGTTGTTTTCGAGTGGGTGGGCGTGCACTCAGCGGGTGCTGTGTTGGTTTTGTTCCCTGTAAGGTTGACACAGGCACTGGCGACCCACGGCCACACCGGGGCAGCCTCTTCCCGGCTGGTGGCCGGGCCAGGCACATTGGCTCCAGAGAGCGGACAATGCAGCCAAGTCCGGCTTGCTGGGATTGCCTGGAATTGCAAGGGGTCTAGAAACACCCACCTTTTCCCCTTCAGTAATTAGGGTGCGCTCAAGGCCGGGATAAAAGGGCCGCAGGGTAGAGAAACGAGGGTTAGCGTGTTTCATGTGGACAATGCCTTCCGTGCCCCCAAGGGTCCAGCCCGCCCCCTCCCCAACGCAGAGAGAAAGCGGGAGAAGGGTAGGTCAGCTCCGGCCAGGCGTGCCCGGCCTCCTGGGCGCACCCACCCCGGGGTCGGGTGAGCAGGCTGAGTCCTCGGGAGCGACTCGGGAGGCCGGGGTGGGGTGGGCGTGGGGGCAGAACTCCTCCACCCCCGCAGCCCGTGGCCTGCCACCCAGCCGGCCGGTGATTGGCTTGGGGGGCGCGTGTGCCCGCCCAGGCGAGGCTGGGAGGGTCCCCTCTGCGCGCCGGGTGGGCGGAGGCGGAGGAGGGGGCGGGGAGAGCTGGGGGCCGGAGCCAACGGGCGAGGGGGCGGGCGAGCCGGTTCCCGAGCGCCGAGAGCGGCTCCGCACGGCGGAGAGCTGCGGGCGACCTGGAGCCGCGAGGCGTGGGCCGCGGGTAGGGAAAGCCCGGCGCGCTCCGTGCCGCCTGCACCGCGCTCCGGGCCGTCGTCGGCCGCACCGGCAGCCTTCCGGGGGGAAGCGGCGCCCGCCCGCCGTAGCCGGGGCGCCAGCTCGGGCTTCCTCACCTGCGGCGCGCAGGGCCGGGTGCGGACCGGGCAGCCCCGGAGGAGGGGTTCGGAAGCCGCCGCTCTGCCGCTCGTGGCGCAGCCCAGTTGCCGGGGAGTGCCACCGACCCGCGGGGCGCCGGCTCCATGGCGACCGGGCTCGGGGAGCCAGTCTACGGACTTTCGGAAGACGAGGTTAGCGGCTCTCCCTTCCCTCCCGGGACTCCCCGGGGAGTTCCTGCCTGGACCCGTCCCTGGGTGGGACTCGGGCGACCCCGGGGGTGCGCGTTCCCTGTGCCTGCAGGGGAACCCCACACGCGGCAGCTTCCCGGGGCGGATCGAGTTGGGGGGGGGGGTGCTCGGGTCTTTCGCCGGCGCCCGCGCCCCCTCCCCCAGCCGAGCGCATTGTTTGTAAATAAAGCCGTGCGGCGCCCGGGGAGCGGGCTGCACCCCGCCGCTCTCCACCTTTAGGTAGGAGGAGGGCGTGCGCCTCCGGCCGGGAGTTCCTCCTCCTCTCCGAGCCGCGTCTCCCGGTCGCCCCGGCTCTTGGGCAACTTTCCGCCGCTCGCCCCTGCTGCCTGGGAGTCCATGATGTGTGTCAACGTCTGGGTCGGGGCTGCAGCCCCGCAGCCCGGAGGAGCCCGAATGGTCTTTCCCTTGAACTTTCCGGCGATTATGTCAGCAAATGTTCTGATGCCTGTGTGTGCTGGTCACGGTGGCAGAGGGTGAACGCGTGAATCTGTGTGTCTGTCCGCTCTTGCAAGGTCTACAGCCTGGAGAGTGGGCTTGGGGGGTCTTTTTGGTGGGGAAGGAGGTCTAGGATGGTGGCAGGTGCTCCTGGAAACTTGAAGGAAGCTTCCAGCCCTGCCATTTTTTTTTTTTTTTTTTTTTTTTCCTCCTAAGGATCAAAGCCTTGCACCGTTGGGATGGGTGGAGAGACGAAAGCTCAATCAGTCCTTTTTATTAATAAAGCAAATTAAGGAAGCCACGCCCCGAAGGCTGTCGGTTTCCCTGGAAAGGGCTTTGTTTTTGCCCTCACCCTCTCCTCGGGGTTTCCCACTCCCCTTTTTTGAAACGTTCCTGCTAAATCACTGCTGAGCTCTCTCCCAGCCACGCTGGGCTCTTATTGGTGTGCAGCTCTGCCAAAAAGGGGGGTTGGTTGGAGGCCTGGCGCTGGCGCGGCGTGACAGGCAGGCTGGATGGAGCAGGTAGGAGGGGTTTGCCATCTGGCGGGGGACACGCTCAGGTCTGGCGCCCCTTTCGAGAGGTGAATTTACAACCCATGAAGCATTACTCAGCAGGGAGGTATTTCCTATCCTGGTTGTGCATTTCATGAAGAGTTGGTGCCTGGAAATGCAGGGATTTCTGGATGACTCGTTCTTCCTCTCCTTTTCTGAGGTCCCCCTTTCTCTGGCGATGGGGGCGGGGTTCATGAAGAGGCCATTATCTGAGACCTCACCCGTGTTATGGCCTCTCTCTCACCAGCAGCTTTTGTGTCTGCTACAGTGTGTGTGCCCGTGCTGTGTAACTGTGTAGCGCAATAGGTAACTTGGGGAGGGGAGGGCGTGACTTTCTATTTTCTCCCTTGATGGCATTTGGAAAAGCTTGCTGTGGTATTTTATCAAAGAATGATCACAATGCAGATAATGCGTGATTTACATTTTTTTTTTATTGTTTTGCCCGTGCTGTGCTTGTGTAAACTACTTCCCCATTTCTGTGCAGGTCCCTGGGGATTGGTGAAAAGTATAGCCGGGTTTCAGTTGCCCTGGGGCTTCTCCTCTCTTTGACTTCTTTCCCCTTCGGGTTGCTTTCTCTTTCATTCTACACTTCTCCATTTAATGAGGAGCAGTAGAGGGCAAGCAGTGAGCCTTTGGAAAGGTGCCAAGATGCAGACGTTCCTAGACAGAAGAGCACGAGTGCGGTGTTGTGGAGGATGAAGGCAGTTGCGTTTCTTCTGGGGTCTTTTTAAAAATTACATGATTATTTTTAACAGCTCCCTGAAAAAAGCAGTTGACCCGTGTTTTGGGAAATGCAACCAGATCAGTGAATCACATGCACGTCCCGGTGGTTGAGGCTTTGTTTACATTTGCAGTTCGGGTCCCAACCTAACCTACCTAGAGTGCACCTTGCCACTTGTGTCCGGATGAGTTACGACCAAAGACCTTACCTTGTATCTAGTGTGCAAGTGAGGGATGGAATATGAAGAGAATATGTGTGTGTGTGTGTGTGTGTGTGTTCACACCGGCATGCTGCTGGAGGGGTGTTTGGGTCTGTATGGGGAATAACAAGGGTTGATGAAAACATTTTGTTGCTGATGGCCATGTTGCTGGTCCTCGGTAGTCCTGCACAGGTTGTATTACTAAAGACAAGTCACGTCTGCCTACCTTTTTCAGCTTCTCCCGGTGAAAATGAAGGCAGGGCCGTTGAGATGATTTCACATTTCTATGATGTTTGCTTTTTATGGGCGGTTTCAGGCTGGTAGGTTGCCCTTCAGGAAAATCAGGGAATGCTTTTGTAGAATATTAACAACAAATTGTTGCGTTTGCATAGCTTGTGTCCTCTCCCTGAATTTGCCTGTGGAAGAAAACAAGTGGAAGATTTTTTTTAACAGGCTCTTAACGTGGAATGCCTGACAAAACAAACAGGGAGGGTGGTTTGTCCAAAGCATGTGAAATATGGGTGCATGTCAGCTCACACACTTGGTCTGCTGCAGGCTATCACCCACAGAGATACTTTGATTGCTTTGTAGAAGAGTCACCTTATAAACCTTTGAGCAAAGTGGGTATCCTTATCTAGCAGATGTTGTATTTTCATTGGCGGTTGATGGAAGGCAGTGTATGTTTGGAGTGCACTTAGTTATAGCTGCCTCAGGAAGACTGGCTCTAAGTGCTGCTTGGTGGTGCAGTATTGCATTAACTTAGAAAATAGCGGATGCCAAGACAGAGGGCACTGTTTCTAGGCCTGTCCAGCTTGTAGAGTGAGTGAAAGGGATTAAATGTGGGCTTTGCTTGTGTGCGAGTCCATGCGTTGTTTATTTTTTGTTATTCTGCCTTTCTGGCCTCTGTTCCTCAGGTGGGGGATAGTTCCTATTCAAAGCCAGGTCCATTTGCATAACCAGATTGGAAATCGCCATCAGCCGAAGTATTTTTGGTGTTGGAGAGATTAGCAAATGAACAATACTTCTGGTTCAGGGCCCAGGATCAGATTTGGGTTGGAATCAGAATGGTTTGGACTAGTTTCTGCATCTGGCTTGGTTCCTTGGCAGTTTTTTGTTTGGGGTTTTTGTTTTTATTTTTTTATTTTTTGGCAGCCTGTAGCAAATTTTGGCATGGTTTACTCATAATGTTACTCTTAACCTTCTGAAATGTTTTATTACAAAATCTTAGGTATCCTTTACTGAAGAGATTTTCTAGTGGGTGGAAGTTTAAAGACAGCTTTCTTATTAGATGTGGCATTTAAAAGTTTTTTGGTGGTTAGAATGAGGCAAATGGCATAGAGATGAAAGCCAGGCTGAGCTGGCATGGTCCTTTGCCACTCTCCCTCCTAATTTTATACAAGGATAGTTGGCTAATATTTCATATGCTTTGTCTGCACCTAGCACTGTGTTAAAGCCTTTATGTACTTGCTCTCTTATTTACTATTCATAAGAACCCTGTGAGGTATGCTCTTATTGCAGATGAGAAATGGAGGCTCAGAGAGGTTAGTGATGTGCATCAAGACACACGGTGAGTAAGTCATGGCATTAGGGTTTGAACCCAGTTTTGTTGGTTCCACAGCCCTAGTTTTTAACATGCTCTCTCCCTTCCAAGTGTCCTGAGAAGCCTTCACAGCTAGATTAGTAAGATATAGATAAATCTCAGGGGTTGTAAGCTGGTGGGTGCTAGGCCAGAATTAATGTGGAGCCCTGCTCAGTATGGTCTCCATAGTGTTTTAAAGTTTGGCAATTTTCATGGAAAATGGTAAAGATCTGGCTTCACTGGGGCTTCTTTCTCACTGGCAGCAGTTAGTGGTGGGTCTGAATTGTGGCCCATGAGATGTGGCAACCATGCATTAGTTGCTACCGGCTCCACCGGTCCCTGTTGTCTTAGGGGGTCTCTTTGCTCATTTGTATGTAACACTATAGCAAACAGGTAAGATTAACCTTTGACCTTGTGTCATATTTTCAGACGCACCATTATTTTGTGTATCCCTATGAAGAAATTGCTGCCACACTATGACACACTGTTGATTTTATGAAGCATCTTCAGAGATGTCAACATAATGAAAGCAAGGATGTTTTCAAATTTGTGAGTCATCCTGATTAGAAACCCCAGGCTAACCTGGGCCTTCGGTTTCAATAGCCCCAATCAGTCAGTACTTTTCTGTCACCTGCTAGTCTGATTTCTGCTTTGCTTTCTGAGAAAATGGCTAGAATAAGGGCAGTGCTCTTAAGTGGACATGAGCGCAGAAGAAACAGGGAGCCTGGATGAGTCGTTAATTTATAGAACGTGGTTCATGTGTGGGTTTTCAAGAGACTACTTGAGAAGCCCTGTGCGTGGTCTTTGCAGCTGTGCAAAAAGGCTGCAAGATTGCTCTCAGAAATCATGGTTTAGAGAGCCTTTTTATCTAAAGGTGAAGGCTGAAAGTCCGTTTTCTGGAGGAAGACTTGCCCATTCATTCCAATTCCAAATGCTCCGAGTCAGGCCTAGCATTGCCCACTGGGCACAGGGTCTGCCCAGCATGTGGGTGACCCTGTTACAGTTCAGGCTGTGATCGCTAATATTTGAGGAATAAACTTAAAAGTAGGTTTTAACATTGGCAAATGTAATGTATTATTTTAAATTCTACTTTTTTTAGAGTTTTATTTTTTTAAAGGATTCTGTAGAATGTGTAGAAATGGGCATTTTTAAGCTGTATTCTGTTTAGGAGAATGTTTGAATTATTTCAGTACCGAAAAGTAGTTTCCTCAATGTAAGGAATAAAGATGATTTTGTGCAGAGGGGTGAGGACAGTGGCAACATGGGAATCCTTAGAGGGCTCTAGTTTCTTGACCACACAGAATGAAAACGGAAGTGACCAGAGAGTACTTCAAGTCTCCTCAGGGCATGAAGTGGCCGCATCCACAGGAAACTGCTTGGAAAGTTGGTTTTGGATTCTGAAAACATCAACATGCTTGATGTACATATATTCAGGATAAATATGAATAATCTCAGGGAAGAAATGCTTTCAGAATATGACATCATCCCAACAGTTTTGAGTTCTTGCTCAGTTGCTTTTATGTTCACTGTGAGAAGAAACTTGATGTTCACTGATAATTTTATAACCTTTCTGTAATGTCCACGTATTTAAAATGTCATAAAAACATGGTAGTAACTGACTAGTGGGAGAAGCCAATTTCTCTTTAATCAACTGAAACCATGGTAAAATTTTTATTTTGAGTTAAAAGATCTGTATAAATAGAGTTGATTGCTGCCTTTGAGTTTTGGGTCCTAGACAAGCAGCAAAAAGAGACACTACTTGAAGAGTTTGTAAGCTTTTTGAAGGTGTAGACCTTTGAATAAGTGTCTTTGTGTTCTTGATCTATTTTGTTAATTGGTAACAATAAAGCAAACTATCTATTGATCCTCTGGCAATGCATGTTAAAGAAGATTAAAATAATAGACAAGTAACAATGTTGTTAAGTATTAGGGTGGTAGGATAAATGAAGGGTGTAGAAGTGTAAAAACATGTTGCTTTCCGTTTTTATATTGTTTCTCTTCCAGGTAACAGTCTGAACAAATGTATTTCACTTGCTGACTATAGGTGGCAATATTTGTACTGTTTACTGTTAATGACTTTGCTGTTGGCCTGAGAGTTGCTTGCTGGTGGAATATGGAAATAAGAACCTACTTTAGCGGCGGGGATGAAGAAATTAGATTTAGAAAACAGGATTTTCCTACAAACTAAAAAAAAAAAAAAATCATTTATTTCATAAAAGCACCTAAAGTAATATTTCTCCCTGCAAGTAATATCGGGAGCCATCAGTTTCCCATGTTTTTCTAGGTTCCCCTTATCCAGGGCTTAATTAACATTTGGAAAGAGGCATTTGTGTTTGGGGGAAACAGTCCTCACAACACACACACAAAGTCCTTTAAGAATCTCTGTCATATCCTTTCTTCTTGGCTGGGTGGGGACTTCTGAAGAATTCTAGTTCTGCCATAATTGCTGCTGTTGACTTTGAGAAGAAAGTAATAATTATGGCTACGCCTGGGTATTTGATTGCTGGGAGATTCTTGACTCCTCAGGCAAGATGGTGGGTCAGCTTCCAGCAAAGCGGAAAGAAAGTGTAAGGATCTGGAGCCTTATTTCATGAATACCCGGGATCCCCTTACAGCTGTAATGTTAGGTTCTGAGCCGGAGTGGCGTGAATCTGGCTACCACTGTAATGCTGTAGGTGACAAAAGCCATGTTACATAAGTGTGTCTACGGTAACCAACTTAAACAGACACTTCAGTTGACTTTTTGTTTCCGAACTGGCCAAGTTTAATGGCGAGGGTATCAGATTTCCTCGCTGTCATCACATTCATTGCTTGGCGGGCGAGTTCTTGGCAGGCAAGCATCCACCGAGGGGTTTTGTATTCTCTTTATACTTCCTATTCATGAAGGGGGAAGAGGCCGTTCAGAAGTGGGTTTTCTGGTGCAGCCACTGTGGAAAACAGTATGGAGTTTTCTTAAAAAACTAAAACTGGAACTGCCTTTTGATCCAGCAATTCAACTACTTGGGCTATACCCGAAGAACCCTGAAACACCAATTCATAAGAACCTATGTACACCTATGTTCATAGCGGCACTATTTACAATAGCCAAGTGCTGGAAACAGCCTAAGTGCCCATCAGTGGATGATTGGATCAAAAAACTTTGGTACATTTACACAATGGAATACTACACAGCAGAAAGAAAGAAGGGACTCCTAACCTTTGCAACAACATGATGGACCTAGAAAGTATTATGCTTAGTGAAATAAGCCAGTCAGTGAAGGACAAATACCATATGATATAACCCATTACAGGACAATAATGAACAAAACTAACAACACGCAAAACAGAACCAGATATATGAATACAGTGAATAGGCCTTCAGTGGGCAGGGGGAAGAGGGTAGAGGGAGGGGGAAGAGGCAAAGAAGGGGAACAGTTTAGTCAAGAACCTAGTATGGAAGAACCAGGGACATGGACAACAAGTGGGATTGACTTTGTGGGCGAGAGGGTGGGTGGGGAAGGGAACAGAGGGGAGTAAAAAGGGGATGGATGTAATACAACAACAATAAAATGAAAGTAAAAAAAAAGGAGTTTTCTTTTAGTGTAAAACGCTGCTCTGTGACGTCCACCTAGTGCAGATGAGGCCTGGAAGGGCTGTAGGGATGGTGGTCCCATGAAGCAGTTGAACAAGCCCGAAAACTGTTCTGTTGCTGGTCAGGGTGGTGTCCCGCCCCCATGGCTTTCTCAGCATCGGAAGTGAAGTTTTGATGGATCGCTTGGGTGCTTCAGGCCTGCGCCCACCTCCTGCCTTCCAGGTGGAGACTGTGCTCTGTCTCCCTCAATATGTGATTGGACACCTCCACATGAGGGACGGGGGACGCCTTGCTGCAGTGACAAGGGTCTGCGTTGTGCCTCTAATCCTTGGTCTTGCCTTTAACACAGTTTTCTTTATGTTTCCCATTTTTAGTCTCATTCAAGGCCTGGCTTTTCTTAAGCCTCCTCAGATACAGTCCTGGACCACGTTTTGTGATGCATCTTCTGGAATGCTTGGTGAAGCTGGACTTCGTTGTGGGGACCTCTGAGGTCCCTGAGGTCCTGTAGTTGAGGGAGAACTGCAGCACCTTCACGCCTTGTGGGTCGCCGCACTGTTCAAACGTGGCCGAACGTTTGTTGAAATAAATGCCTGCAAATACAAAGTGCAACGGTCTTGTTTCAGGGATCTAGTGTTAAAGTTTCCACATACATTTTGGCACCTATGTTAGATGTCACGGCATGAGGACTCCAGTGCAGACAGGTTTGGGTCTCAGGTAAAGGAGAAGGTGAAGATACTCGACCGAATTTTCCTGATGTTCAGCTGAAGATGTTGGCGTTCAATGGGTTTTCTTTACCTGTGTGCCGGAAGTCACTTTTTCAGAGAATGCAAGCAAATCTCAGCTGTTTAGAGGATTGATTTATTTTATTCAGTATGAACTATTAATGAAAAAATTAAGTTGTATGTTTATCCTTCTAAAAGCTCCATGTTTTTACCTCATGGATCTCCCAACTACCGTTAGAGTCTGAATGGTGGGAATCTGTTGAAAAGCTCGTGCTTGCTTTTCTTTAAAATTTTTCCTTTACAAGATTTTCGGTTACAGTTCACATCCAGTATTATTTGATATTGGTTGCTGGTGGACCACCTAGTGGTTAGACATGCACATATTCCCTGTGCGGGACTTGATACCCGTGTGGCTTGGCGACTTGTGCATTCTTTCCTAAACCTTCATTTTTTTCTGTTAATAATTGATGTACGTTGGGTATCCTGGTAGTGTGAACTTCCTTTTTGCCACTTTGGTTTGCAAAGGGGAAAGAGTGTAAGGTAAAGAAAAAGCAAAACTGAGCATCACTCGGCATTCTTTTATCCATTCGTGGTCCATTGTGCTGCCTTTCTTGTGAATGGTAATTGGGCGCAACCGTAGAACCGTCGGTGAGCTGGTTTGTAAACTTCGAACTGGCTTTGTTTCCTCCCTGCTGGTCCACGGAGGATGAACGTGTGTGGCACTGGAATTAAGCTGCATCTAGAGGGAACTGAATTCTGCGTGTTGATTTTGAGTTCGTGAGTTTGTTCGTGCAGATCATTGAGAAATTGGCCTGCGCCATGCCGCCTGTCTCTGGAATAGCTGTCTTAGCGTTCAGTGGATGTTATCAGGAAAAGCGAACACTTGAAGTTGGGGGTGAGCGCTTCCTCCTTTCCTTTGAGAAGTGAGGTAGTGAAGAGGCTGGGGCAGCCCTGGGGATGGTGGGTCGGGTGGCGAGATACGGAAAAATATTTAATAACATGGAGATGTCAGTAACAGCATATGCAATGGGGAAGTAGGTTATTTTGTATTAGTTCAGGTGTATAGCACAGTGGGTAGACCATCATAGGCTTTATAGAGTGTGTCCCCTGATATTTCTAGCACCCAAAATAGTTACTATAATATTATTGGCTGTATTTCCTATACTGTACTTAATAACTCCATGACTGTTTTGTACCTACGGATTTGTAGTTCTTGATCCCTTCGCCTTTTTCACCCGGCTTCCAGCCCTCCTTCCCTGTCAGCCATGAGTCTCTTTCTCCGTGTCCATGTGTCTGCTTCTATTTTGTTTGTTTATTTTGTTCTTTAGATTCCACATATAAGTGAAATCGCATGGTACTTGTCTTTCTCTGTCTGAGGTATTTCACTTAGCATAATACTCCCCAGGTCCATCCAGGCTGTTGCAGATGGTAAGATTTTATTCTTTTTATTTTTGAGCAGCATCCCCGTGTGTACATGTACCACTGCCTTTATAGCCGCTTGTCTGATGGTGACCACTGGGGTTGCTTCTGTGGGGGAGATACATTCTTTTAAATTAGTGTTTTGGGTTTCTTCAGATGTTTTCCCAGAATTGGAATTGCTGGGTCATAAAGCAGTTCCGCTTTTCTTTTTCTGAGGAATTTCCACACTGTTTTCCCCAGTGGTTGCACCAATTTGCATTCCCCGCTCCCTGAGCCTTTTAGTATTTCTGAAATAAAGAGGCATCTTACAGGGGATTTGTGTGTTTAATGGGCACTGGGTTCCTTGCACTCAACACCGTACTTGCCTTCTTCCCCCATCCCTCCAAAGTTGCCGTTTATTGGTGACAGGTTCGTAGAGTTGTGGCATTTGAGTTGGCCAATATCAGTTTGCATATTACGGCCCATGTTTTGTGGTAGGTCCTTGACAGTTGTCATGGAGACAATCACCTTATCTATTTTGTTCCATTATGATGTGTCTCTTTTAAGCGCCAACTTGGACAATAAGGACATGTGCCAACTCAGTGATGTCATCAAGGAATTAAGTTCTTCCTTTCCTCCACTAGCGACAGTGTGGCCCTTGTCAGGGGCCTCATTGGCTTCAGTGCGTCTGTCCAAGGCAGCCAGAGCTCGTTCTTTTTATTTCCTTGTGGAGGAAAGAGAATGGCTTCCTATGGCCTTCTCTTAAGTTTAAAGAACTGTCCTTCCCAGAATTGCCCAGGAAGTCCCTTGCTGTGCCCCATTGGCCCACAGAGGCTTCTTTCTGCCCATCCCGCCAGCAGCCAGTGAGAAGGAGGGGGTGGGATTACCTCTCGTACCTAATGGCCGACCCCTGGAGCTCGGGTGAAGTCCAGCATGACCTTACACTCACCCCTTGGCTAATCCACTTTCAGATCTGTCCACCTTTGGAAACCTCCTGGAAACACATGCTCCCTTTCCTCAGAGAGGCAACCCGAACATTCATCTGAAAGGAGGTGGTTTTGTTTTTTTTTTTTTAACTGGTACGGTGACCTATATAGTTAAATAGGTTATGGCCCCCCTGTCCTCCAAAATATCCAGCCGACAGGGGTGAAGAGGGAGCTGGACATTGGAGTGGGCTTCCCATTTGGGGGTGAGGGAGAAACACTCAGGGTGGTAGCTGGTGGAAGAGGAATAGCAAGGAGTCTGGGTCTTGGTCGGCCAGTCTGGCTGCTTCCTGCTCTCCCTGGTCCTGTGCTTCAGGGCTGCACCTGGATGGGACAGGCACTGACAGAGTGCCTCCCCTTGGTCCCACTTGGGGTGCAGGATTGCTGGTCTGGGGTTGAACGGCTGCAGGCAAGGGTTGGCTGAGCTGAGTATTTGGCAAAACCGCGCCCGTGAAAATGTAGGATCTGTGTTGGTTTGCTTCCCGTTGGTCCCACGGGCTGGTAATGACAGCCGGTGATCTTGTCTAGATGTGGTCTCTGGTAATAGGCAGTTCTGCGTCTTAGCCACAGGTCTCTACCCTGCTTAGCCCCATCGCTTCTGCTTTGAGGCAAATTAACAGCCTGGAAAGAAGTGGTGCTCAGTTGGGGTCCAAGAGAAGACAGGGGCACTTGACCCCAGGCCACCATTGCAGTCTGGGATTGCGGTGTTGACAGGACCCCCTCCCAGTCCAGCCATGGCCGTTTTATTTATAGCATTTCTTTTTGTACAGAATTGGTGATAGTCAGGGCTCTTGATCGAAAACAACAGTGACCGATTTTGCCCAAGCGAAGCAGAAAGGGAGTGTCCCAAGGTGTTTTGCACAGCACAGGGGACCTGCAAAGCTGGAGCGCCAGCCTGGACGGCAGACAGGCGGGCTGGGGGGTCACCAGCGAACCCGCAGGAGTCACCCAGCGAGGGCCCTGGGGGCTCCCACCCCCAACTGTCTGTCTGGATGCTGTGAGGCGGCAGCCCTGCTGCTGGGGCTGAACCAGCTCCCGTCTCCTGCCTGTGCGGGGGCCTCAGCACCGCTCAGGCCCCCTGATCCCAGAGAGACTCAGAGACAGACGTTGTACGCCCAGCTGTTTTATCACAGAGGAAGGAAAACAGTAAATCAGCCAAGGAAGAGGTGAATCCAGAAGAAGCCAGGCTCGCGCTTCCCAGAATCCTCTCCCAGAGGCATCACACAGGGTGCGCTGACCTCCTCTAGCGACAGTCGTGACAGCAGGGATGAAATGCTGTCTGGAGGGAACCTCACTGGAGACTGTCCGCCATGACTTTTGCTAGATGGCCCAGCACATACGGAAATGCCAGACGCCCAGAAGGAAAGCAGGTGTTCGGCATAAACTGCACGGTTTGCGCACAGTCTGGGCACCCTTGTCATGGAGGGGAAGGCGTTCAGGGAGCTGTTTACCATTCAGGTTTTCAGAGTCCACCTGGCAAGCAGGCCCCTGGGAGGCTGGCGGCCCTACGCCTGCTATGCAAATTCTTGCAGATTCTTCTCTGCCCTCTTCCCCTGGCTGCCGCCGCGGGAGGGGTGTGAGGGGCTGGTGTCCTCTGGGTAAACTCTTGGTGTCTGCAGTGGGAGGTGGGCAAATCGCTCATGTGGGGAACCCCAGACACAGGAAGTGGTTTCTGCGTGGGCAGACAGCGGCCCTCTCCCCCAAGGAAAAGCTTTCTAAGCATGACTCAGGACGAAGTGAATGTGGAGTGAGTGGTTGCTGGGCTGAGTCTGGGTGACGTCAGTTTTGAGTACTTGCCGTCTCTGCATCAGGGAGAGGCTATGATGCACATCTTGTGTCCTGGTGGGGGCAGTTCAGCTGAGGCTGGTTATGGGCAGAGCATTCTGGAAGGGAAGAGCAAACACAAAGGCCCTGAGATAGAAATAAGTTTGAGGAGCAGGAAGAAAACCAACCTGGACCCTGCAGGGCTGGTGTGGCCCAGTGGATTCACCGCTGGCCTGTGAACCAAAGGGTCGCTGGTTCGATCCCCAGTCAGGACACATGCCTGGGTTGTGGGCCAGGTCCCCTGTTGGGGGTGAACGAGAGGCAACCACACATTGATGTTTCTTTCCTTCCCTCCCTCCCTTCCCTCTCTCCAAACATAAAAATGAATAAATTATTCAAAGAAAAAAGAAAACCAATCTGGCTGGAGCATGGTGGGTGGAGAATTGGGACCCGTGGGCAGCAACGGAAACGAAGGATAGATGGCAAGGACCTTGACATCGACTGTGGAGGGCTGGGACTTTCTTAGGGTACTGGGAAGGCTTTGGAGAGGTTTAAGCAGAGGAGTAACAGGAGCTGACGTAGGACTTGAAGTGACTCTGTGGGAAGGGAGCCCAGTCAGAAGCTGCCGCTGGCGTGGGTCAGGAGCCAGGCAGAGGCTGGGGTTTGAGGAAGGGCCCCCGGGAGCGGAGTTGGCGTATTTGCTGGAGGAGTTCTCTGGGATGTGCTAGAACAGACACGGAGATGCCCTGCAGGATTTCGGCGTGAGCAATTCGGTGCAGTGTCAGTTGCAGTAGGGAAGGTGGCGGGAGGAACAAGATTTGGGGTGGCGGTTGGGGGAGGGATCAAAAGGTCCGTCAGGTTAAGAGCAATATCCCTACTAAGCACCCCAGCATGGAAGCACACAGAGATACAAGCGTCTGGAACCCAGTGGAGCGGCCGGAGCCAGGGATGGGACATTGGGGTGCTTAGCCTGTGGTTGGCATGTGAGGCCTTGAGACCAGGGGAGATGATGAGGACTAGGGCGAGGGCAAGGGCCACCTTTGGAGGGGTGGCCGCTGAGGTAGGCTGTTCTCTACCCTCTCATCCAGCGTGGTCTCCAACAGCGACACGGGAATAGGACTGCTCAGATAGGTCTGTAGTGGAGGGAAGGAGGTAGGACAGCAAGGGTGCGTGGATTTGGCAAATCCTTGGTGACCTGGGTGAAAGCTGTGCCAGGAGGGTGGAGGGGTGCCCTGCAAAGGAGAGGAAAGAAAAGGGAGAGGCAGGGGTTTCTGCTGTGGAAGGGAAGGAAGACGTGTGGCTGCAGCTAAGCAGGGGGTGTGGGTCCTGGAGGAAGGGAGAAGGGTTTTCTCAAGTTAGCTGCCTGAGTGTGCGTGTGTGTCAGGGACCAGCTCCTTGGTGGTCTGAAATCATCCTTGAGTGTGTCCGTACCCATGAGCCTCCAGGGGCCTCATGCTAAGAAGATGAGGCAAAAAATGGACTTAATATGGCTCAGCGAAGGCGGAGGATTGAGCTGACGTTAGGACGGGCCTGGTGACGGAGCTGAGCGGAACCCCAGGAAACCGGCTGGGTGGCAGCGAGCACCACAGGATGGAGACCTAGTTGTATCTCTCTGTCAGTGAAATAACCACACAATTTTAAGTCAGCACAGAGGAGACTTGAGAGGGAATTCTTTTCCCTTTTCAACGGAATGTCAGGCTTGAGAGGTCCTGCTCTGATTAGACGTGGACAACCATAGTTGCCCTTGCCCTCCCTGGAACCCTCTTGCAGTCTTAGAGCTCATGCATTCCTTGACTTCAGTCTGTTTAGGGTGAGGCTGGTCTCACTGCACAGAAAGAAGGAAGATGCGCTGTTGCTGGGAGGGACAGCAGTGCCTAGTAAAGTGCGAGTTGACGGATAGGATGGGGGTGGGCTGGAACGTTTCATACTGTCCCTGTCGCTCTGGGGAGGCGTGACCTATCAGTTGGCCAGCTCTGTGGTGTTGATTTTAACACCTCAGCAAGAGGGACCTGGCCCTTCTTTGCCAGGTAGCCTCACCCCTGGAGCCTGCGTCACGCCGTCATGCTGGCTTCCAGCAAATGCCCTGGGATGGGCAGTGGCTGCGTCCTGCCCTTTTAAGAAACTGAAAGTCACAGCAGGAAGTGGCTGTGTGTGACCAGCTGGGTGGACCTGGTCAGGGCCTGGACACCCTTTCCTCTGAGGCGGTTTGAGAAACCGTTGCCATCTCTGCATCCGTCATGCTCATTATGCAGTGTGGGGACAGTGGATGTGAGGTGGGCGGCAGGATGGGACCCCACAGCTGGCCCAGCAGAAGTGGGGACTAGTTGCAAGGCAGGGGATATATGCAGGAGTTATGTAGGAGGCAGAATGGCATTGGATTTTGTTACTGGCTGATTGTGTGAGGAAGAGGGCAGGGTCTAGAATACCCTCCTACCCCCACCCCCAACTCCAGTTTCTTATTCCAGAGAAATGAGGGGATATTTTACCCTCCCCCCCCATGTTTGCAAATGCCTGGAGGTATCTTTGGTTGTCCTGGTGTCTAAGGGTTAGAGGGTAGAGGCCAGACAGGCTGCAAACATCCTGCAGGGCTCCAACAGCCCCTGCTGTGAAGAACTCCGGGGCTCCCAAAGGCAGGCACTGATGAGGTTGAGAACCACGCTCTAGGACATACCAGTTTTACACGGTTGTTTAACTCATCCACGAACCAATCCTGTCAGAGTGTAAGTACCATTTTGCCTGCTTTTCAGATGAGGGAAGCAAGGCTGAGAGAGGACAGGTTGTTGGGCAAAAGCCCTGGAGGTATTAAGTGCCGGAGTTGGGATTTGAGACCCAGGTCTCCATATGTGAAACTCCAGGTGCGCCTTTTCAGTTGGCCCCGCTGTGTCATCCTCATGTCCTGTAAAGGAAGAGGCACGCATGCTTGGTTTCTGTAGTGCTGGCTCCACACTGGAGGAGGCAGGAAGGAGGGTGGTTGTTTATAATCAGCTCCACCTAGGATCAGATTTTCCAGTCTTGAGGGTCTTAGAACAGGGAGTTTACAGAAATGACTGCCAGTTAGATGGTGGCTTTTGCCCGCAAATACAAATATGGGAGCACGTACCATACCATCGTTTCCTTTAAAAATACTACTGGTGCCCTGGCTGGTGGCACAGTGGATAAGGCTCTGGCCTGCAAACCCAGAAGTCGCTGGTTCGATCCCCAGGTAGGGTACGTAACCAGATTGCAAGCCAGGTCCATAGCTGGAGGATCTGGCAACCATACGTTGATGTCTCTCTCCCTACTCCTCTCTCTAAAATTAATAAATAAAAAATTCTTAAAATACTACTGGTAAGGGAAGATAAAATGCAAAAATCATAATTCAAAGTACGATTTTGGACTACTGTGAACCATTTTAGGCTTCTCACAGTCATTTAAGCATCCCTTTCAGGAGGGACAAGAGGAAAAGGGGGAAGTGGAGGATCATTTAGGACCACCCTGAAGTTAGAGGCAGTTGAACTGTGGTATCATATTAAAATACCTGTATTTGTCAGAGATGAGCAGCCCTTTTGAGTCTCTGGTTTAGTTGGTCTAGAATGACTGGAGGGCCTTTGATAGCGTAAGACAAAACTTGGGGTTTGTCATTTGGCCAGCGATGGTCCACTTGTCATGATTACTGTCCAGTTCTAGGGCAGATTTGGGAGGTGGGGACAGAGCGCTCATGGTAGAACTCGTCATCACGTCACGCTGTCAGCATTTTCCTGGGGATGTGTTTTAAAGTGCATCCCAGATGGCTGGCCTGAGTGGGGTTGCCCCAGAGACCGAGATCAGTGCTTTTGTGTGAAAAAGGCTTCATGTTGGCTCCAAGTCTCATTTTTCGCTGGCCACACCAGGCTGGGGCTGGGGTTCTGGGATGGTCCAGCGAGTGTGAAGCTGCCATATTTCCCCCATCGGATCTGTGGTCCTGAGAGGTGCGCGGACTCCTGAATCCACACAGGGCCTCTTTGGGGGAAACCTGTTGGCCGCATCTTTCAGTTGGATGCCAGTTCTGCTGCAAAGGAGATGCTTCGGGGAGGGTACCAAAGGGATTCCCATCATGGTTTGGTAAGCCAACAGCGGGGACTTCCGGTTGGGAGAATCCATGCTTCCCTATGGCACAGATGAACACAGAGTCGGAGGAACATGGGGAGGAAGGAGAACCTTCGTCTTCATTGTTTGCTGCTGCCATCGAAACGTAATGGTTCCTAGCCTGAATTGTGTAACACGCTGTGCTGAACTCTGTATGGCGTCTTCTTTCCCAATTCCTGGTTTAGAGTCGTGTGTGTAACCTGAAAGTAGCAGTAGGAAGTTTTGACAGAGAAACTGAAGGGGTGATACCAATGAAAGGAACATCTCTAAATTTAGTCCAATATTGAAGAATAACCTTAAAAATGCCAAACGTTTTATTCATTATATTACTGCTAATATTACTCAGTACTTAACTGATTTGGCTTAGGCTTTTTTTTTTTTTTTTCTATTCTGCTCCAAGATTTCCCAATGAGGGATACTTTATTCTAACATTGCCTGCCTTAGCAAGAACAAGTACTCATGTGTTTTCCTTTCTGCAGTGGGAAGAGAACATAATACAGTATGATTTTTTAAAAGCTTCAATAAAGTAGACCTCTTTTAGAGAGAGAACATCAGTGAGGGTTCCACATGTTGCCTTAAATTATTTTTGTTATAGTGTTTTTAAAAATACATTAAAAAACAAAAGGGGTAAGATGTTTATGGTGTATATATCACCATAACGACACTAACCAGCATACAATTTGATGACAAATCTAATTCCCAATGCAATCTGATTCGAATTAACTGTACGATTTTTATGTGGCTGGTGGTGCTGTTCTGTTAAAACTACATTTATCATCTGTGCCCAGGAAGTCCTGGCTGCAAAAACAGGTTTTCCTTTCCTGACCCACCATGTGCCCAGGACTGGTCACTCACTCTGTTGCCCTTTATTTCTACCATTCACACATCTGTTGTGCTAGGTGCTGGAGCACAAAGATGACATCGACCTAAAGTCATGGTAGCTGGAGACACTAGAGCTCCTGCTGCCATCTTTATCATGAATATAAGGGCTGACAGAAGCTCCAGAAATCACGGGGAGTACGCAGTTACGGAAGGTGGCCACATGGTTGACTAGAATGGGCTTCTATTAATATATTAAGATTATCATATGTTGATGCTTTCCGTGCCAGATGTGACCTAAGCTCTTGATACCCAGCATGGAGGGAATTCCCAAGGTGGGTGGACACCTCTCTCCTGGCCCCAGGAGTGTGCTACTTTGAGAGTGTCAGTTAGATTTCACGCATCTTGTACACTTGCTGCTATTTGATTCCGCACATATCTTGACTTTGCTTGTCAAGACAGTTGGGTGTGCACATTTCCCTGGTGAAAAAACGACACAATTCATTTAGTTTCTCCTCTTCATTCCTTAGCAACCCTTTTCCATTGTCGTCATCTTCCAATGACCTTGGTGATTTTCCAAGTATAGTAAATGCTTTTGTTGCATTCGTCTCAAGGCAAACAAAAATAATTTCTTCCTGGCCCCAGCCACTCACTCTTACTGCACTGCGTCCCGGTGTAGCTTTGCTCTTATGGCCTTAAAAAATTTCCTCTCTCCTTTTGCTTCTTTTAGCTAGAGATGGCAATAAAATACCTTTTTTTTTTTTTTTTTTTTAAATAGCAGATGTGCCGGAATTTGCCCAACGTAATGAGGATTGCCTTTCACAGTAGTTTCTTAATGGGGTAACTGTGGGTCAGTGAATTTCTCGGTAACCCTTCCTCTGGCAAGACTGCTTTCGTCAGGGCACCAGCCGAATTAGCCTCATTACCTTCCAGTAACATCTCATTGAAACGGTCTGAACTGTGTTGGACATTCACCTTAATCACCGTGGTTGGCTTTGACGCTGTTCCCAGGAGTTAAATTGATCCCCTGGGGAAGGACGCTTGCCCACCGCCCAGGGTGCTGGCTGGCTGCGACGGGCCCCACCCGCAGGTCCTCCAGTGCAGAAGGTTCCGGAAGGCGTTGAATGCAGACTTACTGTTGCCCCAAGTGCTTAGGGCCCCAGGGTGGGTGTAGCCGAAGCCCTCCGTGTTATACAGTAAAAAGGAATCGGTCACATTCTTTTTTTAATACTCATATTTTGTAGAGTTTGTATCAAGAAGGAAACTTAGTGAACTTTAACAAACGTAAAAAGGCAGAAGTTACGGGTGGAGTTTTCAGACAGTAGAGATATATACACATTTTCTCAGTTCTTCATTGGCAGTTTAGTTGCTTGCCCGTTTTCTGTTACATCTCATTGATTGAAGCCTTTTGTAAGTCCTTAAAACTTTTTGTCTATTTATTTTTAGTCCTCACCCTCAAGGACATGCTTATTGATTTTTGTTTGTTTTTGAGAGAGCATGGGGGAGAGAAACAAACATTAGTGTGAGAAATATTGATTGGTTGCTTCCGTTCCACACCTTGAACATGGACCGAACCTGCAACCCTTTGGTCTACAGGACAATGCTCTAGTCACATGAGCCACACAGGCCAGGGCTACAAATCCTTTTTCTTTTCTTTCTTTCTTTCTCTTTTTTTTTTTCTTTTAAAGATTTTATTCATTATTTTTAGAGAGAAGGGCAGGGAGGGAGAAAGGGAGAAATGGAGAGAAGCATCAATGTATGATTGACTCTCACCTGCCTCCTGCTACAGACCTGGCTGGGGACCTGGCTTGCAACCTGGTTATGTGCCCTGGCTGGGAATCGAACCAGTGACCTTTGGGTTCGCAGGCCAGTGCTCAATCCACTGAGCCACCAGCCAGGTCTGCAAAGCCTCTTTTGAAGCCTCCATTTTCATAGAAGTAAAGTGATTCTGATTTTTACTTTCGTTGTTGATTTCCAGGCATTAGGGAATTAAATAACTGAGAGGGATTTTTCTCATTGAATGTTGCAACTTGTTTAGGGATTGGGTTTATTTCTGTGAGGTTTATAAACTTAGATCCCCCATACATACCTACAGTGTATTTCAGAATTTGTCATCTTTAGGTGTTTTTAAAAAATATTCTGAATCAAGTTAAGCATGTTAAGGCCCATTCTTTTAACTTAAATGCATTTCAGCTTTTGCCAGCAAAGAGCAAGTGAGAATTTGGCTTAACAGAGCTCAGCTCTGTAGAAGCAAGTTGATGTGGAGAATTATCTTGCTGGTCTTGATCAAGTAGTGTGTAGTCCTAGTTTCAAACAAGTCTGGGTGAAAGTCCAGATGCATGTGTCGTACTTGCAAGGATTTGAACCCAATTTCGAGGAGGTAGACTCGTGCATGTATCTTATACCTTGGTGACCTCAGGCTTTGAAGAGTGACAATAAAAGGCAATGATCGAGTATCTTAATACCACTGCTTAGCTCTCTGATACCCTTCTGATGCCCTCTCTGATAGCAAAAGGGTGTTTGAGGGGTTACCAGGCAATGATGGAACATGACATTTTCTGGTTAAAGGAATGGCTAACAGGAGGTGGGGGCGTACCTGGCTTCTCTGGCACACCTGGTATACCTGACCAGGAGGCCCTGGGAGGGCACACCTGGGCCCATCGGGTACACCCATCCCACCTGGCTAGGGCATCTGTGAAGGCATGCCTGCTTGCCGTGGTACCCCTGGCACACCAGGCAAGGTGGTCTGTGGGGGCACACCTGGTGCACCTGGTATACCGAGCATACCTGTGAGGACATACCTGGCTTCCCTGGCACACCTAAAGTTGCCATGGAATAGGGTCTCCTAGCTAGGAAATGAAAGTCTAAGCCGGGAAGCGAAAGAGTAGCTCTGGAGATTTTGCAACACTTCCAGTGCTTTGGTGGCTGCCCACTAAACATACTGTTCTTTCTATGTGTAATTCGTGCCCCAGTGGAGCCGCTGGGTGGTGGGAACTGGAGGAAGAAATGTCTTACAGTGTTAGGCAGATTGGAGGTGAGGTGAGGTGAGGTGAGGTGATCCGGGAAGCTGGCACGTGTCAGCCAGCTTGGGAGTGCAAGGATTTCACATGACAGCTGGTGGCGGCAGCAGAGAAAGGCAGGTGGTCTGTGTCAAGGTGGGAAGCTGAGCTTGGCTGGGGGTGGGGGTGGCGTGGAACTTCCTGAAGGCAGCTGGGGCCGCGCTGTGGGTTAACAGAGCGGCAGAATCCTCAGACACAAAGAGCAGAAACATCTCTGCCACCCTGCTCAGTCCTCCTTTATCTTTGGTCTCAGCAGATAGAAAAGTGGCTGTTACTTGCCAACGTCAGGAAAAAGTAGATACAATTCTGATAAGTGATGAAGTGTAAAAGTGAGCAGATTCCTTGAAGTATTGCCTTGTGCTCAGTCTTATGCATTGACCTAGAATCACTGCACAGGAGACTGACGGAGACTCCCGTGGGGGAAATGTCAAAGTTCCCACCTTACTGTTCCTCTTTTTCCCCATTTCTCAGGGAGATGGGCAGCCATGGGCCGGGCCGGGCCTTACGTAGCGGCACTACACGCACTGTCGTAGGAGGCAGAGCAGGGCCTGAGAGCACGGAGTGCTTTCATTCTCCCTTTGAGAAAGAAATTTTCCCCTGTGGCTTCCTGTTGGAGACCTTTCTCCAGAGTGGTTTATTAGAAAAGGCAACTGTCTCCTGGTGCCCTCCCTCCGCACGATGAACACAACCGGGAAGCTTCTCCTTCCAGGGCCTTTCAAGTAGCTGAGCTCCAGCAACGTTTGTGTTGAAGTGGGGGCCACCTCACCAGCCAGCAACTTGGAGCTGTCAAAGTCCGTGTACCTTTAAGTAACGTGGGAAACTTCCTGCTGAAAGTGCCCCACATTCTACCCCTTGTTCTCTTTTGTAAGCTCCGTTCTAGGAAGCATTCCCAGGAATTCCCCTGGAGGAGAGTTGGTTTGCGCAAAGGCATGAGTGTGCGTTTTCCAGATCTTTCTTGTGCATGCTGTCAGAGAAGAACGGTCTCCCAGGATGGGATAGGAAACATCAGGGTTGTAACGCTGAGTGACACAGTGATGCTGCGTCTTAAAACAATGGCAGACACCCCACCAAAATTTCATATAAAAGTACAGGGACTGGCCCCTCCAGAACAGCAGAGGAAGTGGTCTCTGAATATTGACTCAATAGAAGCACTGAGAACACTGGTGACACTCGTTAATGTTAATTTCTTCAGAGCCTTGGCAATTGGCTACAGGTTTGCAGTGATCTGAGGAATATTTGCTCAAGAAAACAATGTGATCTCAATAGGAAGAGTGAACCCGTGCTGTTTTATCTTGGGCTCATCACGTGTACCGCTCATCCTACCCCTTCCTTGGCTCCAACTCGGTGGTGGCCTTGCATGCCAACAGCTGTGCACATGTGGCAGTTGCAAAATTAGCAGGCTAGTGGCCACTGGATGGGGCAGAGCAGAAATGGAACTTCCCCAGGGGCCCACCCCACAGAAACACCACTGACTAGTCTGGCAGTTTGCTGCAAAGCACTGTTCATAAGGTGTGTTTTCTTTTGACCTTACTTGGAGTTCACTGTGTGCAAAAGGCTCCACTCACTGACCGTTTGTTGAAAACAATCAGTTGCAATCATTTAATCACAACTACCCAAGAGGGTCTTGCTGTTTGGAGCCAAAGGATACTGAAGAAACGGGGGATGAAATGTCCATCAGGGGCTTGTTTATCTTTATTGATTCAGGAGCAATTCTGTGAAGGTTTTTCTGTGGGGTGGCGGTGGTGTGGAAGAGCTCCCACTTATTCCTGGGAATCTAAAGGCTCTGCATGTGCCCAGGAAAGGCACAAGAAGGCCCTGCGTTCTCACCCCGGCTGACGTTGAGGCCTTCTGCACACGGAAGTGAAGATGAAGGTAGAGTTACAAGCCATCTGACAGAGCAAGGTGTGCCCCCCTCCCAACACACACACATACAAGCCTTTTCGAAAGGCTGGAAGATACATTAGTTCAACACCTTTAAGGAAATCACTGTCCAGTCATTAGGGAACCGCTGAATTCACTGAGCAAAGATTTCAGTGGCCACATAGGAGCAAAAAAGTATTTACAGAATTAGTCCAAAATCAATGAAAATAAACAATAACAATAACCCCTAGGGTCCACAGCATTTCTAGAATCTGATTTCCGGAATTGACACGTTATTTAAAATGTCCAGTTTTCAATAGAAAATGATAGGACATCCGAAGAATCTGGAAAATATGGTCCATACAAGTGAAAATAAAAGCAGCCAATAGAAATTGTCTGTGAGGAAGCCCAGATGTTAGATGGATTATACATTTTAAGTCAACTATGATAGATATGTTTAAAAAACTGTAGAGAATCATGTCTAAAGAGTTTAAAAGTATGGGATTTACATACCACCAAATAGAGAATGTGAATATAAAGGAAGGGATTATTTTTAAAAGAACCGAATAGAAATTCTGGAGTTGTAAAGTACAGTAACTGCAAAGGAAAATTTATTAAAGGGACTTGGCAACGGATTGGAGTGGCACATTGAATTCATGAACTTGAAGGCATGTCAATTAAGGTTATTTACTCTGAGGAACAAAAAGAAAAGAATAGAAATATAAGTAATATATCAACATACCCATAATGGTAGTCCCAGAAAAAAAAAAGCTATAATAGGGCAGAAAGAAATGCTACAAACAGTTCTATGCCAACAAATCAGATAACCTAGATGAAATGGACAAAATTTTATAGAAACAAGTTACTATAAGTGACTCAAGAAGAATTAAAATATTTAAATAGGCCAATAATAAGAGATTGAATTAGTAATTAAAAATCCTCCCACAAAGAAAATCCCAGGCCCAAATGGCTTATTGGGTGAATGCTACCAGATATTTTAGGAAGAATTAATAGAAATCATTGTGTAAACTCTTTTAAAAAAGTACAGAGGAGGAGGCAACACTTGCCAATTTATTTTATAAAGCCACTATTAACTTGATACAAAACCAAAGATATCACAAGAAAACTGCAGACCAGTATCTTCTGTGAATATGAAAACCAATCCTCAGTGTAATCCTCAAAATGAATCCAGCAACATATAAAAAGGATTGTACACCATGAACAAGGAATTTTTCCCAGGAATAAAAATCTTTATTATACAAAAATACAATATACTATAAAAGACAAAAACCACATAATTAATAGGTTCGGAGAATATATTTGACAGAGTTCAGTACCTTTTCATGATAAGAACAATCAAACTAGGAATAGAAGGAAGATTACATAATTTGCTGAAGGCTAGCTATGATAAACCACTCTTTAACTTTATAGTTAATGGTGAAAAACTGAAAGTTTTCTTCTGAGATCATGAGCAAGACAAGGATGGCCATTCTTATCACTTCTATTCAACATTATATTAGAGATCCCCAGTCAGGACAATTAGTCAAGAAATGTGACATTGAGATTGGAAAGGAAAAAGTAAAATTACATCTAGTCATTGATAACATGATTTTATATATAGAAAACCATAAAGCATCTACAAATAAAACAACTTGAACTACCAAGTTCAGCAGGGCTTCAGAATGGAAAGGCATCCCATGATCATGGATTAGAAGACTTATTAAAATGGCCACCCCCCATCTTTACATATTCAGTACAATGCCTGTATAATCCTACATGGTTCTCTCCACACCTTAGATTAGAAATGCAAAGAACTTGCAACAGCTGAAGCAATCTTGAAAAAGAAGAACATAATTGCAGAACTCACAGTTCTTAATTAAAAAACTTAATGCAAAGCTATAGTACAGCCGTGTCAATCAATGGAATAGAGTCCAAAAATAAACCCTTTTATGATCAGTTGTTTTTTCAATCAGGAGAAGGGGTGTGAATATATAAACAAAGTGTGGTCTATCCATATGATGAAATATTAGCCGTTAAAGAATAAAGGTCAGGTAAATGGTACAACATGTTTGAACCTGGCGAACATTATAGTAGGTGCATGAAGCCAGGCACAAATGACCACGCATTTATTTGAAATGTCCAGGGTAGGTAAATTCTTAGCCATAGAAGGTAGGTTAGTGTTTGCTTAAGGCTGGTGGGAGGGGAGACTTAAGATGTGACTCCAGAGGGTAGAGTATTTTTTCGGGTGACAGAAATTTCCTGGGATTATCTGATAGTGATAGAGGCACTGTTTAGTGAACTTATTAAAAATCAAATGATAGCCTTTAAAAGATGGTCTTGATTGTACATGAATTAAATCTCAGTAAAGCTGTGGTTTAAAAATAATATATGGTTAAGAACAATCCATTTGCAATTCGGGTGCTGGGAAAACAGTGTGTTAGATGTCAGAATTTGGCTTGTACAAACTTTGGGCACTTGGTTCCCTATGTAGACTTCTTCTTCTTCTTCTTTTTTTTTTTTAAGGTTTTATTCATGTTTAGAGAGAAGGGCAGGGAGGGAGGGAGGGAGGGAGAAAGAAAGGGAGAGAAACATCAGTGTATGGTTGCCTTTCACCTGCCTCCCGCTGGGGACCTGGCTTGCAACCTAATTATGTGCCCTGACTGGGAATTGAACCAGCGGCCTTTGGGTTCGCTGGTTGGCTCCTATTCACTGAGCCACCAGCCAGGGCCGTATATAGATTTCTTAAATCTGCATTTCATTTTATTTATCTGCCCTATGGCTGCTGGTGGATCTGCTTCTAGGTCACTGGATGGAGGAGCAGCTGGGCATGTCCCTCCACTAGTCAGGAGGGTGGGATGGGTCACTGGGCCACTTCTTTGTAATACAGGACACTAAGCTTTCATCGCGATTGGACATTAACAGTGTTTTTCTCTACTTTGCCTTTATCTTCCTAAAACCATGTTACGAAAAAAAAAGCTTTTTAAAGTAGCACAATGAGGAAAAATGCCATAGAGATCTTGGACAACAAGAGGCACCAGTTCTGAGCAAGTGCTTATAGAGGAAGTGAGGATAATTGGTTGTAAAGAGTGAAATTCTTGTCCTGTGCTAATTAACCGGATGCAAGAATGGGGCTGCACATGAAGACCAGGAAAGGAAGCCCACATGACCAGGAATCGGAAGAGAGGGCCAATGAGACCTCCCACCATTGTTGGCTGTAGACCCTTCAATGTGTACCACACGGAACAGATGATTGACTCGGAGCAGAGGATGCTGGGAAAGAAGAAGGGGAGAGGTGGGCAGAGAGTGGGGGAGCCTTCTTCATAGGCAAAGAGTTGGACTGACCAGCAGTTGTTAAGACACAACGGTAAACCTGTTGATATTTCAAATGCTGTCTATTACAGACTCATCTTAGCCCATCCTTCTCTTAGGAGGGGGTATGCCTGGTACAGACTCAGTGTGTGGTGCAGTCTTAGGACCAGAGAGTATCGTAGTAACAGGGATTTTCTATGTTGGAGAGCAAAAGGGATGTGCAGAAGATGCGAGCTTCCAGGACGTAGGTTTCAGAACTTTATTTTCGGAGGTAGCTAGAGATCCTGTATTTTGTTACTGCTTTTCTTCTGGCCCAGGGGCACAAAGCAATCATTGGTTGGCACTTGGCACGATGGAAAATAACCGTCGCTGACACTGAGACCTGATCATGCCATGTGATAAACATAGCGTGCTCACTTACTGAAGAGCGTTTCCCTTGAAACGTTACCTGTCCATTCTTCTGTGGTCAGGACTTTTTAATGAGTTGAGAAGCCCACAAATATGCGAGCTGAAGGTGTATTTTGGGAGGGAGCCAAGCCTGGCGGAGTGTTAGTAATTCGAGTTACATAAACTGCAAGGTGGGGAGGCAGAGTTGGTGGCTAGCGTCTCGTGAACAGACCTTTAACTTTTATTCTTACCAGGGCATGCCCCTTTCCTAAAATTAGACACAGCAAGGGATAAAAACAAACTTTAGGAGCCTGTGAAAAAACAAACAAACAAACAACCTCTGCCCCAGTTTTGGGACTAGGAACAGGAAAAACTAAAATAAAATTAGGCAAGGTATTCAATTTTGTTTTACTTTCATGGAATATTAGGATATAGAGCGCACGTTGCAAGGCCGTGGAGGGAAGAAGGCCAACTGACTTGTTTTTAATCCTGTTTGAGGTTTGGATTTGTTTTCTTGACTTTCTAGAGTTACCTTTGGCTCGCTGCGTAATGGGTAAAGTGAGAGGCGAGATAAAGCCCAGGCCCGTCCTTCCACCAAGGAGGAGCTGGACCCATTCTGTCTCAGTGGTTTTTCCAATCCTGCTGCTCATCAGAAGTGCTCCAGCATTTTATTAGGAAAAAGTTCAAGTCCACGGAGAGGTTGGGTGAATGTATAGTGAGCACCTGGGACCCACTCTCTCCATTCCACGACGGACGTGTTATTGAACTTGCTTTCTCACTTAGTGACCCCCTCCGTCCGTCCATCTCATCTTTGTATGTATTTCAGAGTGTGCGGGTAGACACCAGTGCACTTCAGCTCTGCGTACAAAGTGCATGTCATAAAGGACAGCTCAATATTTGCTTATGGACGGCTGCCAGAAACGGTTCTGAAGATTAATTTCTCAGGAACCATTGTAGTGCTTCTGACTTAGAAGGGTGGGGGCGGACCCAGGAATCTGCGCTTTGCCCAGTCCCCAGGGGCTTCTGGTGACCCAGGCTTGGGGACCTCTGCTCCAGGGAGGGCTTCGAGGTTCCTCGTGTCTCACCCCACCTGAAACGCGATACTGGTTACTGCTTGTGTCCTGACCACGGGCTTTCCTGGACTTTTAAGCTTAAAACAGCAGTTCTGAGCCACGAGTGTTTCATTTGTCACACCCGCGGCCACTGGCATCTTGGTGGGGTAGAGGCCTGGCTGCTCTACACTGTCATACGCCCAACAGTGTCAGCATTGAGGGGTTACATGCACCGTGACGTCAGTAGTACTGCCGTTAAGACACTTCTTTTTGGCCTAAAAAGAAATTAAACCACAAAACAGACGTCTAAGCGTTGGGTGGGACCGTTAAAGACTGTGTCGTATCGTATCTGTATCTGCCTGGTCTCAGCCAAATATAGATCGATGCTCCAGGAAATTCCTAATTTAAAATGAGCTGATTTCCAGAAGCTTGTCAAAAGGTCAGTTATCTGAAACTTTGAGTGAGTTTGACTCAGAAAGTAGGGTTGTCTGTGGCCTTTTAGGTTTTTTGGTTTTTGTTTTTAAATGCATTAAAGATACTTCATAACAGAAATACAGAAAGCAGTGCTTTGGGGTTCCAGTAACGAACGCGCAGCAGAAGTATTTTGCAGATGGCTGTATTCCAGTCTGGTCCGCGGGTAGCCAGGCATGTGGTGGTGGGCGGAGGGGTGAGGAAAGGCTTGGGGGTGGGGCGGGTCTGCATTAGAGGTTGATGGGGCTGCTCCTCACAAAGTGCAGTTGGACTCCACCATGAATGACTTTCCTGGCTCTTGATAAAGAAGCATGTCTAGGATTGCTCTGACTACTTATCTGTATCTTACTGATCTTGAAGAAAACAAAATACAATGGGGCAGAAAGCTGGAAGAAAGCAGGGAGCGGGGGATCTTTTCTGAGGTGAGAACGATGGGAGCAGATGGAAGACGGGCTGGGGGTGGGCTGCTCGCCTTGGCCCTGCAGAACAGGAGAAAGATGAAGGGGAGAAGCGAGACTGGGTCAGATCCCTTCTTTTTTTTTTTAAAGATTTTATTTCATTATTTTTAGAAAGAGGGGAAGGGAGAGAGGCAGAGAGGGAGAGAGACACATCAATGTATGGTTGCTTTTCACCTGCCTCCAGCCACAGACCTGACTGGAAACCTGGTTTGCAACCTGGTTATGTGCCCTGGCTGGGGAATCGAACCTGCGACCTTTGGGTTCGCAGGCTGGCACTTTATCCACTGTGCTACCAGCCAGGGGCAGATCCCTTCTTGCTTCGTTGCTTTCAGGGGCCTGGGACCAGGTGGCAAGAGTAAAAAGATGGCTGGATTGGACTGGGGGAGACTGGACTTCGTCTCCGGATGGGTCAGCCCATTTCACCCCCTCACCTCTCCTGATGAGGATAAGCACTTGGAAGGTTCGATGAGACCATGGCTGGGAAGGGTTGATCAATTTACTGCGCTGTCCCCAATGCTAGAAGGTGTTTTCATTCTGCGGGAAGCAGCAGTTGGTGCTGGGCCTGGCGTTGCACTAAGACTTGTCACTGCAAGGTGTGTGCTAGGTGCACCTGCTATTGTCGGGGCAGCGGACCTGCTGAAGGCGATGCTGATGAAGTAATTCCATGGGAGTCCTCGCTCAGCCCTTGGGTGTAATTATAATTATCCTTGGGCAAGTTACTTAGTAACGTCTGTCATCTTCCTTTCATGATCCTAAGGGCCGTTCATCTTTAGAATTCTGATGTTGAGCTTCCTGGAAGAACCTGTCCTCAAGGCTTTCAAAATCATCCTAAGGGATGGATGTAATACAACAACAATAAAATTAAAAAAAAAAAAAATCATCCTATTTTTATTTTCATGATACCCTGTAATATAGGTACTGTACTGTCAACCCCACTGGAGAGGTTAGGAAACTGGGACTCTGAGAACTTTGTGATGCGCCCCTTGTTAGAGCAGGAGTGGGCTGACCTTGGTACCCTGCAGGTAGTCTGCCCCTGGGGTCTTCATCAGTTGGCCATCTCCCCTGCCTGAGGTCCTTGAAAAGGCTGCCTTGGTCCCCATGGCACTGTGGAGTTGGGGACCCTGGTGAGCTTCTGGGACAAGGGTTGATGGGATACATGGCTGTGTGTGTATGTGTGTAGAGTTCTGGGAGCCGTTTCACTGTGGCCGGGGTTATGGAAGTTACTAGTGTTTTTTTCTGCTTCAGACTGGCTGAGGTATGAGTCATAGTGAAGACTGAGAGAATGTGTCAGTGAAGAGGGAGGGGGTGGGAATGGGGTCTCTTCAGATGCGGGGTTCACTTGGCCACTGGGCTCCAGCCTGTGCACTGTTATTTCAGGTGAGTATTCACTCACGTTTCAGAGTTCTGGTAAAAGCTTTAGGTTTGACACATGATCTTGGAGGTCTCTGCTTCTCGCCATGTTGGATGGACTGAAGCTTATGGGATCGGTAGGAAGAGTAAACTGGGATAATTTCTGTTGGATAGCTCTCCTCCCCTAGGGACATTTTGGTCTAGAAAGGTGAGAAGCTATGTATTCATTGGCATAACCCACCTTGTGTTTAATTTGTGGGAGACAACCTATAAGGGAGGGAACACCTGTCACTCAACAGCCCAGGAAGATGGTCTTTGTTCCCATAGCTGGTGCCTATTTGGAAAGTACCCCGACACTTGGTTGCTATAAAGAGAGGGGATTTTAAAAAGTTGTTTTTTGAAACACTAAGTAGAAAGTAAGAAAGTAAGAAAAAGGAAGCAGTCACTTCCTAACGGGCAGAGTGAGCAGAGGTGCTTGGAGCCGCCCCGGGTTAGCTAACCAGTGTCGGGTGTGGCCGGAGGTCCTGCTAATGGCTGCCTGGCCCTGTTGGTGTCGGGTGTGGCGGGAGGTCCTGCTAGTGGCTACCTGGCCCTGTTGGTGTCGGGTGTGGCCGGAGGTCCTGCTAGTGGCTACCTGGCCCTGTTGGTGTCGGGTGTGGCCGGAGGTCCTGCTAGTGGCTACCTGGCCCTGTTGGTGGCGATCAGAGTCAACTGTTGCCCCTCAGGGGTGGGGATGGGTGAGGTGGGGTGGGATCCCTATTGGAGAAAGGTGAGCCACCAAACAAACATCAGAACCCCAGCAGTTGCCAGGGGCCTTGACAGCTACGGTGTGAGAATCAGGGTTACCATGGCTGTTCCCGGCCACCCTGTGAGGGAAATGCTTGGGTGTTTCCACTACATAGGCGGCTGTGGACCGGAAAGTCATGTGTGTTTGTGGAGCGGGAGCCCACCTTTCAGACAGCTGGCCTACCAATGACATTTGTAAGCCGGGGACTTACTGTGTCTTGTTCCAAAGGATGTGTGGACACACGTGGAAACCTGGATGCTGGAATGAACGGAGTCAGAACAAAACAGGAGGAAACCACCCTGCCTGCCTGTGCCCTGGTGGGAACTACCAGCATTGTTCAGTTTAGTCGTGTGAGGCAGGTGAACCGCTGTACCTTGTCTCAGAGCACTTCCCGAAATTATTACAGGAACAAGCCAGAGTTGACCCATGCTGTCTGGAGCTTCTGCATTTTCCAGGCAGTTTCTCCCTAGCAAAAATGTTTTGCATCACATTCCACTTGCCTGCTTCCCCAATGCCACCTTCCTCAGAGCCCACGGCAACCACCCAACCTACTAACTGGTGCCAGTGTGTGACGGGCTGTGAAACGATGCCTGTCTTTTGTGTCAGAAAGAGGGGTGGCTGGGAAGGGGTTGTAACCCAGGACTAACCCTGCAACTTGAAATCCCGTCTATTATCTGGACTTGGAAGAATGGTTTTCATTTTAGCTCAGGAAGCCTACTGCATTCGTGATTTATTGATTCCTTCCTTATCTTGGCATCGCCCATTCCATTGTTTGATCTTGTTCCTGGACATTCTGCTTTCTTGCTTTCTTGGTCATGTGTTTTCTGGGACGTGGTAGCATGTCACCGGGAGACATGGGCTTTTCCAGGCATTGGTAGAGTCAGCTGAGCTGTACTTGGAGAGGCAAGAGACATTTTGTGATATGCCAGGTGGTGGTTCCTTTCAAAAAAAATTTTTTTTACTTATTTATTTTTAGAGAAAGGAGAATGGAGGGAGAAAGAGAGGGAGAGAAACATCGATGCGAGAAAGGTATCATCCATCAGCCGTCTCTGGCCTGCACCCAATGGGGCGCCTGGTCTGCAACCAGACCTGTGCCCTGACTTGGAATCAAACCACCGACCTTTCGGTTCACAGGCCGGTGTACAACAGACCGAGCTACACCAGCCAGGGCCCAGGTGGTGTTTTCATTAGAGCCTGGAATTTAGGCTTACATCTGCCATTCCTTAACCTTAATGGTTATGTGTCCCAGTTCAAGAACCAGCCAATGGTGCATTTATTAAATGTACGTAGTAAGTGCCTGTTAGGTGTATGTAATAATTATTTAGTAGTGGTAGCGTGTGCAAGGGATGTGGGAAGTGTGACGATTCCTACCTTCAAAGAACATACCTAAAAGCCTTTCAGGCCTTTTTAGTGTGAAATGCAATACTCAGAACGTGTATGAAAAAAATCTCACCTGGCTCGGTTCCCTGCGTTCACTGTCCACCCTCCCTTTGATTCTTTTCTCCTAAGCTTTCAGCAGTTCTTAAGTATTCTGCTTTTAAGGGATATGTGCCCATCGCTGGAAAAGTGAGGGGGAACATTTTTAAAATCGTGAATAATCAAACCAGAGCCAACTAATGTTAAAATTTTTAATGCATCTAGTTGTTTTGTAATGGATATTCTTTTACACAATGAGATGGTACTGTTGATGTGTTTTTTGTTGTTGGCTTTTTTACTTTTAATTTTATTGTTGTACTACGTTGATGAGGTTTTAACACTGCCTTTTTCATTGATGAAGTTAGCCTTTTATTTTTATTTTTTAAGCTTTGGTGCCTTGTTGTAAAACATGGATTATATATATGGATGTTCTCTAATTTACTTGTCTGTTCCATATTCTTACCCTCTGGTTGTTTCTGTTATTTTCCATATTACAGATGGGCCATGGGAAGTATTTTCATTCACCATGTTCTTTCCTTTTAAATGCCCATTGCTATTAAGTTCTCTTTTTCTTCTTCTTTTTTTTTTTTTGCCAAATATTTCACCAATTATTTTTAGAGAGAAGGGCAAGGAGGGAGGGAGACATCAATGTATGGTTGCCTTTCACCTGCCTCCAGCTAAGGACCTGGCTGGAGACCTGGCTTGCAACCTGGTTATGTGCCCTGGCTGGGAATCGAACCAGTGACCTTTGGGTTCGCAGGCCCGTGCTCAATCCACTGAGCCAGACCAGCCAGGGTTGAATGTCACTTTCTTTAATAAGGATGTTTGTTGCATGGCATTAGGGCCCACCCTAATGGCTCCATTTGAACTTATACCTCTTTAAAGGCTTCCCCTCCAAATACAGTCATGTTTTGAGGTATTGGGTTAGAGCTCCAGCATTTGAATTTGGGGGTGCACACTTCAGCTCATACTAGTGGAAACCAGGTTGAGGGAAGGAAGCAGTGAGTGGGAGATGCAGGGTTAAAGGTGTGTGGGCTGGTGACCTTGGAAGTTCTTTAGGGTCACAGAATTAACAGCATGGGGAGGTATGCATGCTGTGGGGTTGGGTCGGTTGTGGGGGGACTGGCGCAGCCATCAGCAGTGTGGACCATGTCCTCAGGCAGCTGGGGGTTGTGAACATTGGGCGCTGCATGGAAAGTCTGCCCCGTATGGAAATCAGGCCCTGGGAAAGTGAGTCCATGCTGCTCTGCAGGTGTGCTGGAAGAGGTGGGGAGGAGGGAGGAGAGGAATGTGCTGGATGATTGGGCAAAATCGGGGGAAGTTCACGGATTGCAGGCCGAGTGAAGGCCACGTTCAGAACCGAGGAGCTGGAGAGGACCTCAGAGTTTTGAACTTTGACATTTGTAAGGTGTAATAACGGGGAATAAGGAGATTAGGTAAGTGAAAAAGCAGTTTCCGTTTTTGATAAGTTATGGCATGTAAAAGATTATTGATACACTGTTTAGTGTATCGTCTTTATATTAAAGTGAAAAGTGTAACAGCTCTCATGGCTTTGTTCCAAGTTGAATCTTTGCAACCTCCTCCCCCACTCTTAAAAAGGGAATCTTTTAATTTTATGTTAATTAACCACCAACATTACCAAGAGAAAGAAGTTTCATGAGCCTGAACACAAGGTTTGTTTATCATTTGCATTAGTTTATGTTGTACAGTTTAGCGGATTTTAATAGCATGGATAGGGTTCCTGCTGGCTAGTTGCGATTTGGGGGTTATCTTGTTTATAAACTTTCAGAGCAGGGGGTGTACTCTTTGTCCTGGTCAGTTTTGCTTGCAGATGTTGAACTTTGAATTTCATAATATTTTCTTTTGTCTTTTAATCCTTGAAAACATTTGGCTCTGACTTCATTGAGCACTGTAGAATATGTATCATTCAGATCCCCGTCAGAGAACAGAGCCTTGAAAAGAGCTGGAGACATGCAGGATGGAGATAAAAAAATAAATAAAAGCAGAAAATACTACCGGTTGTGTTAGAGGAGAGAAGGTAAGAGGAGCTTTTCACAGCTGCTTGTGTCTGCAAAAGGAACTTGGGATGGATTCTCAAGAAATCGAGACCTAGTGGTTCCCTGTGGGGCTGTGTGTGTGTGTGTGTGTGTGTGTACGCGTGTGTGCATATATGTATGTGTGCATGTATGTGTGTGTGTGTGTTGGGGGCACAGGGAGTGGCAGGATGGGGGACAGGGTGAGAGAGGGAGGTTTTTTATAGCATATGTACACTTTTTGAAGTCTATAAACGTATTATTCCTTTAGGAAAACAACAGTGTTTTCTAAAAATATTACGACAGAGCTCTTGCACCCTAGGTTTTTAGCCTTTTCCCCCCATTTCTGTTCTGCCATATCACCCAGAACAGATCATCATATGCCTGACATAGTCTAACCAGCCTTTCTGCAAACTGGCTTACTTGACTTTGCTCATTTCTAATCAGAAGGGCATGTTTGAATCCAAGGAAATTGGAGGGATATCTTTCACTCCATGGTGTGTGTGTGGGGGGGTATATTAATATATTAGCTATCTAATGCTAAGTAACATCAAGTGAGCATTTTAAAGCCATAAATGTTTATTACGTCACAGAGTCGTCCCTTCTATGAAAGTCTGAATTTCCAGCTAAGTAGACGTCTCAGCTTCTTGCTGTAATTATTTTATTATTTATTATCCTGGTGCTTTCAGTTTGAGCTGATGATGCCTCTGCCAGTGTAATTTTTTAAAAAATCGTTGTGTTGTCCTATGAATCTTACTGGGCTTTACATAATTAAAACAAAGCCACACCCACAAATCTTTCCAAGATCAGCCTTCCTCCGCTTTGAGCTTCTGCAGAGACTGGTGAGGGACAGACAGCACTGTCTTCTGAGAAGCCTTTTTGTTTGCAGAATGGTTTTCTGGGGCACTGCCTTGGGGATTTTCTGAGTTTTTGAGACTTTATAGATGGCATCTTCTATCTCCTTAGCTCAATCACTTTTTTTTTTTTTGACCTCCCACATCACAGCAGGCAACAGTGTTGCCAAACTTTCCAGCATGACATAACAAGGATTCTCCTTTCTTTAGCTTCTGGTAACATCACCCGCACTTACCACCATCACCACTCAGTCTGCTGAAAAGACCACCAGGTTCCTGCTAAGTTTCCTCAGGACTTTGCAGGTGTTTGCTGGCACGAAGTCCTCCTAGCATCTCCCCAACGACAAGTTCCAAAGCCACCCGCACAGTTTATTTTTAAAAAATTGTTGCAGCAGCACTGCCAATTCCAGTTATCAAAATCTGTATGAGATATTTACCGCCGTAGCGCACATTAGAAGCCGAACGCAATGAACGTTATTACTTTGCACAGTTGCTGCGGGTCAGGGGGTCCGACGGGAGCTCAGAGGGGCCGCCTGTCACTGAGAAGCTCTCCTGGAGTTAGTTGTCTTGGGTTGGCCAAAGAGTCTGTTTAGCTTTTTCCGTAAAAGGCATGTTTTTCGTTTTCGCTAATAACCTTATTAATTTGGATATTTTGATTATGCTAGCTGTCTCCCTCTGTTGGCTTCTAGTGGGTAGAAGCTGTCATAGGACAAGCTAACAAACTGATTTCGAACAAGGTCAAGGGCCGCTAGAGCCATCGGAAACCATGAAACAGACTTTTTGGCCAACGTTAGCCACTGCCACCTGAGTCATCTGACTTTATCCTTTAGTCTCCCAGCTCCCTCGCTCAAATTCCTGGCAGCTGAGTGCTGGGTGATAGGAAGCCGTTTTCTTGTCACATGGATGTGCCTGTGGAACTGCTCCGTGACCTCACGGATGTGGCAGCCGTGTGATTCAGGAGAGCCCGGTGAACGCTGGAAAGTTTTTTATGACTTCCATCTCACAAGTTAACACTCTGTTATTTCAATATATGTAATCCATATATACCGTATAATTCAATATCCTATTGATTATAGATCAGTGTTTATTACTGTGGGTGGGAGGTGACTACCTAAGGGTATAAATGCAGGAGGCCCCGGGCTGGGGCCATCTTGGAGGCTGGCCACCAGTTTCTGTGAAATTCAGGGATGAACCGCAACTGATGGTGGCAGGCCAGTGGGACTGGCTCGCCTTGAAGGCAGACCACCTAGTTTCTGTTCGTGCTGATGGGATTGCTGATTTGTTGCTCTTTGACCCTGGTTTTCAGAGTTTCCCCTAGAAATTTGGTAGAAGTTTAATGCTACTCATATTCCCTCACTTTTACTAAGGATTTCCACTTGAAAGAAGACAGGAACGTCATCATTGCATTTTTTGTATAAATGCAGCAGAAACGCTGTTTGTTAGTAAGTGTTCATTTTGTGATTTCCGAGAGAAGTGTTTTTCCCAGAAAGCGTAAGGAAGAGCTTGGTTTCCATTGTCACCCGGGCTACGAGGGAGCTGAAAGTGAAATTTGTTCAAGTACGCCAATTAGGGTGGGCTCTTGACGGCCATATTTCTGTTCTTATTACTTGATACGTTGCTGTGAGATGCTGCAGGTTGTTTGTGGAGATAAACGCCAGATACTCTTGAATGCAACAACCATTGATTGAACTGCTTGTTTGTGGGACTGCAGAGGTATGCA
Organism: Noctilio leporinus; assembly: GCA_004026585.1. NCBI lineage: Eukaryota > Metazoa > Chordata > Mammalia > Chiroptera > Noctilionidae > Noctilio > Noctilio leporinus. The sequence continues at coordinate 322,701 of PVIW01000781.1, forward strand.
GATGGGCCAGCTCGTAGACTAGTAATAAGAAATGCCCTGGCTGGTGGCTCAGTGGATAAGGCACCGGCCTGCGAACCCAAAGGTCGCCGGTTCGATTCCCAGCCAGGGCACATAACCAGGTTGCAAGCCAGGTCTCCAGCCAGGTCTGTGGCTGAGGCAGGTGAAAGGCAACCATATATGGATGTCTCTCTCCTTCTCTGCCTCTTTCCCTTCCCTTCCCTCTGGAAATACTAAGTAAAATCTTTAAAGAAAAAAAAGAGTAAGAAATGCATTAACCTCTGCTGCAGGGTGTAAAGATTTGGCCTCAGAGACAGCCTCATTTGTATACATTGCCTTCTTGTCTATTCCCGTTTTATTTCATAATTCTGTCATTTGTTCACAGGGTGAGAAAGGCAGGAGGAAATGTGACCAACAGCAGTTGCTGGTTTTGGCACAGGGAGAGAATGTTCTAGAGCCTCCGAGTGCAGCTTGGGCTTGAGGGTCTTCCATTTTGGGTTCATTTGCTTATCTTTATCCTTAAGCAAATTCTCGAACCTTCTTGGACCTCCACTCCTCATTGATAAGATGAACATGATGATGATGATATGCTTTGTGTTGGGACCGGTGTGTGGTTGGTGCCCCATGTAGACTGATACACCACTCCCCACTGGCCCTTTCATTGATTGAGCACCATTGGTTGATTGAGCCTGTTGCTTGGGGCGCGATGTGAATTTACTCATTTAATCTTCGCTTGGGCTGAGCGTGTCAGGATGAGCTTTATCCTCATTTTGCAAAAGAGGCCTTTAGCCTCCAAGAGGCGCTGTAACTTGCCCCCGCTCTGGTAGCTTGTAAAAGGAGAAGCAGGGATCTCAAGTTACGTGGAGTTTGAGAATTCACAGATTCAAAAAAGTTCTCTCCCGGGTAACAAAGGGAAGAGAGCCACATGCACCCTGTTCTGCATGAGGTTCTGCGTTAAGGTAAATGGCCAGGGGTTCGTATTCAGAGTGTTGGCTTAGGCAAAAGAGCACTTCCGTGAAATGGGGATGGTTGTAGGTTCCTTGGTAGGTTGAGGTCTTGGGAACATGGATTTTGCTGGAGACACTCCGTTGCTAGATGAAATTCCATTGTACCTAGCATGGTGCTTTCACATAGTTTTCCCAGAAGTGTTCATTTCACTGAGATCTTTAATGATGGCAAGACATTGGGGAAGAAGTACATACAGCATCATGTCAAGTACTTTTTCTCACTCAGCTTTCCAATCTGTCTTCGTTGGTTAATAATAACATTTCATAATTATTCTTGTCCCTTAGAGTAACTGGTCTTGCAGCGAAGCAGGTTTTTCTTGAAAAGCAGGACTAGCAAAGTAGAGTTGTCTCTAGGCTGGGAAATAAACCTACCATACCACCCAAATGGAAGCCAGCACCCTCGTCACTTCGGTGGGCACCTTCACTTGAAGAAACGTTCTCCCGTAAAAAAGCATGACATGATGGGTGGCCCTGCCCTCCTCTGGCATGTGCCTTTGTGTGACATTGTAACTCGGAGGTCAGACATTGCCCAACTTTTACTGAAAGAGAATTTCCCCCTTTGTTCTCCAAACAAAAACCGTGCTGACATACAGGAAATTGTCTGAATTTTTACAGAAGAGTGGTGATATACAAGACCTAATGCAGGGTGAAATCAGAAGCATCACACTGTGCACAGGGGAGTTGTTCTTGAAAGCCTGCTGCTGCACATGACGTTGGAGGGCTCCCAGTCCCAGCAAGGTGCTTCCCGGGCTGTCAAGGCAGAACTGGGGCAAGGCCCCTGTAGCCCAGCTCCTGGCTCTCATGATTTCCCCCCTCCCCCCTCTGCCACAGGCGGCCCCAGATACAGCACAGATGGGGCCTGAGTGACTCTCCACTCCCTGCAGAACAAAGGCCCAGCTCCCTGATGCCACTAGCAAGGCCCTCCCACCTGCAGCCCCCTGTGAGCCTGTCCTGTTGCCTCTGGCCACCTTGGCCCTCCTGCGCTGCCACCCTCTTATGACTGGTGCTTCGGGGCCACCTCTTATGACTGGTGCTTCGGCCCTGTCTTTGCCTGGAATCCCCTCTTCCTTTCTTGTCCTCCCGTGGGCTTCTGCTCATCCTTGACTGCACTCCAAGGCCCGTGTTGCTACACTTTTTCCATGGACTCTCCCACCACAGAGCTGACGTTCATCTTTGTGACTGGAGCACCACCGGAAGGGACTGAAGGCAAGACGCCCTCACGTGGGAAGAGGTCCTAGTTACCTGCTGGAAGGATCTGTGTGTGCCACTAAGGTTTCAGATGCTCATGACTCATGCCGTGACGTAGACTGGAGCATTTTTTTCTAGATACTTGCAAGATGCTGTTATGAGGTTATCCTTATCTTAATCCCTCTTAGTCCTTCCTTCCTCCGACATGATGTTGCTTTCCTGAGTCCTGTGGTTAAAATTTTATTGCACACACAGGAAAGACAGTTTGTAAACCTGAAGCACTCCCACCAAAACCCGGCGGGAGCCTGAGCGGTGGACTGTTCCCCAACAGCTTATAGCGGTGACAATGAGGCTCGATTAATGACTAAACTGGTTTGCATCTGCTCAGGGAGCCTTCACGGCTGGTCTCCATTTGCTTTCGATTTTTAAGCCAAAGACAAGGCGTACCCACGCACTTTAAATTCTGGGAGGAAGCTTGGATTTTGTGAGCTAGAGTTGTAGGGCCTGGGTTGGGGAATGACAGGTGTTTGCATTTTGGGGCTTCTTATATTGGGATGAAGTTGCCTCTTTCCCATGGGAACGTCTTGGTAGGACCTCCCATTCGTGAGGTTCTTGTTATTTATCTTATTCATCTGCAGGGGGACTTTATAGCCACTCGGTATGTCTCTGAAAATGTGGGAGAGTTACTTTTGAGTACCGAATCACCTACTCAGGGTGCTTGGGTGAAAAAAGTGATTTTGTGGTTTTCCGCATTTAAAACTCATCCCCTCTGGCTGTCCGGTGAATCCAGATTTCACATCGTGCGATAGATTTTGTTTAAAGCCAGGAGTGTCAGGAAGTTCAGAGACCAGCCCCGACTTCCAGCTGCTGGCCCGGGTTTTTCTTTATCATGGAAATGTGCAGTCGATCTGTCCGCAAGGCCCAGATGCGGTGTGTTCTCCTGTGACCTTCCGTGCCGCTTTTCAGATCTGCATCCGTGCAATAAAGGGACGTGTGAGGAATCGCAGGTGGCAGTGTGGGATTTTTCTCCTACAGATTCCCCATTAGCCATTCTTTATCTTTACAGCATTAAGACCAGTGCCTCCTAAAGTTTCCAATCAAACCACGGCATCTCAAGATTCTTACTTAAATTGTTGTGAAAAAAAGAAAAAAAAAAAAGGGGGGGGGTGGAGTGACTGCATAATGACTGTTTTATTCCCAAGACTTAGGCCACCTCTGTGGCATTTTATGATGATGGGAAGGAAATGGGAGCGTTGTAATGGACTCTCTGAAAGGACAGTTCCCTATCAGCCCCACGCTGAGGCTGCAGAGATGACTGCCGACGCCTGCAGCCGGCCACCATTCCAAGCAGGACCCATTCCAAGCGGGGCACGCGTTCCATTCCCACCATAAGTAAACAGAGAATCCAAAGCAAACCGGTCAGTTGACCGAGCCTAGCCCTGGGGCCAAGTGCTCTACTTTGAATTGGTGAGGGCGGTGGAAGCTAAAGGTTAGAGGGAGACCCACCTTTTTCTCCTTGGCTGTTTCCGGCCCAATGGTGGCAGTCCTCAGGTCGTTAGCTGGAGCACGAGATGTGTTAGCGCAAGTGTAAAAGTTAGGAAGGCCCTACATACCCTGAAATCAGCCCAGGAGGTGTGACAGGGAGAGCTGAGGGGCCTCCACCATCACCTGTGGCCGTTTAGGGCTGTAGGAGGTTGGTAAGGGAGCATGTAGAGGTCTTAAAAAACAACAGTAGCAGAGAGGAGCTCAGAAAATAGCTGTAGACTAACAGGGAGGCATCTGGCGAATGGTGGGGTGCAAAGCCGTGGGAAGGGAGGGGAGATCGGGGGGCTAGGTGGGGGTGAGCGCGGAGGGACTGAGGGCTGAAGAGGGAACTCCGTCTTAGGGCAGTGGAGCCTCGCCCCCACCTCTGCACGGTTTCCTGTCATCTGCCACGTGCACCCCAGCCTCCAGGCGTCGGATCGTGGAGCACGGAAGATACCGAGGCAGAGGCAGTGTCCCAGGGGTGGGCAGCAGGGACTCCCCAGGTGGATCACGTGGGTTTGAGACCTGGCTCCGCCACTTCCCAACTGTATGCCTCGCGGTGCCTCAGTTTCCTCATCTGTGAAATGGGAATAGTAACAGTACCTGTCTTACAGGGCTATGAGCTGTGTAAATGTAAGCTGCTACTGTATCCTCATCATCCTCATCCTCTTTTCCTCCTACCTCGCATGCCTAAAATCCACTCACTTCCCTGAATCATTTCCGAGTCTCCTTCAAGGGAAATTAATATCCTTTTTTCTAGATTTCCCTTAGTTTGCTCAGGCTGCCTTAACACGGGACTGTTGACGGGTGGTTTGTAAGCCACAGAAATCCATTCATGGCAGTTGCGGAGGCCAGGAGTCCAAGGTCGAGGTGCAGCAGGCGCAGGGGCAGGTGAGGGCCACCGTCTTCTCACTGCATCCTCACCTGGTGCCAGGGAGCACTGCAGGGTCCCTCGGGTAAAAGCCCCGATCTCACTCACGAGGGGTCCCACCACCTCATCTCATCGCCTCCCACAAACGCCGGGAATGAGGATGCAACGTGAACTTCAGGAGGGGCAAACGCTCAGTCCGTGGCCTTCCCGGGGCCGGTGCAGAGGGTCACAGGGCGATGGTGGTTCACAGGCCTCACGCTGGAAAAGCTGCCGAGCCCCAGCGCTGAGCCTGCCTCCCCCACGTGTTAAAGAGGAAGGGTGATAACCCTCCCCCTTCTAGGGTTTCCTTTGTAAAACCATGGCAGCAGATGTTCTAACAGCTAGGGTCAGCTAACTGGTCCTGAGGGTGACCTTGCTGCCGCTGCTGAACTGGGGCACATGGTATTGACGGAGTCAGGGGACCTGATCTGCAGGTATTGGACATCGGGCTTGTTCTGGACCACCTGGGCCCCGCATGTGTCCCGATTCCGGAGACTTGTCGATGTCATGGTGCCCCGGGAGCCTACAGGGAGGCTCCCTCAAGGCCTGGCTAGCTCCTAGCCCCGTGCATTGCTTTTAATAGGCGTTGGGCGCGGGTTTTTGGATGCATCAAGTATTCCTTGGTAATAAACGTTAACTATGTTTTATGGAAACATAAGCATGCTTGGTTTCTCATGTATGTTACGGGCATTTGTTGACGGTTGGCTTTGACCCCCCACAGCTTGCTTCACGAGGTGGTGTTCTCTGCTAGAGAGGGCGGGCGATGTTTCGGGTCCCTGCGTGGCCATTCGGGACAAGCACGCGTTCAAGGAAATGCTCATTTATGCGTGAAGCGAGGCCGCCACGTTGCGCACCGCAGCGCGCGCGTGGCCTGGAGGCCTGCAGGGCCTGCTCAGCCCGTTCCTTGTGCATTGAAAGGGTCGGGAGTCCACCCTGAGCACTAGGAGTGAAGAGGCGTGAGGTGGCCCTTGAGAGGTCCGAGACTTGGGAATGGTTGAGGGGCCACGTTAGCACCCACATACAAAGCAGGAAAGCTCTGCTAGGATGAGCAGGCCCAAGCAGGCATGGCCGTGTTCCATTTCTGTCGCTTGCTCAGCTGCCTGCCGCAGAAACTCATCGGAGGCGGTTGACTGTCCGTGTGCAGGCCCAATAAAATGAGAATGATTGACAGAACCAGGAAGGAAGGGCTGAAAAATAGATTTCAGGGAGCTCGGAGTCTCCTGGGAGTAGACCCTAGGGTGTTCTCCTAGCCTGGGATCGGGGCACCTGGTTCTCGTCTTTGGACTAGCAGCAAATAATTAAGGTCCCCTTAGCATCCTGATTGATAGGAAAGCTGAGGATTATGAAGTTCAACGGCCGCTTCCCGATGCCAGAGGGATGACTTGGTCAAGAAAATGACGCGGCACCTGCTCAGAAGGGAGAACCAGGGGTTAAGGGACTTTCCCAAGGTGATACTGTCTGCTGCACGGGAAGGGAACAGTTCCTGCGCTCTTTGCACCCGCAGCCCGTGATCCTCAACGCAGGGATAGGGTTAACCGTTCCCGCAAGGAGAACGTTGTCCAGTAAGTTTCCTGCTCCTGTGGCCCTGCCCAGACCCCCTGCAGGTGTGGCTAAAACAGGCCACAACTGTCCACCGGGGGTGAGATTTCCACCCTTGTAAACTAGACTCTCCCTAGTAGTGGTGGAAAAGGCTGAAAACGAAAACTTGTTCTTTTTTTTTTTTTCCGGCTTAACTTTCCTTACGAAACCTGGGGAAAAGGCCTTCCTCCTCCTTTCCACGTTGCTGATAGAGGATTTATGGAAATGGATGTGGGAGATGAGGCTTCTCTGGGGTGCAACAAAGAAACAGCTTAGTTTCAGATACAGGAAGCGTAGCTGCAGCTTCCTAAAATGTCAGCAGGGAGTGCACATCTGAATACTTGGCGGTGAAATGTCCACTGTCGACGTGGTGGGGCCGGTAAGGACCAGGGTTGTGGAGAAAGATGGGGATGAACGATGGAACATTGCTGGTTGTGAACAGGATGGCGCAGCGCAGCGGCGTTTCTCCCGGGCCATGTCCTGGCTCAGGCCTGTGAATGGCTGAACGGAGAACAAGGCCCCTGCCATCTGAGCCTCCTGAATCCAGGATTTGTTCTGTTGGTTTCATTTGCATTCGGTGTCTGGAGTGCCTGGTTGTGGAAAGAGCCCAGGCTTTGTTTGGGCTGATGAGGGCTAGAGCTCCAAATCTGAGTTTCCCGATTTACCCAGGGTCAAGTGTCCCTTGAGTCACAAGTGACTGCTCCTCATCCATGCCACAGAACTCCTGCAAGCGTCCCTGTGCAAATTAGGTTTTTGCATGTCCCCAGATTGGGCGAGGATATAGAATGGTGTGAAAGGGAAAACTCTGTCCCTGTTATTTGCATTTTAGTTCTAGAAGTGAACTCAAGCCCTTTGAAAACTTATTCATCTTCAGTGCTTAGTTCTACCCTTGTCAGTTAGTTACTTTATAGCAGGTGTCAGGGGTAAACCAAGAGAAAGGGAGGGGGTGGGGTGGAAAAGAGCGTTGGATTTTGTTTAATTCATGTATCACGTTGGGTGCTGCTTGGAAAGTGGGTGAATTATTCATGATGCAATGAATGGGGGTATTATGGACATTCGTATAGACCAAATGGTTGACGGCCCATTTCTTAAGTGGCTCATGTGGATCAGGCTGCCAGGAAGCTTGAGAACCAGTCAGAGCCTCTGTGTAGTGTTCCATGGTTGGTTGGCTTTTATATATTGACCTAATTCCAAGCCTAATTTTGTCCTTTTTGGGGTGTTTTTTTCAAATCAAGGTTTCAATAATTCACTTTGAAATAACGTTGGATATGTGGGCCCTTTTCTCTTCTCTTTTCCCCCTCCATCCCTGCCACTTCCTTGCTGACATTCCATTCCCACGGTGTGAGATGTGGCGTTGACACCGCGGGGCGCAGGCCCTTGCAGATCCGTCCCCCACAGCTGCAGAGTCCTAGGTCCTAGGACACCTGACTTAAAGAAGAAAATCCAGCTACTGTCACAGCTCACCTTCCTGAAATGTCCCCTTTTGTAACTCACATGTTGAAGGCACGGTCAGAGCTAGAAAGTAAACAACATTGGTTCTTGCAAGGGTACAATAAATGCTATCCACTTCTCTTCTAGAGAAGTCTCACTTAGGGTCCCCTCTTAGGACTGATTTGACGTCATTTTGTTTTTCTTCCAAAATATGTAACGTTGCCCTGGCCGGGTGGCTCCGTCACTTGTGTCATCATCCCACACACTCAGAAAGGTTGCGGGTTTGATTTCCAGGTGGGGCACTTACCTAGGTTGTGGGGTCAGTCCCCTTTCGGGGTGCTTGCAGGAGGCAACCAACTATCAATTGATGTTTCTCTCCACCCTCACCTTTCTCTCCCTCCAGAATCAATGAACACATCATTGGGTGAGGATTAAAATTAAACAACCTGCAATGAAAATATGTAATGTGAAATGGAATGTCACATGCAACCATGATATTGAAAGTTTGATCCCATGGCAGTTGCTGTTCACCTCGGAGGCAGCTCTGATCTGCTGTCTAATGTTGGGGCGAAGGAGAGGCTGAAGGTGCTTTTGCTGGGGGTGGACACAGTGGGTGCTCAAGAATCCAAGCACTGGCAGAGTTGGGGGGCCGTGGTACCGACGGAGGCAGACACTGGTCTGGGTGACTTTGACTTCAGAGGAGTCCGTCTTGGGGAAGAGGACTCTGTGTGGTGAGGACAGTGTCCCCAGAATACGGCAGCATGGGATTAGCCCATGTGCATCCAGCTAGCATGTTTATTTGGTTAGGGCTCGCGTGAATTCAAAGAAATATTGAGTATCTGGGTGCTGAATGTTAGCCTGCGAAATCCATGTTTTGCTTTGATAGGCGTCGGAGTCATTTGTTGAGCAGATGTTGTTGGAGCACCTAAGGGATGATCCCAGTCCGATGCTTGCCAGAGAGAGAGAATTCGGGTGCCATATAAGAGCCCCCAAAGTAGCTCCTGGCTCCAGAATTGGTTTAGACTGTGGTTGTAGGGAGACAGATTAGGTAGACTTTCTAAAATTAAATTTCCGAAGTACGTTTTGGTGATTAACAAATGTTGCTATATTAATCACACATTGTGGAGAAGTAGAGATTAAACGTAGAGGTAATACTGACTGGGTTTCAGTTCTGGGTTTGCCGCTTACGAGCCTTGTCAGATTTGTCATCTGATGCAAATGAGCAGAGCTGCAATTTTCTCACCCCTGAAACGGGGCTAATTGCACGTGTCTCCTTGGGTTGGTGGAGAGAGTGGGTGCACTAGTGTGTGTGAAGGGTCTAGCTCCGCGCCTTTCCCGTGGAGGCACTTGTGGTGAAATCTGAGAAGGTGGGATGTTGAAGGATGATCTAGTCAGGCAAGTTTGGGGCCTTCTAAAGAGGTTTTTAAAACGTAAAGGCAAAGAAATAGCAACGACCTTTGGATTCCTTCTTTCTTTTCTTTTTTTTTTTTTTTAAAGATTTTATTTTATTATTTTTAGAAAGAGGGGAAGAGAGAGAGAGAGGCAGAGAAGGAGATAGACATCAATGTATGGTTGCTTTTCACCTGCCTCCAGCCACAGACCTGACTGGAGACCTGGCTTGCAACCTACTTATGTTGCCCTGGCTGGGAATCGAACCTGCGACCTTTGGGTCCACTGTGCTACCAGCGAGGGGATTCCTTCTTTCATCGAACACCAGCAAAGGAGAACCAGCCAGTGGTAGATCACTAGAGATGAAAGAGAGACAGGCCCCTGGCCTCCGCAAGGGGCCAGGTGGGGAAGACCGGGGGCGGCTGCTGCGTGTGGCAACCAGGTGCGCACGTGTGGCCAGGCAGGTGCAGAAGGGGCTGCTTCAGGAGAGGGCGTTTTTGCAGGACGAGCTTCACAGGGGAGCAAACACCTGCATTCACATCTGAAATCTTGGGGGGAGATTCATCACCCAAAGAAGAGTGAAAAAATTATTTGAGACAGGGTAACGGCAGGTGCCGGAGTCCCGCACCCGCTTGGCATAGTTGGAAAATGGCAGTTTGGGGATTAGTAAGTATGACATGGCGGGGTGAGTGGAGAAAGATGAGATGAGACATGAAAGGGGGGCAGGTCATACAGGCAGTGAGAAGCCACCATAGATTTTAAGTGACAGGATATTTACAATGGAGGAACGCCAGACTGACGGTGGCATGGAGGATTGGGAGACAGGCTGAGTGGAGCCAAGCAGGAGTTTTAGAAAGATTTCCAATGATCAGACGGGACCGAGGTCCTGAACTTGGGTTTGCAGGAGCCCGGAGAAGAGGGCCAATGGCGGCACTGTTGATGGTTTGCGTCAGGATGGATGGGGCCAGTGGATAATGGAGTCATTCATACAGAGGCTGGAGGTGAGCAGATGCTGTGATCTTAGGCTGGTTGTGTCGGCGATGCCCGGGGATCCAGTACCTGTCCTTCTGAAAGGACAGTAACACAGCATCTCTCTCTCTCTCTCTCTCTCTCTCTCTCTCTCTCTCTCTCTCTCTCTCTCTCTCTCTCTCTCTCTGTCGGCTTGGCCTTGAGGACCATAAAGCTTGAGATGTGGTTCTGGGATAGTTATCAATGTGGTCCACAAATGTTTGGACCTTTCTCCTTAGGGATGGAGGTTGGAATTAGTTCTCCCTGCTCCAGGTGTGTCCATGTGACCACCTGGGGTTAACGAGAAAGCAAACAGATGGGACTCCTATTGATTTTGAGCCAAGACGAGACTCAGCACTCTCGGCCACGATGCCTGAGGGGAGCTCAGCCTCCCCCCTGGGCTCTGTCCTGAGTGAGCCCAGCGTCAGCATGACCAGGGGCCAGCGAACCCGCCAGCGATCCGCACGGAGAAAGAAACCTTTGCTTTTTGGCTTTTAGGGGGAAGTTAAGATGTTAGTGGTGGTGTTGTAGCATCACTTAGCCCCTGAAGTTATTCCTTGAGAGGCTGAAGCTTGCTCATTTTCCTGATCTGAACCACAAATCGGTGCTGGACCACTTTTTCCTTGCGCTCGTGTGTGAGGGCACACTCAGGCAGATAAAATAGCTGCAACTGAAAACATATCTTGTTGTCACTGTTATCCTTTCCTCGTAGATATTTTTAAATTAATTAAATGTCAGAAACACATTTGCTGTTTTTTTATATATATATATATATATATTATTATTTCCAGAGAGAGAGAGGAAGGGAAAGAGGCAGAGAGGGAAAGAAACATTAATGTATGGTTGCTCTTGACCTGCCTTCAGCCATAGACCTGGCTGGAGACCTGGCTTGCAACCTGGTTATATGCCCTGGCTGGGAATTGAACAAGTGACCTTTGGGTTCGCAGACCGGTGCCTTATCCACTGTGCCACCAGCCAGGGCTCTTTTTATTTTTTTAAGCAGATTTATGGAGACATAATTGCCATACCATATACTTTAAGCTTTTCAAAGTGTACAGTTCAATGGCTTTTAGTACATCCATGGATTTGTGCAACCATCACCACAGTTTTGAAGCATTTCATGACCCTCCAAAGAAACCCCACTCTCCAGTCCTGCCTGATGCCCCATCTCTAGCCATAGGCAATTTCTAATCTATATATTTGCCCATTCTGTACATTTCATCTAAACTGAATCATACAACATGTGGTCCCTTTGTGAATGGCGTTTTTTAAGGGTCATTGATATTGTAGCATATGTCAGTACCTCATTTCTTTTACTTTACAAATATCCAGTTGTGTGGAACACCATGTATTCCATGTGGTTTCTAAAGTAAAACCATACAGTTTCCAAACAGGGGAGCTACGCTCACCCCTCTAGAATCATATCCATCCATTAGTCAATGGGCGCTGGTTGTCTCCACTTCTTTGACTATTTTGGATAATGCTGCCATGCACATCCATGTACCTTTCCATGCAGTCTTAAATTTAAGTTATTCTGTAAACAGGATTCATTTCTCGTTATACCCAGGAATGGAATTGCCAGGTCAGACCCTAACTCCATGTTTAACTTGGAGAGTTAACTTGAGAACTGCTGGACTATTAGGCAAAGCAGCCGCACGGTTTTGCATTTCCACCAGCAGTGGGAGAGTTGCAGTTTCCCCATGTCCTCGTCAACACTTGTTATTGTCTGTCTCTGATTGTAGCCGTGAGAGTGGGTGACATGTGTTGCTTCATGTCATTTAACACGGAACTTAGATATCATAGTTCTGCTGTCCTGTCTTTGTACATGAGCTTTGTTTTACATGCTACTTGTGCTTTTAGCACTTTGTATAGACTTATCAGAGTTGTGGTGGCTCATAAGGAATTGACTATGTCAACATGTATATTTGTAGGGAAATGCTTACCTTCCATTACCAGACCCACATGCTCAGTTTAAAGATTTTATTTGTTTATTTTTAGAGAGAGGGGAAGGGAGGGAGAGAGGGAGAGAAGCATCAATGTGCGGTTGGTTCTCACTCACTTCAACCAGGGACCTGGCCTGAAACCCAGGCATGTCCCCTGACTGGGAATTGAACCAGTGACCCTTTGGTTCGCAGCACTCAGTCCGCTGAGCCACATCAGCCAGGGTCACATTCTCAGTTGAAAATGTGATACTTGGTTCAGTGTTAGCTTCTTCAGCTTCCCCAACTGGCAGGTCCAATGGCTTTTGGTTGGAAAAAAACCTTTGGAGCTGAAACTGAAATGTGAATCATGTTTTAACACAAAAGCCCCACCCTATCACTTCACTTAACGATGGAACTCGGGTGGCGGTGCCTGTTTGCCTTTATTCTTTGGCCAGCTTCAGTTTGTGGTGGGTGAAATCCAATGTATTTTTAGTGTGTGGGTTTGCGTATTCGTGTTGTAAGACCGCAGGGTTTCTAAAGATGTGTGTGATTCTGAAGATGGGAGCTCTCTGGAGTCCGTGCCTTACAGAGTGACCAGTCTGTGATTGGCGTGGACCAGGGAGGAGCGGGGATTCTGCCTGGGGGACACACCTTAAAGGCTTCAACAGGACTGTGAACTTCACAGGCACTTTCCAGGAGAAGCACAGGGGTTCCCAAGTTTTACTGTCTTTTGGTGGTGGTGGTGGTGGGGTGTCAGGAAAGACATCTGAGAGGAAGTGGTACTTCAGCTGAGCCCCAAAGGAAAGGAAAGGGCTTGCTAAAGAGGTGGAGGGATACTGTGACCATGGGAGGGCCTTTCTGAGGGAAGAAAGCTTTGGCAGGTTAGAGGAACTGCAGTCAAGTCAGTGTGGTTGGAGTGTGGGGACTCTGGGACACCAGGAGGCCAAAGTCAAGGTCAGCCTGGGGAGGGCGGTTTAGATGTTGCTATTACTGGGTTGGCCAAAAGTTCATTGGTTGTCTTTTCCATACGATGGCTCTAGTGGCACTTAGTTGTCTTTAACTTCGTTCAAACCAATTTTGTTAGATTGCGTGTGACAGCTGCCATTGTCAGCGTGCATTTAAAAACTTAACGAAATTGGCGAAGTTTTGTACAGCCACTTTTAATATTGAAGATGGAAGCAAATATACAGTATTTCAGCATATTATGCTTTATGGTTTCAAGAAAGGTAAAAACACCACCAAAATGCAATAGAAGATTTGCGCAGTGTATAGGGCAGGTGCTGTGAAAGCAATTGTGTCAGAATTTGTGAACTTCTGTGCTTGGAGATTTCTCGCGGGGCCATGCTCTACAGTGGACCGATCGAATCAAAACATGAATTGCAAGCACTCGACGCTATCACATGCGTCAGATAGCCAGCACACTCAGACTATCCAAATCAATGAAGTTACTGTTGCAAGTGAAAAAATGTGTCCTTTATTTTATAGAAGAAACAGTATGGACTTTCTGGCCAACCCAATAATTTGAACATTATCCAACATGGGGTGAGAGACTGTACGAGGCAACAGAAGTCAACCTGACTTATTGTTTTGTGGTGACTATTTCACAATATATACGTATTTCAAGTCATTATGTTGTGTACCTGACACTAATATATGTCAAGAAAAACACAAATTAGTCATAAATAAGGATGCTGTGAGGTCCTGTTGAAGGTTTTTATTTTTTTCTTTTAAAGAGGGTAAGAGAGAAAGGGTGAGAGGGAGTGAGGAAGAGAAGTATCAGTGAGAGAGGAACATTGATCGGTTGCCTCCCACACACACCCAACCTGGGGCCTGGCCAGCAACCCTGGCATGTGCCCTGACAGGAATGGAACCAGCAACCTTTTGTTTCAAGGGACGATGCCCAACCGCCTGAGCGAGGCCAGTCAGAGTGATAGAGGGTTTTAAAGCAGCCTCAGGGAGATGGAACTCAATTCCTGCTGAGGTTCAGGTTTTTTGCGAAGACTAGTTTATTTAGGAAATATAAAGGGTAACCTTTTGTGTGTGTGTGTGTGTGTTTCCTATTAATGTGGGACATTAAAATATTTCAGGATAGTCCAGGAGTGTTCCCAAGATTAATTTGAAGTTTGTCATAATTGTAGATTTCTTGATAAGCAATCGGATTCTAAGTGCCAGTGTTTGAGTAGGGGAAGAGCTTTGACATGGTCCTAATTGAGAAAGAGGAATGAGCACTTTAGGGACCTTCAAAGGATGTGAATGACCCATTGTTGATTCTGTTTACCAGCCCCCAAAGTGGAGAGGCTGTGTGTCCGGGACATTTATGCCTCACTGCAGTGGTGGCGGTGGGGACATGGGCCAAACGTTGACCCATGGGAGCATCACTGTGACTATTATTAACACAGAACTAGTAAGGGTGCAGTCTTGACGTTATAGCTCTTGGAATAGGATTCCTTTTCCTCTGTGAAAAGGGTGGAAAACTCAATGCAGTGTCTGTTTGGCAGGCCCCGACAACATGGCACTGGCCAACTTCAGGTGTGGGTTGGAGACGGAGGTTGCTGCCAATGAAATGGGTTCGGATCTAGTAAGTTTTCGGTAACTTGATCCTGCCCGGCACTGCCAGGTTTTCACCCAGGCTGCTGTGTCCCTCTGCGTGGTCTCTGTGCCCGTGTGAGGACAGGACCCCCTTCGACTGCGGGTGACTTAGGCTTGGACCCTGGATGGATGTGTCTGGTTATTGTTGCACGCTCAGAGTTGCCTTTTCTCATGTGCAAAAGTTTTGTCCTGTAATCGTACTCTGCGAGTCCCTAAATCAACCGTGGAATCGTTTCATTTTCTAGAAATGGGTGATCAGTGTTGTTATTAACACACTGGGCTTTTAAGCTCAGAGGTGGACAGAGCCGTGAAGTTCCCCCAAGGTTTTCTCAAAAGGCAGTTTTAGTTTAGCTGTGGTTGTCCACCCAGGCTTCTGGGCGGCTCCCAGGCCTGCTTCTCAGAATGTATGGGTCCAGGTCTCAGGACTTCCCATTTGAAAAACCCTTTTGAGACGAGTCTGCCCTCTAAATTTGGAGTTCATGATATTCCCAAAAAGCCACCCGGAGGACCAGTAGATGTGCACATGCTACTTATGACTCGTGTGACAGTGGCGTGCGGGATGGTGGCATCACGAACAGGGTATTTAGGAAAACAGCCTGTGGAGTTGACCAAGAGTGTGAACATGCGGCGTGGGGGCTTACCGGGGAGGTCCTGGGGAGGTAACGGGGTTGAGGATCCCAGGGGGGTCCGCTGCTGGTTCATTGTGGTGGGAGGTGACAAGCCTGTTATATCCCTGGGGCCCTCCTTGGGATTGGGGGGACGCCCCTGACACTCCTGCAGGCTTGTTGAACTTTTAAAGGCGGCAGAGGAAAGCTGCCGCTCGGGGAAGGAACGGAAGCGCGCACCGCAGCGGCGGCAGCGCCCTGGCCCCTACTGGCGGCCCCTCGCATGCACGGTCCAGCGGCTGTTGGCCGAGGCCTTGGTACGGTGCTCTTTCTTGCACCCACCCACCGCCATCAGGCTTGGAATTCCTGCTTCGTGACACCCAGCAGAGAACTAACAGGGAGTTTGCCAGGGAGAACAAGGCATTATCTTTATTAGTGCTAAACATGACCCGGGAGAAGGTGGCTCGCGTGGCCCGTGGATGTGGTGACGTGGAAGAAGGCAGACTCACCAGCCCTTCATGCCCATTCCACTCCGTGCCAGCATGGGGCCCGGCTGCCTCCCAGGAACAGGGCTCGTCTTTCAACAGATCTCAATGGGGCAGGCAGGATGGAACTAGACGAGGGGTCGTGACCTAGCGTATATAGCTCCTTATCCAAACTCAAGCGATGGCTGGCGTTTCTTGCCTTGGGCAGAGAGACCATGAGGGTGAGCAAAGCAGAGGGAATGCTAATTAGAGTCCCTTCATCTAGATGGAAATTCCTGGAGCGGGAAGGAAGCCTTGTCCAGCCTCCAGTGCCTTAGAGTGCTCAAGTGCTTAGTAAATATTTGAGGAATGAACGAAGAATTAAAGTACTTAGGTTTTTCTAGCCCGAGATGTTGACATTTATAGAACTGTCTCTTCCTTCCTTGAGCACCATGTTTTTTTCCCCAGATGCATTTAAGGTCATGGGCTTAGATGCTAATTTAAATCAGTACATATATTATTTAGGATGTAGGGATATAGCTAGGCTCATTTTTGCTTCTGAGCAGGGAAAACAGCCTATCTTTACCAGCATCTAGAATAAATTACGTTCAAGATAATGTTCAATTTATTTTTTATCATGTTCAAATTTGATTTAAGTACAGTTTTGGGTTTGGATGTCAGCCATGCGAGTCTTTTTACAGGGAAGTAGTCAGTGATTTTTTGTTCTTTATGGGGGAGTCATGTTCAAGGGGAGATGCCACTCTTGTCAGCTCATGAGACTGGGTCTATAAGCATGAAAAAATCATTCTCCTGCCTTTATAGTTACCTTTGAATGTGTCTGAAATGATGCTAATGTGGTTCTGGTTCCCCCAACACCCTCGCCTGAGACAGACACGGAATGTTGTACGTTTTTTCATCCCTGCCTTCAGTACAAGCTGGTTCTCTCGTAACCCGTGGATAATGGCTGCCTCTTCTTTATTCATTTCTTGTTTAGAGCTGCCACCGCAAACGTAGTGACGAGGAAGGACAGCCCAGCAGAAAGTGCGTCCTTGGCGCTCAGGAGTTGCGCAGCCCTGTACTCCGTGTGTTCCCCAGTGGCTTTCACCTGTCGCCCACAAAATATTCTTTCCCTCATCACTCAGGAAACATTCCCTGAAGTTCAGCCAGGATTACAGAAAGTTCCCGTAAACCTGTATCTGGATATGACTCGTAGTCCCACCCGCCCCGTGAGCGAACACAGGTTTGTTGGAGAACATCCTGTCTTTGGTCTGCGCTTCCTCTTGCGCGCTCTGTGCGGTGCACGGGATGCCCCAGGCGGGCAGGTTCACCGGTTTCCGGGGCCCACGGGGTGCCCGCTTGGGGGCAGCTGGAGTCTAAGACGTTGTAAATAGTTACCTCCGAATGTGTGGAGTAGCCATGGGGCTCTTCTCGTTTTTCTCCTCTCGTCTACCGCTTTAGTTAGGAGTTCTGCTTTGTCAGTGATGGAGCTAAAACAGTTTGTTTCTAATTAGAAAGTGGCTTTTTCTTTTTAGGGCAGATGGATCCCTTTGACTAGAAACACAAAAACAACAAGGACAGCCCTTTCCAGCCTTGGTCACTGGTCTAGGACCTTGAATGCTTTCTTCTGGTTTGTTGTGTTGCTGTTTCTTGGCCAAATAAGAAAGTACTTTGCACCACCAGATCTTTCAGAGTGTCCTGAAGTGCTTATGAGCTTCTTAGACCATTGGGGCTGCAGGGGGAGCCTGTCCAGTTTCCTCATTTTACTGATGCGGCCACTGCCTTGTCCACTGAACACCCCAGGATGTCTCTCTCCCTCCCTCCAGTGAGGGTGTCTCTCCCCTTTTCAGACACTGAGTTGCATGTTTCCCAGCACTGATTGGACACCACTTTCGGCCCCCGGACTGAGCCGGGTTCCTTCTGAAGATCCTGACCTTCGCTTACCCCACCTACTACGACTCGCTCTTCCAGGGCCCCATCTCTGTACCCCTCCTTCCAGCTTCATCCTTAGCCATGGTCCCGTGCCATCCAAATGCACTGAGTACACTGGACCCCATCATTGCTCTCGGAAATAGATCCAACAGTGTGCGTTTCTCTTTATTTTAAGCCATGGCCTCCTATGAATGTGGTTTGGCTTGACCTCCAAGCTCTTGAATTCTGTGGTCTTGTGTCTCTGTGTGTCACTCTTCTGTCATCTACATCTTCTCTGCCATGGTCTCAGTGGGACAGGGGTGTCAGCGTCATCGGGGAGTCCTTCCCAAGCACCAGGATAAGGGGGGCTGTAGAAGGCAGTGTATCCTCATACGCTTC
This sequence comes from Noctilio leporinus, assembly GCA_004026585.1. Taxonomy (NCBI): domain Eukaryota; kingdom Metazoa; phylum Chordata; class Mammalia; order Chiroptera; family Noctilionidae; genus Noctilio; species Noctilio leporinus. Next base: position 340,620 of record PVIW01000781.1, read on the forward strand.
CATCTGTTGAAAGGTACGCAGGCCATTCTGACACTCCGCCAGCCCCAGCCTGGCTCCTCCGCTGGGTGGTTGTATTGTGACCTCACTTACCTGCACCTTCGCCCGGGACTCCTTTGTTGGCTGCTGCCACTGTGCCTTTGTGTCCTTTGTGTCCATTGCGCACTCTTCTACCCCTGACCTGCTGACCTGGTTGACCTGGCTGTGGTGTTCTCTCTGCTCATGGCTGCAGAAGATTGCTCCTCAGGTCACCACACTAAACCGTGTGGCTTTATGATAAGCATATGCTGCCAACTTTGGCGGGATGACTCCCCCAAGAATTTGCAGTCCTGTCCCCCACACATTGTGACTGCCTGGTTTCAGTCCTCCTAGCTGTTGGTTTGCCTGGTGGTTCTCAATTCCAGCTGCTTGGTACTGTCACCTGGGGGAGGTTTGCGACTTGACCGGGGCCCAGGGGCTCACGCCCACAGGTCCTGATCGCATTGCCCCAGGCATTGGCCAGAGTGTCTCGAAGGGCAGGTGGTTGTAAGAAGCAGCCAGACTAGAGAACTGAGGCCTGATCTCCCCAGTCAGCCCCCGGTCTCAGCGTCAGCTGTTGTGTCACAGAACAGGCATCTGGCAGTGTCCCTCAAACGCCTTTGAAGGTCTTCCACCTGCTCATCGTTTGAGGAAGAGATACTCTTCTTGCCAAGATACCACTATGTCTGGTCTCTGGCTCCCTTGCCCACCTGCTCTCTGCAGCTCTTGGGACCATGACCCCACCTTTCTGATGTTGACCAAACTGGACGACTTGAGTAGACGTGCCAGAATCTCGTGAAAGCCAGGCAGTGGGGCAGAGAGGGGCTGGCAGTGGAGCACGGTGCCACCAGCGCCAGGAAGCGAGTCACCTGATTTGCTGGCCAAGGGCTGTGGGTAGGGAAGGTGCAGGTTAGGCAGACCCAGCCAGCAGAGTGTCCCTTCTACAAGGAAGTTCATCAGTGACTGCGTCAGACCTTGTGAGCGTGGCTTTCATAACAGTGTCCAGTCCCTGAGGCGGGCAGCACTCAACCTGTTCCCCAGCCCAACAGATTTAATATTTTGTTTGCCCCTGTCGAATGTGTTGTACTTGGATGGTTATTACCGTATTCCACTTGTGTTGTTTTAATAAATTGCAGGTCTTGGGTTGCCCGAAAAGTCTTGTTTAGTTTCCTCTGCAAAATAAAAGACACCTTTTTCATTTTCATCCATAACTATCGATTGGGCTATTTTGAGTATGTTGGCTCTTTGCCGCATGGTAGAACATTGATTCTTCTCAATTAATGTCTCAATTTGATCCCTTTCAACTTCAGCTGGACTACCCAACTGTGGGGCATCACCCAGCAGGAAGCTTTGCAAACTGCTTTTGACACATTCGATCAGTCGCAGCACCCTCTCCGTACACTGCACACATTTTTGCACTTCAGCCTTTCTTGAAACAATAATACATCAAAAATGTTGCATATTTTCTTTCATCTTCAATATTAAAATGGCTGCACAAAAATGCACTGAGTTCGTTTTTTTTTAAAAACTACATGCTGTCACAATACAATCTAACAAAATCATTTTGAAGGGAATTAAAGATAACCAAGCATTACCAGAGCCATCCTATGGAAAAACAAACAAACAAACAAACAAACATACTTTTTGGCCAACCCAGTAATTTGAAGAGGAGGAGGTAGGTAGGTTTTTAGTATTTATATTCTCCGTTGAAATGGTTATGATGTTTTCCATCGAAAGATGGAACTATCAACCAATATTTCTTTTTAAATCCTCAAGGAAGGACATTTTTTATTGCTTTTAGAGAGGAAGTGGGAGAGGGGAACATTGATGCGAGGGAGTAACATCGATGGGCTGCCTTTTCATAGGCACCTCCACCAAGGATCAGACCTGCAACCAGGGTGTGTGCCCTGGCTGGGAATCGAACCTGCAACCTTTAGGTCTATGGGACAATAGCCCAATCAACTGAGTCACACTGGCGTGGGCTCAACTAATATTTCTTAAAATGAAATGTAACCTCCTGAAGACGTGCTATTCCAGGTACACAATATCTCAGTGTTTCCCCTCTTTGGGAGGATGGGGGTGTCGAGAGGAGAGAGGTGTGAGATTGATGCTGGAGAAGTGGAGAATTGTTGACTGAACACTAACTGCTAATGTTTTAATAGAAGGTGTAATAAAAAGACTTTCGTGTATATTAGGATTCTGGGTGAGAATTGGGTGTTATTTTAATCTGTTATTTGAGCAAATTACTTAATCTTTTGTGGCCTTGTTCTCCTTCGAGGTGAAATATAGCTAAGATGGATTTTAGATCCCATCTGAACAAGTCTGTTGAGAGAGTCTTATCTAGTGAGTAGTATCTTCTGTTTGCCCTTTTCTGAAGTTTTGTTCCGTGTGTGTGACACATTTTCTACCTATTGTATATTCTGACTTTTCATGCATTTTGAAGTTATATAAACAATACGTAAAGAATACTCAACAACATAACAGAGTAAAAAGTGAACAGGAGACCCCTCCTATCTTAACCTTTGCCAGAGTTAGTCTGGGTTAACCAGACCTTTTTATGTCCTACCCCCACACATGGCTTTTCTGTGTATTTTTTATAGTATACCATCTGCAAAAGGGAACTAAGTGGATGTTGAATTTGAGAACATTTCAACCAGCGTCTGCTCCTGCTTGGAGCTTCGTGTTAGGAAAGTTGGTGCAAAGCCTTCGGGCTGTGCCGCCCTCTAGCGGTGGATGGCTTTGCTTCAAGGCTTTGGTCCTGGAAGTGGTGGTGGGGCACCAGCGAGCTGATGGGCAGGGTTGGCCAGATTCAGTTGGTAAGTAAGTGCCCAAGAAGTGCTGTAGCGAGCTCTGGAGTTGCTGTTGCCCTCACACCTCCAGGTTGCCCTTGGTGCTAACTTTTCAGGTGAGGCATGCGTGCTGATGAGGACGTAAGCTATACCCGAATATTTGATTATTTACCCCCAAACCAACTTTCAAGTGGTGCCCACCCATGACAGTGGGTCCCTGCATGGGCTGTGCCATTCTTTCCCCTGTTCCCCTTGCAGCCTCTGCCTGTCACCTGCGGAGCCCCCTGTCCTCTGTCTCTTTGCTGCAATGAAACCTGACAGGCTGTCCCCCAGAGGACACTGCTCTCCCTACAGTTTCCATAAGGGTTAATTTTCCCCTCTTGCCATTTTCAACTGACCTGCGTCTCCTCCTTTTTAAACCTCAGCCTCCACCAAAAGCCATCAGTGTAGCAACCCTTCACCCCGTTTTGCTGCCATTGTCTCTGGCCACCGGCCTGCAGCCCCAGATGACTTCTTCCCCTGCCTCCCAGTCTCTACTCCCCATTGGTGGAAACTGTGCACATGGGTGATCTGCCCCCTCAGCAGCCTGGATCCCCGGTTCTCGACCTCTCCAGCTCCAGCTACTTGTCTCCATCTCACCTGAGGGACCCCCTGTCTCCCTTCACCTCATTCTAGCAACCCTACCTAGATCCCGTCCTGATTAATCTCCAGGTTCAGGAGGAAAGCATCTCCCCCCACAACCTTTCATTCCCATCTTTCCTACTTGAGACAGTCTCAAAATGGAGTTGCAGATCTATGGACCCAGCACCCTTTCACCACCTGTCACCCTCCCCATACCTCAAGGTGATTTCTCCCTGCAGCCTAGACTTCTTGGTTCCTTCTGATGAACAACCAAACCCCGTTGCTCCCACTGATGAAACTTCAGCCAACCCCCCCATTAGGTCCGCCACCCGGTTAACTGCGTCTTCTTGGCTATTTTAAACCTGTGAACCTGTGCCGGCTAGACTCGCATCGCATCGTGACCATCCACCTCAGACAGGCATCTGTCAGACATCTTAGGACATGATTTGAGTAATTTTACCAGTTGTGAGGAAACTGTTTTTTGCACCCTCTGGTCTCTCATCAGCTCTCCCACACCTCCCTCCCCTTTTCGTAGCTGCTGATTTCACTTCTTCTTTCATTGAGAAAAAGAAGCCATTTGGTCACACGGCCTCCTTTTATGGTCACTTCTGCCTTCTTTCCTACGTCTGCCACCTGCAGCAGCTGAAGCACCGCTGGCTGTGGTGCATGGCCACACCTCTCACCCCAAGAAGTCTTCTCTTACCTTCTCAACGATCCTCTCCTGCAATTACTCCTGGATTGTGCGTGCATGTCTTCCTTTCTTCTGTGTCATTCTAAGTGGCATAAAACAGGCCTTATGACGTATTCTTCTAAAATTTTCTTTAAAAGTTCTGTGTCTCCTTCAGCCATCCCACCCCATTTGTGCCCCACTTCAGGGAAAGGAATCTTTCTAGATTTTACTGTCTCTACTATAGACTTTTACTTTCCCATTCCAAGTTTGTGATCCATGTGTATTCCCACTCCGATGGCTAGGGAAACCAGTTGTCACTTCTGGAAGTGTCGGAGGATGCTATCCTAATGGGATACCAGACGGCACTCCCACCTGCCCTGTCCTGGGCAACTCTGTGGGTGAGCCATGGCCCGTCACACTGGGGTCAGTGAAAGCCCAGGCCAAGCTGAGCTCTTGAGTCCCCAGCCCAGCCTCCCCACGCTCTACTATGCCCTAGCTCCACCCTGAAGAGATAGCCTGAGCCATGATTGCCAGCCACGTATGCATTGTTAACTTTTCTGGGAATCCCAGTAAAAAGTAAACAGGTGCAACCAACTTTTAATGCTTTAACAGGCCCATGATAGCAAAAATATCATTTCAACATGCAATCGATATTCATGAACCCGTTCATGAAATGTCTTACAATCTTGTCTTTTTAGACTAGATGTTTGCAGTATGGTGGGCATTTGCCACTTAGAGCCCAACACGTTCAGGCCAGCCCTGCCTGGTTCAGCAGCTGCACCGGGCCTCCCCCTACCTGCCACAGGGCTTGCTACCCTACATCTTTGTCCACGGGCACCCTGGGTGCGTGCAGCCAGGAACTTGGCATCTGCTGTCCTTTTGCACGGGGCTGTCTCCCGCTGTCGCCTGAGCGCTGTAGCTCTCCCGCCCTCCACAAGTGCTTGAAATGAGCCTGCTTCCTTGTCGGCATATGTCATCATCCCCTGAGCACAGTCACCTGCACCCGTCTCACCCCATTCCAGCACCTCTGGGTGGGTGCCTGCTCTGCAGCCGTGCCCACCTGTGCATTCATCTGCATGCCTGCTGGGTGGCTGAGCCCCGGGGGATGACTTCAGGATGCTCAGGTGTTTCTTTGCTCATCTTCTGACGCTGCTGACGACAGAGCGAGTGTCCTGGCTGCCTCCACCCCTCCTGGACATCAGGGCTGCGCCTGCCTATCGGGAAGCACTGGCCACACAAGGCTAACCCAATCAAGAAAACAAAATGAAAGTTAAAATTAAGGGCCCCAGCCGCGTTAGCTAGATTTCAAGCACTCAGTGGCTGTGTGTGGCTGGTTGCAACCATAGTGGGACAGTCCCATTGTCACGGAAAGTGCTCCGGGCAGTGCTGGTTAATTAAATACAGGTATTTAGCTGCCCGAAGGTTCAAGATATGATGATACCTTTTCCATTGACCCATTGATTCATTTCAGCATGCCTGTGTAAAATTCTTATCCTAAGAGACTGCATGGGCAAAAGACCCTCTGTCTGGAATGGTTTGATACAGAGTGAATGGGAATTTATTTGCCTAGTGCCGTCTGAGTGAAAGTGGGAAGTCTGAGTAAATAATCCTGACCAAGGGTCTTGGCAACTTACAGGTTTAGGTCCAAAGATGATAGATTCCACATCATAAACAACTGAATGCCACCTAACCTGTGTCCTATTCTCTCCAGTGACCAGTGAATGGCCCACGGAGTGGCGCAGACCTGGCGTCTCCTGTCTGGGTTTTTCAGGCAGGTGTGGCTGGGTGGTACTTGCTGCTATGTGACGTTGGGATTCAGTGCATTCAACCCTTCCCTGCTCCGTGCACTGTGGCGGGACAGTCGTGTGGCTAGGGGGTACCCCAGTTGTTCCAGGCTGAGCTGGGCCTGGGGTTACCGAGAGCAGTCTCCCTGTACTCAGTTACTGATTTCCTCTCTACAGCAGCCTGCCCTGCTGCACACGTCCGACGCCGTGCGGTTAGTTCCAAGCGATGAAGCGCCTGTCATGCGTGTACAAGATTCCTCCTACTGTAGAGAGGCTTGGCAGGGGGTTAGGTTTCCCAGCCTTTGTTTTCAAACGAGTAAACAGAGATCTAGATCATACAGGGGAGATTTTGAAAAGAAGGCAGCCTCGTGCTTTATCATTTTCCGGAGCAGGCACACAGGTCGTCGGTTCAGCCCGGAGAGCCGATAGGGAAGGGCCGAGGAAGCCGCCCGACCAGTCGCTTGTGCTTTGTGACACAAAGTCCAACCCGGGAGCTCGGGACCAGCCTGGGCTGCCCCACCTTCTTAGGTCTGGTCGTTTCTCGGTTACCAACAACAGGAGTGCAACAGCATAGCTGATTCAGAAGGGGTCACAAAGTCCTCGCCATCTGGCTTCCGGTGTGTGCTCATCAGAAATTGGAAGACAGCCCCTCTGCCTCCTGTCCTGGGATCGGGAGAAAGAGGAGAAGCCCATGGCAAGTTCATCCAGCTCTTCATCCTGCTTGGTCGTCGTCTTCCCTCCTGTTCTAGAAGCTTCTCCACTAAAATACAGCCCCCCACATAGTGGCCCAATTGAATTGGAGGAATTAAGTATTATAGTTTTAAAACTCTTGCTGCTGGTGGGACAGGGAATCAACGAATGATTTCATTAAAACCGTGTATGTGGCGGTGGGCAGTGTGGCTCAGTTGGTTAGAGCACCGTCGCACGAACCAAAGGATCGCAGGTTCAATTCCCACTCAGGGCACATGCCTCGGCTGTGGGTTTGGACCCCGGTGGGGCACATGCAGGAGGCATCCAATCGGTGTTTCTCTTCCTGTCTCTGTCTGGAATAAAAACAAACGTCTGTGTATGTGTGTTATTAACATGAAAAATTTGCCACAGACCCCAGTAGGGATCTCGCACCCCACTACTTCAGGATTCGTGTTGTGCACCTGTGGGGTACTGCATTTTGGTTGGTTGGTTGTGAGCAGAAATGGGTAGTGGGCCCAGCTTACCTGATGCTTTTCGCTAGCTGTGCCCTGGGGACCCTTGTTCCGGGCCGTTTTACAGGCAGGTGCCTCTTGAGCTCTGGTGTTGCTATGCCTGTGCACTTGGTAAGTTGTGGGAAGAGCAGTTTAGAAACGGAACCAGTTCCTCAACAAACTTGGTTATCATCCGAGACGTTCTTGTGGACATGTGTTCTGGAAAGGCGGGAGAAAACAGCTCCTTTCTGTTAGAAAACAAGCCCCCTTCCTTCTTTCTGCCAGCGGAACCGTCCTGGACTCTGGGCCCCTTTCAGCTTCCGCCCCCCATCCCTGGAGCAGAGGCAGGAAGCTTAAATACCCAAGAAGCACCAGGTCCACCTGCAGAGATGGAAACCTCATAGCACGGGTGGCAAACAAGGCCTGCGGGGCCTCCGCCTTGCGTTACCCGGCCCAGCACCTTGTTTCTACCTGGCTCGCTTCACTGTTGGGGCGGAGTCACATTTATTCAGTCCTAAAATGGCATTCGGCCCTTTGACGGCAACTGCCAGGCTAATATGGAACCCAGTGAACGTGAGTGGGACACCCCTGCCCCACAGCCAGGGCTGACGGACCAGGACCCTAAGTTCCATTCTTGTTCTCTCCCCTGCTGGGCGTTCTGAAGCCTTCGCGCCTTGTCCTGGCTGGCGGTGTCTTCCCCCAGGACATTTTTTGTTCTTTTGTCATCCACTGTTTTCCCTTCTCTGTTTCTGTGCAGATCAAGACCTGTGGATCGATGAGTTAAATGTGGGGCAGCCACATAGTCCAATGGAACCAAGGGGTAATAGCTGTAAATGGCTATTTTGCAGATGTGAATTTGCTGTTACATATGGCGCCGTGACATTGACCCTTTTCCTGTTGGGTTGCAGCGTGATAGAGGGTACTTTCATAACATAGGGGCTTTACTTCTGGACCCTCTACTCTCATGGGAAGGTTACCCTGTTGCCCATTGCTCATATCTAGTTCAGGGGTGTCAGACTCATTTTCGCCGGGGACCACATCAGCCTCACAGTTGCCTTCAGAGGGCAGAATGTCATTTTAGGACCATATAAATGTAACTACTCCTTAACAGTTGAGTGAGCCGGGTGGAAACAAGGTGCCAGGCTGGATTCGGCCCGTGGGCCTTGTGTTTGCCACCCGTGATCTAGTTAGTTAATGCATTTATCATGTTCCACGGTTTTCTCATCTGTAAGATGGCAAAATGATATAACTTAGAGCTGTCAGAAATGGAAAGGATTAGTAAGTGCATGGTACGTGCCAACTGCAGGTGTGCACGGTGGTCCCAGGTGCCTTCTGAGCTTAGAGGACCACAGAGCTGTCTGGGCTTGGAACCAAGTAGCCCATCAGCATTGTTGGTTTTGGTTTTGGTTTTTTAAATCTTTGTTGGTATCGTTTGTTTTTAAAAAATTGTTTTGGTTTGCTTTGTTTCTTGAAGGTGGTTAGGGTATCTGTGTTGTGAGCTCATAAAAACAAAAACTGTTGGGGAAAAGTCCAAGTTAGAAGGCAGTCTGGGAAAAGCGATTTTAATGGATGCTGTGTCTGGAGGGCTGTGATTCTTCGTGTAGCAAGAGATCAGACAAATCAGCTAGGAAATGATTTAATGTATGTATCAAATGTTAGCTAACTCATATTTAGGAGGGTAATACTAGCTTTAAACATCGTCGCCTGCACCCTGGCAGGGGGCTGGAGAGGGTGGGCCCCACTGGTTGGAGCATCGACCCTCCACACCAGAAGGGCACATAGATTGCAGGGTCACTCCATCCCTAGTCTAGGTGTGTGCGGCAGGCAACCTATTGATGTTTGTCTCTGTCCTCCGTCTCTCAAACCAAATCAATAAGCATATCCTCCGGTGAGGATGAAAACGAAAACAAAAAAATGTAGCATGCATTCCAAAACCAGACAGGAGCACCTGCTTTTCCCGGTGGACTCGGGTTATTTGTGGCAGTGTTACGTGTCTCCCTCCTAGGCGTCGGGTTCAGAAAGTGAGTAACAGCTGAAGGCTGGAGGTCTCTCCTGATGTATTTGGGAGATCCTGTGCTTTCGACCCTGATGGAATTCCTAGGGTTTATGGGCTTATATGTTACTGTTAACGTTATGGAGCCTCAAGGAAAGGGATAATTAGGAGAATAAGGTCCTAGAATTTCTATGCCCATTGTGTTGTGTTTGCCCAGCTCTGGGGCTTACACAGGATTTTCCGGAGCTCGTCCTGGCGTCTTATCTTCGGGAGGAAGATGTCACTTCCCTTCTGTGGATGACGTGGGGTGCAGAAGAACCCAAAGAAGCTCCCTCATAGCCATTGTGCCAGGTTAAGTGGCCGGGTTGGGACTGGAACCGAAATCTTACTACTTTAGATAATGTGCTCTTAGCATTAACGCGTGTGTGTGCATGTGTACGCAGAGCATGGAAAAAAGAGAAGCTAAACTCCTGAACTGCAGGTTGGTTTTTTTCTTAATACGGTAACTAATACCCACAATAAAGCAAAAGTATTCGTCTCCCTTCAGGCACACTGTCTATTCTCTCACATGCGTTTCTCGGGGGTGATTAAAAGCTCGCCTGCTAAGCACTCGCTCTCTGTCCTTCTGTGGTCTAAACACTTTACAAGTAGAGCGGGACCTCATGTAATCCTCATGGCAAGCCTGGGAGATGGAGGTTAATTGTGTCCTGGTTTGCAGGGTGAGGTGGTCAGGGTTAGAGAATCAAGCTTCCTATTCTTTATTTATTGGTTTTTGTAAGCTTCATCTTGTCCAGCATCACCCAGGTCAATCAACAATTCCGTTTCTAAAGTGAAATTCCAGAATTTCATTTTGTTTTGCTGTGGGGGGGCTGGGCCCTTGGTATCTTCAGATCCCAGGCTTCACATTTTATTTCCATTTCCCGGAAGGTGATGACCGGCTGTGTTTGTCTCATACCAGCCCGGGCTCAGACCCCTGCCCAGGGGAAGCCCCCAAGCCTCTGTGATGAGGGAGAGCCGTGAAATGAGTGAGGGAATGAATGAATGAGGGAAGAAGTGCGTGCGGAGCCTTCCGGAAGGAGGAGGGCAGGGTTGATGACGGGACGGGACAGATTTACCCAACAGCTTGAGCACTGGAGTGAGTTTGTGCCCGTGCTGTATTGAAGGACATTCTCTCTTGTTCCGGGAACGTGCTTTTTTAAACTGCAGTGCTGGGTGTCCTCTGAGAGGCCGGTGGGCTGTGCCTGGTAGTACTCACCCTCTTTCCTGCGTGCCCTTCTCTCTCACTGTCAATTCACGGGGGATGGGGCCCATCGGACCTTGAGGCTAGAGATAACAATCGCGTTCTTTTCTGGAAGCTCCGTTATGCAGACTGTGAAATTCCGTGCTCCGGTCCCGGCCTGCTGCAAAAACTAACCTTTGCCACACTTGGCGGCCGCCGGCCTCTTTCTAGTAAATTTCCCACTGGCTCTTGGCTTTTCTTATGGAATTAGCACATTTGCAAAGTTTCCTTCATTGGTATTCCTGGTACGCGGACGTGAACGTCCTGCACCTCCTGATGTGTGGGTTTGTTTGTGCGTCTCTGGGTCTCCCTGCATGAGAGAGAAGCCAGCTCGCGTGTGGGCAGGACGGAAGCGTGTCCCATGGTGGGAGGGCCCACGTTATTCGGGCAGTTGTCGCCCGAGTGTCTTGAAGAAGACGTGTGATTTTCCTTTCACTCGTTGGTACACGTGGCCGGGCCAGCAAACCCAGCCGTGGCTTTGGCATCTGTGGGGAAGCCAGGCAAAGGGAGATTTTACGTGTGAACTCAGTTTGCAACGGTGCGGGTCTTCGCGGTCAAGCCAGCAAGCGGTGAAGCAAGCGGCCGACCCGCTGAGGGTGTTGCATGTGTTTTATGGTGGCGTTAGTAACTCTCTGTGGGAAAGCTTCTTTCCTACCTTTCATCAGCGGGCGCGGAAAGTACTTCAGAGAGGTTTGTTCTATGGGAGCTGAGTAACGCGGGGTTTCAAGTGAGAACCTTACCTACCCCATGCTGTTAAATAAAAAACAGTAACTCCCACACTCTTTTTGAAAGAAAGGGTTTGTTAGGCCATTGCAGGAGGGGGGCTGGAGAGGAAAGTCTGGGTTTGGGGTGTGGAATCCGGGGTGCCAGCAGCAGGCCCACAGCCTTGGAGTTTGCGGGCGCTTTTATACATTGAGGAGGGGCGGGGAAAGGAAGATGTAGGCCGTCTGAAGGAATTGATGTGGGGGGGCAGCCTGGCCAGCTCTGGGCTAGGTGCAGAGTCCACCCCAAAAGCAAGCGCCTGGCCCTGTGGAGTGGCCACAGGCAGTGCTGGGAAAGCTGGCGAGGCTGCTGGAGTTCGTGGTGCCGGGCTGATGTCATCTGCGCAAACGGCCACCTGGAAATCAGTCCAAAGCGCCAACAGACGTAGAAGGCAGGTGAGCAGCCTTTGGTTCGCTGACCCGCAGCCAGGAAGAGACTCTGTTGTGTCTCTTGCCCTCAGTCCCCGGCCTCTGTAATTTGATTTAGAATATCTCAGAATTTTCTCCATCAGCCTCCTGTTCTGGGTCCAGCTGATCTCTTCCTGGCTAAGCTACTGATCAAGTGGTTTTTAACAACAAATTGTTCGCTTGCTGGCTGGCGGCCTGGCCCAAACTTGCTTATGTACGAGGTGCCATCTGTGCACGGTGACGATGGGTTTGGGGAGAGGCAAGCACGTCTTCAGGGCAGGGAGGGGCAGGAACCCGGGGGCTCCTGGCTGCACGCACAGTGGACGTTCACCAAAGGCAGGGTGCTAGTGTGCTTTTAAAATGTACGGGAAAGATGAGTGGAATACAAGGGATTTGAGTAAACGTTTTAGGTTTAAGGGAGGTGGAAAGTGGAGGATCAAGAACATTCCGGAAGGACCCAGAGAAGTCAAGGAAAGAAGACACTGTTATGTTGGGGTTGCGAGAAGAGGTGGTTCAGGCCTAGCACCATTCTAGCATTTTCCTTTGGACCCATGTTTATGTTTTATTGACTTCCTCGAACTGTACACACCCAGACCGAGCATGCTATTCGCCAGGTAGTCCTGCCCATGCCGTGAGCACTGGCTGACAGATTGCGCCACTAAGATGGAACCATAGTCCAATTTTTTTAATTCACAGAGGGGAAAAAAAAAAATCAAGAAATAATGAGATTAAAAAATTAAAGAATTTCTTCTGTATACTTTTCTGAAATGCTTGATACTTGCTAATGTATGTTTACGTTGAATTCAAGAGTTGTATGATACTTGATCTGACAAGAAACATATTCTAAGTATGATCAAACAACAGTTAGTGGTGTTTCTGGTTTTCTTTGAAAGCAGAGAGGCCCATGGAAGCTCCACCCTGGAGGGTGTGAGGCTTCTTCAAGGGTGCAGGCTAGGCTCAGGGGTAATCCTGTGGGTAGAAATGCATCTTGAGTGGTGTTGGGTCATATTATTTATAGTTAATGCATATTTGTTTTTAAAAATTAAACCCACCCTAAATCTGGTGGCGATTAGGAACAGATTAAGAGTCAAGGATGTCTTTTGAGTACATGACTTGATGATGAAGGAAGTCTCTCTACGTTCTAATAGATCTGACTGAGTTGTGGTAGATGTGTCTGAGAGCTGAGTCATAACAGCTGTGTTCACACATCTTCCTTGCTAACCTGCTAAGGGGGGAGCTGAAATGATTGCAGAACCTCCCCCCACCCCCACCCCCCGCCACACACACACGTGCGCGCGCACACACACACAACAGCAGTGTGTGGGGTGGAAGGAATGGAGAGAGGGTTGGAGCTGGTGAGTTATGCAGGTAAAGGTTGGGGCTTTGCAAATTGTTAGGAAGTTTCCATAGAGTGTCCATGGTGTTGATGTCAGGGTTTTATTGTGGTTCCATGGCCCTGGTTCAGTCGTCATTATACTGACAAAAGTCAAGAGTAGAGGCCTGGATGTAAGTTAGGAGCTGTCCAGGGCATCCAGGTGAGAGCTGTTGGTGCTTTGGACTAGGAGTGAAGCATCCAGAGGTGGAGGGAGGGATGAAGTGCCTACACTGGGTCTCAGATGGCTTTGGTCTAGAGAAAGACCAGGCGTGTGGTCCAGCAGTGACCACGCAGATGAAGTATGGGGGCGCAAATGTGGAGCAGGGAGATTCAGTTGTAGAGATCAAGGAATATCTCAGGTGTCAGTGAATTTTTTTACTTGATTAAAATCGTAATTTCCAAAGTTGGTAAGTGCCCACTGTTTGCCCTACACAGGGCCATCAGCACGAGAAAAGAAAATGTTCACTCGTCATGCTACGAAAATGTAAACTGGCACTTTGTGCTGTAAAAATTCCAATCAGGTTGGGGTCTTTGTCTAGTAATCAATGGTTTCTTTTGTCCGTTTCTGCTCAAAGAATTCCTTTCCGTCTTCCTGATCGTGGTATCTCCCCTGCCAGCTAAGTATCCTTTCCATTTTCAGCGTTGTGTTTTAAGTGCCTTTCACCGAGGAATGCCTTCCTTGAGTAATCCATCCGTCACCCTGGTGCAGCAAAGTCTGCCCGTGAATGAACCCTTTGTGCGGCCCTCAGCCCTGCACATGTCTCCCCTGCAGATCAAGCAGGTGAAGCTGCCTTTGCTCTGAGTACCTGGTTTATGTTTCCGTGGTTGAGGGAGGCCTTAGAAGAGGTGCGGAGGACTTCATCGTGCTGCTGACAACAGTCAAACTAGTGATGCATGATGTGGATGGGAGCACTGTGGGGAAAGAGCGGGGCTCTTATGGGCAGGAAGAAGAGGGTTTCAGGCCCAGGTACCCTTCCTCCCGTGAGCTATCCTTAGGCTTGTTGTGTTTCTCCTTTGGGCCCCAGCTCCCTGTACAGTGGAAGGAGGACATTAAGACTTTCCTGATTGACCGGCCGGGGCGGGGTCTTGGCCAGGCATGCCACACTCTGGGGATCCAGTGGGTGGCTGGTGGAACTTTGCTTAGTTAGTGTTCATTAGCACCATCAGCAGGTTCGAGATTTATCACCTTCCTGCTGGTGACCAGGGTGGTTTCTTCCAGGGGACGTTGGCATCACTGTGTATGTTAAAAGCACTTTTATGGTCTCTGCACCGAGACCGCTGGGAGAAAACAACATACGTGACTCAGATTAGACAGAATATGAACGCTTACACAGTGTTACCACAGAGAGGCAAGTGTGGTTGGCTGGGATGGTTTGAAATAAGTATTTCCAATTAGAGGATAAAAATAAAACAACATAAAATTTCTCTAATGCATTGGGGGTGGGCGAGAAATGAGGCAAAATATTGCCTCTTTAGTTGAGCTTCAGTTTTGTTTTGTTTTTGTTTTTGTTTTTTTTTTACCTAAGTGCTAGATCATGTCCTTTGCTGATGGCTTTTACTCTGGTTTCTGTGTATACAAATCATCGTAATTTGTATGAAGAACAATTTCCCTCTCTCTGGACCAGTGTTAAAAATGTATCACATGACTCAAGTTAATGAATACATATATGTGCTTGTGTATATATATTCGTATTATTTTGATTGAGAGTAGCTAATATAAATATTGGAAAAAGCCTCCTGTCTCTGGCTTTTAAATTTCAAAAACAAAAACACAAAATAAGCTTAGACCCATGACTGCAGTTAGTGAATCCCAGGCTGCTCTCTGACCACTCGTGGGTGGCCATGAACGCAGTAGTGGTGAAAGCAAGTATGAGGCTAGCTGGGGTCATGGTAAATTTACACATTCAGGTAAATGGGGTATTGGCAGGACGCTGCTTTGTCTCCTTGGCCCTCTGCTGAATTTCTTCTCATTGAGTTTGAACCATCCATTCTGATGCTAATTTCATGTCTGTAATTAGGCCCTGTTTTCAGAAGGAATAGTGTGCATCTTCCTGTTGAGGTGTTTTGGGAGCTGGTGTGGCCCGATTCCTCCGTCAGACTGGTGGGAGCTGGGCAAATGGGCTCACACAGGGTGCCAACCAGAGGGTTTTCAGGGGCGGAGCTGGAAGCGCAGGCTACATTAAAGAAGTTTTGGGAACCAGACCTCGTACTCCCTTCTGTAGAAAACACTGCATTTAATATGGTTCTCATTACTGGCATAACCCAGCCTGTGTACTCAAGAGAAGACTTTCCCACTAAGCATGTTAATGCCAGACATTTAAGGAACGATGATGCCCAGATACTGCAGGCGCTTGAACTTCATTTCCCGTCTTCTGTGCAGCAGAAAAGGACTTGGAAACCTCTCCTTTCATTACTTCTTCTTTCTAATTATTTTCTCTCTATTTAAGAAGACCCTTCATCTCCGGGGTTGATTGATTATCCAGAAACCCAATCAGACTGGCTTAGGGCCCACCCCCGCAGCCTCATTTGAACCCAGTCACCCACTCGAAGACCTTTTCCCCAAATACACTGCGCTCACTGTCCGAAGTACATGGAGTTAGAAGCTGTGTCTTAAACGTAGGCTCTGCGGGGCCGAGGGGCAGGGTCGACACACCACTTAGCTGGTAACACGGAGTTGATTTTATGCTTTTTGTAAGAAGAGATGAAATGTGCCACAGATTTTCGGATCTTTCTTAGAAGAAAGGTGAATCCCCATTTTTAAGATTTCATGGTGCCGGGTGGGTCCTGAAAATATCGGGGGGAACACTTTGTAAAATGTGTGATTGTCTAACCACGTCAGCCTCACGGTGGCCTTCAAAGGGCCAAATGTCATTTTAGGACTGGATAAATGTATTACTCCTTAACAGTGAAGCGGGGCGGATAAAACAAGGTGGAGGGCCTTGCGTTTGCCACCTGTGGTCTAACCCCTCTGCTGTATCCCCGAAACTGGTGCAAAATAATACCGAAGGCCAGCTGCAATTAAAAAATGAAAAAAGATTTTATCACTTGATTGCGCCAAGGAGTCGCCGAGAAATGAAATACCCCTCAACTAAATGGTACACTAGGGATGGCCTCACACATTTGTCGTGACCTGAGAAGCCTGACAGCCACCTGCAGAATTGCAGCGACCGAAAGTGGCGGAAGAGGAAGCATGTGCTCAGGGGAGAAAGCTGAACTATTTAAAGGGTCACTTGAACCCAGGGTGCACCTCCAAACATTTACCGAAGGCGGAGGTGACGCTGACAGCTGACGTGACCTTAGGCGGGGTGTTCGGGGCCTCGCTCACTCCGTTTCCTGCAGAGGTGCCCGTGGGCCCCCGGAACCTGCACGCAGGGGTCCGGGGGCAGCTGCCGCAGACACCTGCCACGGGAAGTCAGGACACCCGAATGGTCCGGTGCTGGGAGTCCAGGTAAAGTTGCTCACCTTTCCCCTCGTCGCCTGCCTGTGGAAAGTTACCACGGTGGCAGCCAGGGCTTCCGCGTGCTTTTCAGAAATGCCCTTGAGTTTCCCAGCTTTATCTCCCTGTCCACGTTCAGTGCCGCCTCCTAACTGGGACATGTCCCACGGTCAAGGAGTTAGTAAGACTTTTCTTGGTGGGGAGAGGAGGGTTTACTTACCCGGGGCATTTAAAAACGCCACTAATTCATCCATAGTCACTTTACTGATTACCTCAGGATTTCTTGAACTAGTAATTCCTCTCTCAACATAGTTGGTCATCTTTTTGGAAGGAGTAAGTTCAGACCTCAGGGTTGTGACCTTTTATTTAGGAGCAAGTTCACGTGGGCCTGATGGGTTTTCCTAAGTGGAGGCATTGCTTTGGGGAGAAAGCATGAATGGTGAAAATATATGAATGCTATGAAAGCTGTGAATTTCTTTTCCCGAAGGAAAAAGAGATGGCATCTGTGAATGTTTTTCTTAAATTGTATGTGAGAAAGGAAGCTTTACAAGGGAAGTACTGTATTTCTATGCAGTTTATCTGAGTAGGGCTTTTTCTGAGCATTAACTATTGAATAGTATGGTTAACTTTTTTTTTTTCGAAAGAAAGGTGGATTTTCTTTGGGATTTATGTTGTTTCATCAATTGCCTGATAGAGGAATTTGCTGATTTAAATGTCAATAGCTGAATAACCCAGCCTTCTTTGCGAAGGGTGTTACCTTTCCCTTCTGGAATCAATACACCCCTTACCTGCCACAGGCCAGCAGAGACCTGCGTGGTTTTGATACATTTTAACACATTGTTGGCTGGCAGCTTTATACAAAAGTGAATGCAAGTGTAAACACGATTTGACTGGTGTAGCCATCTGTTCATTAACTACTGGTTTGAATTCTTTGTTTCTAGTGCTCAAAGGGAGAAAATGAAAAGCACCAAGTGTTTGGGCCACACGGCAAAATGCATTTTAGACCTTACATGGCTACGTTGCTTTCAGTGTTTTACTGAGTAGCGGAGGAGGACATGGGCAACTCTTTCTGAGTGGATGCAGGTCTTCCTCCAGGTGACTAGCCTGTCTGTGAGCATCGTATGGTGGCCCAGGCTGGCAGGCAGCAAGACCAGGACTCCATTTTCCAGTCTGTGTGGTGGGGTGGGGGTGTTGGTTTAGTTGGGGCGGTTGTCCGAGGGACCCTCCCTGCTGGGTCTGGCCCCTCCCCTGCCCCAGGTCAGTGAGCGCCAGTCCCCTGTGCCTCCAGCTACAAAAGAATTTGAACGTTTTTAGGGAGTGCAGGCCCCACCCCAACGAGGCAGCGAGACTGGAATCTAATCTACTTTTCAAAAACCTCTACAGGGGATTTCATAACTTTCCCGAGTGCCGTTTTTCTGGTGACTAACCACCTTGACTCTGCGGAGCCTTCCCTTTTAAGGATCGTTTCAGCAGAGCACGTGAGGAATGCCAGGCGTGCGCCTCCTGAAATGATTCCGCAGGTCGGGCCCAGACGCACAGGCCTCTGGGGACTCGGGCTGGGGGAAAGAAAGGACCACTTCTGCTCTGGAGGCCCTGAGACCTGCCCTCCAGGGGCCAGGTCAGCCTCTCCCACCGTTGTCGCTCCTGCTTCTAGGAGGTTGTCCAGGCCCCGACCTTTTACTCCTGAGCACTTGATGTGTCCTGCCTGGTGGTTTGCTTCCAGAGGTCAGGGAAGAGTTGTGTAGTTTCGTATTTAAATTCCTGGGCAAGGTCAGTGCTCATCTAACGTGAGGGTCTGTGGGAACACGGACGTCACCATAGTGCAGTCATTGACGGGGTGGTGGTGGACCTACGGGGTTGTGTTGTGGGCGTGGGTGGGGAGTGGCCTGAACGAAACTTTCTGGTATTTTAGGTAGTACTGGACACACAAGGTCAGGTGTTCATAGTCATTCTGTTGGCTGGATTTTGAAACAGTCTGTGGGATGAAAGAGCAAAGACGAGGCTGTGTCAGAGGTGGGAGACGGGGGATGATGCTTATGGGAAAGTCTTAGATTTGGGTGACCTGGTGGCCGGAGTTCGTGGGTCAGCACAGGCAGGAATGGGATTATGACAAGTAGGCAGGGTTTGACTCAAGTGTGTGTGTGTGTGTTTATTTGGTGAAACTGAGTATCACATGACATCTACCAGAGGTTAGAAAGATCATCTATGAGATTTGGTGATCATTCAAAGACATAAGAAGAATCTCCTGTGGCATAAAGTGGTTCCACCTTTTCATAAAAAGGAGTTCTTATTATGAAAGTATAATGCATGCTCTTGGGGAAAATCAACGAGGCTAAATAAAACAACCAGTCAGACATGGTGGGAATGGAGTGGAAGTACTCCCTGTTCCACTTGTGTACGCCCTTTCCCACGGGTGGCTCCTGAGAGGAGTTCCTGGGAGGCTGGGAGGCTTTGGACGGAGGGACCGAGATGAACATGGAGGGTCCGCCTGGGTTTTGGTGGCCCTTCTGGTCACAATTCCCAGCCCTGCTGGTAGAGGGAGAAGGAGGGGAGGAAAGACGTACTCAAGACTTGGGTTTCTAGAGGAAGGGGGTTAGGGTTGGATGGAGATGCAAATCTGGGGTCCCCTGCACATGGAAACACCATTGGTGCTCCTCATGCATTTCCATCCAGGTGTCCCCCGGGGAGAGGGAACTGAGGTGGTCTCTGCAGTTCAATCCAGTGCAGCCCAGTTGCAAGTGGGAAATCTGAAACACTGGTGCGAATGGCCCGTGTACCAACTCCATGGTACATTGTTCTCACGCTTTATTGTGATGCTCCCTTGTTTACTCTAACATTGTTCCTCACACTTCATGGTGCTTCACAATCACCTGGCACCTTGTCAAAGTAGCCAGCTGGACCACAGCCCCAAAGATTCTGATTCTGGGGGTCTGGGTGGGGCCTGAGAATGAGCATTTCTGCCAAGTTGCCAGATACTGCTGGTGTCAGTAATCAGAGGTCCCCACTTTGGGAGCCACTGTCCTACCCATCAAGACTCCTGAAGTACTTGTGCTCTAGGAAGATGCTCCATGCCAGTCTTACGGCTGCTTAGCACATCCTCCTGTGTAGAATCTTGTGGTGCCCCTTTGGGCTGGATGGTGAGATCATGAGCTTTATCATCCTGTGGATGAATCATTGTTCCTGTCTTTCTATAATCTCTCATTTGATAATAATTTTTCAAATAGCACCCTCATACATGTAACAGGCTCTTTATAGATGGACCTGAAGAAGAACAGAGATTTTATGAAAGATACAGAATATGTCCCAGGACCTGTAGTTGATGAGATTTAAATTGGTGATGAGATTTAAATGGGAAGTGGGAAGGGTTTGATATCTGTGTCTCCTAGGATTCATGTTGGAAGATTCAAAGGAAAAGCAAGTCGCTGCACTTGGTTACATGTGGACTGTCAAAACTAAGTATGAAGTGCTTGGCATTAAAGTCAAACATAATTTCAAGTGATAGGAAGAAATAGCCTTCAATAGAGAGGTTGATCAATAAAAGAAAAATGAATAAAAGTCTATAAAAATATCCTCAAAAATGAAGGGCGAGATGGACATGTGAGCCTAAAGAAAGGCTGTAAGTCCAAGAAAAGGTTCCCCAAGTGAATACTACGCACAGGCAGCCCCTCGCTTTGCACGAACCAGGATCCAGGCCCAGCGAGAGTGCTGTGTGTGTTGGCTGGACCCCATAGAACCTTTCTCTGCTCTTGGGTCGAGCTCTGTCTCAGATGGGGAGGGTGTGGGCACCCTGAGCAGTGGAGCGGGGTGACTAGAACAGCCCGGTAACGCCTGCTGGGTTCTCATCCCCATCTGGCACCGGGAAGAAGCTGTGAACAGTTTCTCCCAACTGCTCACAAGCTGCTGCCTGGGCAGGATGGGTTCAGCCCAAATATTATTCACAATAGCCAGTTATTCATCCAATATTTATGAGGGTTGCTGATGTTCCAGATGCTCTTCCGATCTGGGAAAACTGTGCGTGTGTGTGGGTAGAAAACAAGCCGTTCCGAAGGGCTCGCATCATTAGGGAATCTCTCCTATATGAGTGAGATCCATATTATGGCAATTCAAAAATAATCTTACTGTGAGGGGAGTATTTCTTTTTAAAAAGATTTTATTAGAGAGAGGGGAAGGGAGAGAGGCAGAGCGGGAGAGAGACATCAATGTATGGTTGCCTTTCACCTGCCTCCAGCCACAGACCTGGCTGGAGACCTGGCTTGCAACCTGGTTATGTGCCCTGGCCGGGAATCGAACCAGCGACCTTTGAGTTCACAGGCTGGCACCTTGTAGGAGTAAATAAATATTTTAAAATGTATTTCTGATGGTCTTTCTGGGCATGAGCACACTATCTAGCCTCCTGCAGCTGTCTTAAAAAAGAACACCTTAAAAAAAAAAAAAAAAAAGAAAAGAAAAAAAGAAAAAAGAACACCTTAACATTCTTGTTTGTTATTTTTCCCCCTCTGAAAATATTCCGTTGGAAGTAACACACCATTTGTAATTTTGCTTCTGGTACAACTTAGTTATAGATATTTTTTGAAGCAGTACACACCCACGTAGTAATTGAGATTATTTTGTAGTTTGAAAAAAAGCTAGAAAAGCCGACTCTGATAGTTTTAAATTATAAAATGAAATCCTGTAGTTGCATGTACTTCTGTGAGGGAAACCAAAAGATAACCAATTTCTGTTTTGCTTTAAAAAAAAAAAAAAAAGGTTGTGGTTCAAAACACCAGGCAAAAGTCCAACAAGCTAGGAAGTAGAATTTTTTTAGAGTCGCGATCTCGTTAATGAGTTGTTCATGAGTTATGGCTTTGTAATAATAACGTGGCGTTGCTGCAGAAGGAGGTTCAGTTGAAATGTTGAATCTGCTCATGGGCATTTGCACATTTTGAGGCAGTCAAGTTACAGGAACAGTGCCTCTGTCCAAGATCAATACATCTGGCCTATTTTGCTCCTCTCAAATGTGGAGCCAGATCTGTCCTGACGCCTGGTAGATGCGTTAGAAGTGAACATCACTCATCCTTGTTGCTGGCTCTCAGCCAGAGATGATGGAGGGGAGGAGGAGGAATTAGGAAGAGGTGCAAAGTAAGGGATTGCTTTGTGGGCCCAGGGGCCGGGAACCGTTGCACAAGTCTCCTTGTCCTGGTCACTCCCAAGACCTGTCTGGCGGTGGTTGCAGGCCAATTTCCTGTGTTTGCAGCACCGGGCACCATGGCTTCTTGAAGTTTCTGTTCTGCTTGCAGTTTTACCCCAAGGGAGGGTTGTCTTGAGTCCCTGGTTCCAGCTGGTGATTTTGCTTCTCTGGTTGGTTCAGTTTAGCTTTGGTATAGCACTCTAGTTTACTTCAGCCATTCCTTGAACCAGCGACCACTTGCCCTTTCTTACGTAATCCTTCCCTTGCGATATTTCTTACAATGATTTGAAGGGCCGGCCCACTGTAGAGGAGGGGTTGCTATTCTTCCTAAGGGGAAATTCAAGCATCTCAGATGGAGCCAGTTAGTGACCATAAATCCTTCATGGAATAAGATGTGGGATAAGAATAACAAACAGACCTCCCTCACCCCAATCCTGTTAACAAATGCTCTTAGTTTTCATTTCTATTGGTTATTTCATTCATGATGTTTTGAAACTGCCAGCAAAGAAGGAAGCATTCTGATTTACAAATAGTCTCTTGTGTTTAAGGGTGAGGTCAGTAGAGATTGTAATAATTATTCCTGGGTTTTTTACTTAGAGAAGTTACATAATACCTGTGGTAAAAGTGTGTGATCTTGAATAAATCATCTTAGACGGAGTTCTTGGCTCCTCACGTGCAGCATCTTCTTAAATTGCAGCCTCTCCAAGAGGGGAAGGACACTGGGGACCATCTGGTTCATTTTCCTGCCCTTGATGATATTTCTGGTTGGGGGCATGCCCTTGGCTCTAACCTGCCAGCTCTCCGCCTCAGGAGACCACATGCTTCGTGTTCCACCAGTGTTAGGGACTGGAGTTTCATCCTCCCAAGAAGGCCCACCTGCCTTCCTGGAGTTTCCACTGCTGGGACTTCCTTTGCACCCTCATACCAGAAAATGACTGCTTCAGCCACCTCCCCTCCCCTCCTACAGAAAGAATCTGACCTTTCAAAAAAAAAAAAACAAAATAACACAACAAAAAAACCAGGTCAAACATGTCGAAGTCTTCATGTGATGTCAGTTTGTTTATTAACTATCCTGTTACTTACAAACAAATGTTTTGAGTTAATACATTTAAATGGTTTTAAATTAAAACCCTAAAGAAGGCTGTGCAGTGAGGCATCTCAGGGTGTGTGTGTGTGTGTCTCTCAGTCTCTGCCTGTCTCTCCTACCTCCTCTGACCCTAGCCCACTAGTTCCTTTCCCCAGAGAGTCAGCCAGTTTCCTGGGCCCTTACAGAGTTTCCGTGATGCACATGCAAACAAATATTTCTGTGGGGATACATACACACACACACACACATATACCTCCTTCCTTATCCTTTTTGTACAAAGGATGGTGGCCTTCCCTACTCAATGGTCTCCACCTAGCCTTCTCATGTGATTGCATGTCTCGGATTTTTAAACCTGTACGTAGAGAACATCCTCATTTTTTCCTGAGGGTTGTTTCGTGTTCTCTTGTTTGGATTTTGTCCTATTGGCTTAAAAAACAAAGCAAAACAACCTCCTCCCTCCCAAGTCATGCCACTTGGGTTTGGACATAATGTTGGTCCCAGGGTACCAGCATGACGTCATTCCCTGCCCTGGACTTTGAGCGGTGCAAGTGGTTTAGTCTGTTGAGTCTTGTGGCACTTGAGATAAAATACAACCCCAAACGTCCTCCTCTGCCTTGTTTCTTCACCTGCCCTTCTGCACTGACCTCCCACTTCCCCCTCCCCCGAAAACCCCATCCTGTGAGATTTGGCCCATCACCCATTATGATGAAATCTTTGGATTTTGTGGCAGTCATCTGACATTTTAATCCAGTCGTGTGTGTTAACCATCAACCGCATTAGCCTGCCATCAAGATGTCCATCCAGGTTTTCCTGGCTCACAGTGGCCCTGGATGGAGCTAACAACAGAGCCCTGTAATGTAGATAGCCCCCAGAAACCTCCCTGGAGTTTTCTAATGATTGTACTTTGGCTAGCAGTTGGCACGTGGGTACAACTAAGTCCTATCTAACTTCAGTATCAGTTCACCCTCATATTATTATCTTGTCTAGGACAGCAAATTTCAACTGGTTGCACTGCAAAAAAAAAAAAAAAAAAGTAGAACATGCACCACCTGACTAGTCAGGGGGCACTGACCTCTTTTCTGTTAGATTGTTAAATAAAAAAAGGGCAACAGCCAACATAATAATAGCCATTCCAGTGTGAATGAATCTAAATTATACCTTCTATTTTTTGGTCAGGTTTGGCAAAAATATACTTTTTGGTGTGCTGCAGAATTTTAGTAATTAGTTTATGTGTGCCAGGAGCTGAACAAGGTGGCAAATCTTGGATCTAGAAGAACGAAATGTGGTTTGGCCAAAGGCCGTGTCCACTGATACGGGCTGCAGGCCCTGGAGTTCATGAGAATAGCAAGTAAGTTTGCGTGGCTTATTCGTTCGCAAACCTTAGCAGTAGATGTTCTCCCTTCCTAAGTGCTCACAGAACGATTAGTGATTCACTCTCAAGGGTTGCCTGGGGTTGATGTCATGTGTGCACTCATCCCCCTGAGCTTGGCCATTCGAGTACTCAGCCCCGTGCTGAGTAAGCTAAGAGATTGCCTGTGGTTCTTGGCCTTGAGCAACGGCACGTGGGCCATTAACCTTGTCGCGGCCCATGCCCTGTCCACTCCCTGCCCTCTGACAGTGTCGCCCTTGGGCACTGCAGCTACGAGGGACAGCAGCAATAAAGGAAAAGAGGAGAAATATAGGCCACAGGGGGAGCATATTGCAGCAGGCAGTGAACAGCCTAGGAGGCCTGGAAAGACGTTTTTAGAAAATCTGATATTTAAACTGACCCCCAAAGGGCAAGTAGGAGATTTGAGCCAAAAAAATCTTAGCCAGCTGGTTTTTGATAGAGGGAAAAATTGCCGCTAGCCTTAATCTCGATCATTTATATTGTGATTCCCTAAGACCTTTTCTTTCAAAGTTGCATCATTTACCCATCTACGGCATCTTTAATTCCTCAGGGTCCCCTGGCAGGTGCTCTCAGCCATCGGGGGATGTGATGTGAGTAGGACAAGTTGTGGAACCTGGACGTCCCTGGCTCCACCCGCCTGCTGTTCCTGTGTTTTGGGGCTTGGTTCTCCTAATCATCTTCCTCCAACAGAGACTTGAGTACCGGAGTGTGATCAGTGGAGCCAGAGAAGGCTCAGAGCTGTACCGTGAGTGGGTAGTTATTTTACAAGCTCTTCAGATCAACACAGGTCTTAGAAATAGTTACCTTCCGAGGATTAAGGTAGTAGCGAATATGGGATTTGTGGGAGCACACCAAGAAGTGACCTGTAACTGGGTGGCTGAAGAGCTTGGGAGCATCCCCAGGTCCAGTGCAGGTGGCTTAGGTGTGACATCCAAGAGGCAGGGTTGGGGTCTGTTGCAGTCCATGCGGGGGCACCTGCCAGTTGGGGTGCCCTGTCAGGTCAGATCCCGGGATTGGAGCCGGGTGGGCGGCCTGGAGTGCAGGAAGTAGGCACCTAGTGAGGCTACTGTTTGGTGCTGTCCCTTGAACTTGGGAAGCAGTCAGCCTGCGCCCAAATCCTCAGACTAAGCCCTCTCGTTCTGGGCATTCTGGGCGCCTGCTCACCATGCAGCCTTCCCATGGATTATCATTTGCATGTGTTCAACCTGCCCACTGAGGGAAGGTGTCCGCTTGTGGTCCTGAGCCTCGGAGCCGTTTTCTCATTGAAAATCTAAAAACTTGGTGCTGGAACGAGTTACCAGCTTTGTTTTCAGGCGCCTTCTCTAAGGCTGGGAGCTCTTGCAAGTCATGCTTCTTTCTGACCCTGCTGGGTCCCTTCAGGTCCAGGACCACCAAATTCACCGGGGGGGACATCTTCCCAAGGGCCCTTAGCAGGCCCGCTCCTGCAGCGCGGGTCTCTTCCAGTGCCTTTGAATCAAGCAACACATTTGACCCAGAAACCCAGGCTTGACTTGATGGTCAGAGGTTCGAGTTACGTAGTGCCATGAAAAATATGAAATTTTCAATCTTGAACTATGATCTTTGGCTCCCAACAAAGTGCCATTGTTTATGGGGATCATTTTTAGAACTATGAGTACAGGATAATTCCTGTCTTAGTGATCTTAGAGGAATTTTAAAATGTTTCCTGTCTTATGATTAAAAGTTTGAAACAAAAGAACCATTGATAAATGGATTCTTTGAAGACCTTTTCCATGGGAGTTTTACCAGCTCCTCGGGTAAAAAGAGTGCTTTTAATTAGTGGAAGAGAGTGACCATGTCCTTTTAAGGTAGAGTGCCTGCCAGCTCATTTATTTCATGGACACCATTCAGCGGCACCTTTCTCCCTTTCTTCATAATCACTGAATGACTACGGATTCTTGGCATTCAAAGATTTAACATTTTTGATTGAGAGCCACCCTAAAAATCCATTTGCACGTGGAAGAATCTGTGTTCTTGTGTGTTAGATGTGAGCCAGTGGGGTTTCTCATGTCATTAGCATGTGACTGACCATAGACACCACCCACACCATAGACACAACTCATCACCAACCCCTAAGCCCACTCGCACCCCTGTTTCTTCTTCAGAGGTGTATCCTCCACCTCTGAAATACAGGTGGAATAATGTGGATTGGTGACACCTGCAAAGAACTCAGGACAACGACCTGGGATGCCGTACGTAGCTCTTCTTGATTCAGAAGGTAGCAGTGGAGACCTCTAATGTTGCCACTGAAAGAAAGAAATGGAAGACTAGCACTTGTATTAGAGCATAGGCCAAAACAACATTTAGTTGTAGAGGTGGACGAGGGCATTTAAGTCATCTATAGGTTCGTGGAACTGCCACAAAATGACCTATAACAAAACACGTGTTACTATAGGCTAACGATGTAAACAAAAGTGAAGTTCCTAGGGCATCTCATCAACCTTATAATGAAACGGGTTATTCGAGGACCTGCTGCGTTAGCATGGACAGCACTCTTGTGGGTGATTTGCAGCAGCTCCACCTTCCTGGAGCAGGTGAAGGGGGTTGTGGCCGGTCTGGCCGTGGGAAATGGTCAGAAGACCTTCCTTCCGTTGGCTTTCGTTCATCCTCTGGGCCTGGTCTGTCTGCGCAGACTAACTAAGTAGTTTTCTAGATGGTGGGCCACTCCTATTTCTCAACTATTCTTGGTTATCTTAGTTAGGTTCTCTTTCCTGCCAGCCCTCTGCCTCCAGATATTGTCCTGTTTGTCAGTAATTCTTTCAAAGGGACCAGAAACACACCCTGGTTGGGATTTTACCACTTTTCTTGACTCCAAAATACTTTTTCTATAAATACTGCACAAGCTTTAGCAACCTTATTATGATACTGGCCGTACTGTACTGAGCTCAGCTAAAACGCCCCGATCCTTGTCACTCTCTTTTCAGCCACTGTCACTGCTATTCCTTTATTTATATACTGAGTTTTCAAATGTGTTGATGTAGGAAGACTGTACTATACTATATAGTATTCCTTTAATTAGATCTTACTGCTATTAGTTTATAGGCGTTTAATTTGCATGCCTGCCAGTCTTTAATATTTCAAAGGAAACCTGGACTCTGGAACCTGTGATTACAGTAAAACCATTTTCATTACCAGGTAGCTGACTGACTTCCATAGTTTACCGCTTCTAAGTTATCACTGGGTCAAGTGATAACTAAGTGATAACTAAGTTATCACTCCCTCCCTCCCTTTCTCCCTTTCTCCCTTCCTTTTGCAAGTTTTTCAAATTCAACTGTATTCTTTCGTTGAGTTAGTGCCCTTGGATCAGCACTTCAATAGAACTTTCTGGAAATGTTTTCTGTCTGTACTAACACGTGGCTATTGAGCAGTGAAAACGTGGCCCGTGTTTCCCAGGCACTGAGTTTTAAGTTTAAGTTTAATTTAGCCTCATGTAGCTAGTGGCTACCATATTGGACAGTGCAGACGTAGAGTTCAGTTGAGAACAACATGGAAGGAAGACTTAGCGCGATTTATTCCTTGAGTGTCAGAGTGACCTTCCGGCTGAGAAAGGGCCAGGCCTCCCACCCCGGGTGTCCACTTCTGACCGCTGAGCCGAGCTCGGGCTTCTGACTTCCAGCTGCCCGTGGGCATCTCTCCCCGCACGTGGGGAAGATAACATCTGATCAAGAAAGCCAAGTTCTTTGATTTCCCTCAGCCTCAGACTCCCTCTCCTTCCTCCGTTCTTCCATCATCTCACAGCGTCACCGCCCACTAACACCGAAACTGGAAACCTGAGCTGCTGTCTCCTCCTTGGTGCCTTGCAGAGCAGAGCCAGCCTGTCACCGAGCCATGCTGCCTGCTCCCCCAGGAATAGCGTTGGAACTGGCCCCATGTCCTCCATCTGCCTGACAGGGCGCAGACCACGTCATCAGTGTCCCTGCCCTCCTCCCTCTGGACCTGACTCCCTTCCATCTCTGCTCTCGTCACGCCGCTCACCTGCGTGAACGGGGTTGCCCTGCGTCGCACAGGCTGGGGCCAGGCCCGGGTCATGACTCCCCTCCCCCACTGCCCAGCAGCCTGACTTTGTCCCCTTTCCAGGTGCCCCCATGCGTCTGCCTTTGTCTCAACGGTGGTTCCTCCCTTTTCCTCATTCTTCCAGGCCTGGCTCAGATGCTTACTCATCTGGGGCTTTCCTCCGCTTTCTGGCCTGTTTCCCCTCCACGCCCCCCTCACCAGTGCATTAACATCTTCCTTGTCCGAGTTCCTGCAGGGTCCCCCCGTTGCCGTGATTAACCCGTGCGTGCGTGTGTTCTCGTACACAGAAGGGAAATCCCTGCGGGCTCAGGCTCTGTGGTACTGCGAGGACCTGAGCTGACCATAGGAGTGAATAGGTGCCGTATGGCCAAGTCCCTGGAGGAGGGGACTTGTGTCACTGTGAAGAGTGCAGGTAGTTGGGAATAAAGCAGGTAGCTGTGAGCTGTCCGTGCCAGGCTGTGCAGTTTCCATCTGAGCCATTGGTTCCTGGGAGGGCCCACTGGAGCCCACCTTAGAAAGGTGGACAAGTGAGGTGGCAGGCGAACTAGGACATAGAGAAGCTGTCACCCATGAGCAGCAGCTACCCTGGGAGAGACACATGAGAGGTGCTCAGTAGTAGCTTCTGAAAGGAGGAGCAGTTGAGGGATTGCTGATCGGTGTTGGACCGTGCTGCTGGTAGTGACCCTGTGGATGAGGCTGTAGAATCAGGGAGGGGTGTGTTTTGAGTTGTTTTCAAGGCAAATGTAGGTTTCACAGCTGCTCTCCAATGAGACCATCATTGTTTCTGGAATTTCAAACATTTTTTAGGATTAAGGTCATGTATCTTGAATTTGCTGGAGTTGCTTCTGTTTCAAATGTTGACTGTACTTACGGAGCATCAGATGCCAAATTTCTTAAAAACAATACAGCCACTGCACTTCTATATATATATATTTAATAACTTTTATTTATTTTTATTTTTACAGATTTTATTTATTTTTTCCAAAGAGAGAGGAAAGGAGAGAGGAAGAGAAGCATCAATGTATGGTTGCCTTTCACCTGCCTCCAGCTATGGACCTGGCTGGGAATCGAACCAGTGACCTTTGGGCTCTCAGGCTGGCACCTTATTCACTGTGCCACCAGTCAGGGCTGCCACTGCACTTATATTGAATAAGTTACCAAGTTCTGTTCACGCTGCCTTAAAATGCCATGCTTTTTACATGATATGACAGGCCATACATAGTCTATGATTTACCAGTTTCTTTTCCTTATGTTGAACCATTGTCCCTAATACGTAGGGAAATCTCAACCTAGCAAAGAGAGAAATGACACTACAATTATTGCGTTGGATTCTACATAAGCATTAGTTACCTGTTGCTGTACGTAAATGATTCCCAAACCTAGCAGCTTAAAGCAACAAACACGTATAATGTTAACAGTGGTTTAGCTGGGTGGTTCTGATGCGTGCCTTGCATGGTTACTGGGAGGTGGCAGGAAAGGATTTCTCATGAGGCTACAGTCAAGACACCAGCTATCTGGTGAAAGGCTGCTACTGTCGCAGGCTTGACTGGGTGTGGGGACCTGCTTCCAACAGGGTTCGCTCACGTGGCTGTGGGAGGGAGGCCTCAGTTCCTCACTACGTTGACCTCCCTTCTCATAGAGCTGCTTAATTAAGGGTCCTCCCTGGAAGGCAGTGCAGGCGAAAGCAAGAGAGAGCCACAATGCCTTGCGTGACGACCTCAGCTTCAAAGTCACACTTCTTCATCTCCTCCGTATTCTATTAGAAAGAAGTCCTATATCCCAGGTGAGGGAAGAAAATGAAGCCCTTCCGCTCAATGAGAGGACTGTCCATTTGCAGACATATTTTAAAACCACACAATGTAATTTCTGAAATGGAGTCACGTTGATCATTAAAAGCATGACTCTGCTCTTGGGGGTCACCTTCTACTCCTTCCCATTTGTGAAGTTTTTCCATTTGGTATAATAAGAGCCATGATCTAGTCAAGGTAGAGAAATGGAGGCTGCGCAGAACCCTGCGTTTCTGCAGTGGTTTCTGGAACGAATAGCCTTGGGGCTCCTTTGTTTGGGGGGAGGGGGTGCTGGTCCGCCAGTGGTGAGCAGCTGCAGTGCCCGCGTCTGTGGGTTGGGCTGTTGCTCTTATCAGTATTAGCCGAGCTTGAGCTGGCCGTGTTTTCCCTCCTCAGCACACACGTCTAGGTCGCTGTTCTGTCCCCGTGATATAGGTCGTTTTAGGTATGTGTCAGCTCCTCTAAGACAGAGAAGAATGTGCCTTGTTTAGTTGTGTGCCCTCCTTTCTGCTAGCACAGTGTCTTGAAGGTCATAGTCACTCAGCACATTTTTGTTGAATGTGTAATTAGAAGGCCAAAGGAGAACTAAGAAAAGTTAGGAGAAGGGGGTCAGCAGGGGAAAGCTGGGGAACCCATCAAGAAGAGTCAAGAGGTACAGAAGGTGGGAATTGAGATGGAAAGGCAGAAGTGAAAGAGAACAGGGAACACAGCAAGAGTTGGCACCCTGACTAGGGCGGCTCAATGTGTTGGGGCTTGTCCTGCAAGCTAGAGGTCACAGGTGCGATTCCTGGCCTGGGTTACAAGCCAGGTCCCCAGTTGGGGTGCAGGAGAGGCAACCGACAGAGCAATGTTCTCTCCTCCTCTTCTCTCAAAATAAGTAAATAAAATCTTTTTAAAAAATGAAGAGTTGGCAATAACTAGAATGTGGATTGAGTTCTGGGGAAGATTAGGATAGCGTAGGAGATGAAGAAAAAAATGTAGAGAGCAAAATCTTGTCTCCAGTTTGGGGCGAGAGCTGGTAGGAATGGAGAGATGAATGGCATCTGCTGTGTAGCAGGCACCATGTGGACACTCTCCGTATCTAGGAGTGTCCTGTTTGTTTTCCAAAGCAACTGAAATGAACTGACATATAACTTCAGTATTTCAGCGGCATAAAAAATAATGGTCACCTCTCTAAATCCAGGGCGTGTTTCCCGCGAGCCTGCAAGTGTTACGGGTAATAACTAGAAGTATAAATGTGAGGTAGAATGTGGAAGGTAAATACATAAATTGAGGGGGAAATGATCACGATGGGCAAGTCCTGGCTTAGGACTTCCTTGTCCACATGGATAGCAGGTATTTGCGGCACCTGGGGCCACACCACCCTAGGTGGAAAGAACTGCTATTTCCCAGCCCAGATGGAGCCTTTTTTAAAAAAAGGAAGTGAGATCAGTTGCCATAGTGAAGAATAGGGGAACAGATACAAAAAGTTACCTTCTCAAAGCAGATCCATTGGAGAAAAGGTTAATTATAGTATCTTGTTTTGCATTGGAACTTGAGATTGATTTTACGATTGGAGTAACTGTGATGATTAGGTCATGTACTTTGTGGGTGGGCATGGGAATCTGGTAACTACTTATAC
The DNA here is from genome assembly GCA_004026585.1 of Noctilio leporinus. NCBI lineage: Eukaryota > Metazoa > Chordata > Mammalia > Chiroptera > Noctilionidae > Noctilio > Noctilio leporinus. The sequence goes on from PVIW01000781.1 coordinate 372,016, forward strand.
ACAGTTGATATTATGAAAGAGCAGGCTGTCTTACAAATGAGCCTTCAGAATAGCACCTATTTATAGGTTGGGAGTTCCTCTGTGCCACTGACTTAGGGCTTGGGCACTTTACCTTGTTTTGTGTCCTGATGAAGAATTAGAAAATTCAGGGGGAGAGAAGAACGCATGTCAGGTGCCTGGAATGGTATCTGTTAGTCACAATGCAGAACAGATGAGTGGAAACAGGAGGAGAGGCTGGAAACCCTTTGCTCTTTGATGCGTGTGCTTTCTGGGCACGGAATATTCACTCAACATTTTCCGTGTCAGAAACCACCTTAGTTAAATATTTAATTTTCCCGGAGTCGTAACCAGGGACCAAAATGTGATGTGTCAATTTTATGAAAGTAATAAAATGCTTCAGAAAGTACAGTTGCCTGGCTTGGGGCCCGTACCAATTCGTCATGCACCTGGTCATGTGTTTCCTTACAGAATGACAATGACTGCTTATCTGGATGCGAGATCGTTATGTGGAGGAAACAAAGATAACTTTTTGCTTGTACGTCCGAGCCCCATGTGTAAAAACTGTTTTTATAGAGTAACATTCTCTTTCCTGCTCCCTGCCCTGAACTTCAGAGAGAGGTAAATTTCCTGCCACAGCTGCTTGTAAACATTAAGTGCTCAATAAAACCTCTCTCTTCCTTTCATCTCTCAGCTATTGCCTACATAATAGGTAAGAGAACACTTTTCATGTCTTCCAAATGTACACCTTCCTACCTTTGTGAGCTGGCTGTACTATAACTCGTAGGTTTGTTTTTCTCATGACAAGTCTTACTCATTTCAGAAATACAGAGGCCTGCGAATCCAAAGGTCGCTGGTTCGATTCCCAGCCAGGGCACATAACCAGGTTACAAGCCAGGTCTCCAGCCAGGTCCGTAGCTGGAGGCAGGTGAAAGGCAACCATATATGGATGTCTCTCTCTGTCTCTCTGTCTCTCTGTCTCTCCCTTCCCCTGTCTCTAAAATATCATAAATCAAATCTTAAAAAAAAAGAACTACCAAAGCCTGAATTTCTAAACCCTTGATTATAAAGTCTTCTCAATTTTTAGAAGTTTTAACCAAAATTTAGTTTCCAAACAAAAATAATGTTTCAAAGAGAAAAAAGCAGATAAACCAAAACGAAGGTACCCGTGATCCAGAAGTCATCACTATTAACATCCTCCTTTCTAGATCTTTTCCTGTGTGTATAATTGGCATTTATTTAAAAAGGAGATCATGCTGTATATGATAAACTAACTGCTAAAAAAACCTTCAGCTTTCAGTGGGAAGAAAACAGTACAAATCTATTTCCAGCTCACTGTCTGGGCAGGGTCAGCAGGTGATGTTCTGTTCCACTGGCTTCTTTCATGGAGTCTTTCCCTTCTGGGCCTTCAGGATCATTTTCATTGAACAGGGGGATGGGGAGAGAATTGAGGATGGTGCGGTGAGTGGGAGGGTCTATGGGCCTGGTGTGAAGAATGCTGTCCATTCACCAGAACCCAGTCACATGCCCACACCTAATTGCAAGGAATGTTGGGAAATGTAGTCTAGCTGTGGGTCAAGTGGAAAAGGAAAACAGCTTGTTGAACAATTGCTCATCTCTAACTCGTTTGTATAAACCTTTTGAAACTTTCGTTTTAACCATATGGTTTATTTCAAACATGTTTTTATACCCTAAATCTGGCCACCTCTATCCTGTGCAAATCCCCACCATCTCTTGTCTTTCTAGCTGATCTCCCTCCTCTGTTCTTCATAACCAGGAGTCCATTCCCTTCCCCCTTCCCCCAAACCAAAGTGGCCTTTTAAAAACTTACCTCCCATTTTGTCACGCCTCTGTTTGAAACCTTCCAAGTGGGGTTCGAGTGATGCCCACCCTCTGTTGAGTGGGGCTGGCCTGGCAGGTCTCTGGCCTCACCGTTCCACAGTGGCCTCTGCCTGTAGTGCCAGGGCTTGCTCCCCAAAGGCCTTGGGACTTGCTTGTCGTCCCTGTGTAACCTGCCATCCCCTGTCATCACCCTCTGTCTCCTTCGGGTTTCCGCTCAAAGATCTTCTTTCTAAAGAGGCCTTTCCCACCAGTCATGAGTATCTTCCCCCTTTCCCTCCCCGTACCTATATTTAACCATCTCCTTGTCATCAGAGCTCTTCCTGCCCTCAGAAATGATCAAGCTTGTTTTGTTTGCATTGTGTATTATATGTAGCCTGTCTTCTAGATTGTGGGTCCCTTGAGGCTGGAACTTCACCTTGCTCCCACCCGTAGCCCCAGATCACAGTGGTGGGTGCTTAGTAAACAGTGGTAGAATGAGTGAAGCTCATCACAGAGCCACAGGTACTTTTAATGACCACATTGTAGCACATTGCACGGAATGGCTGTAAACATTTAGCTGCCCACCCTTGAGAGACTTTTAGATTGTTTTTGTTTGTTTGTTTGTTTCAATTAAAAAGAATGCTTTGAGGACTACCCTTGTAGCTAGGTTTTTGGTTTTATTCGTGCACCTATCTGTGCTTATTTTCGTAGGTTGGTTTTTAAATGGGAATTTGTTTAATAAAAGGGTGTGTATACAAATGTTAAGCGCTCAATAAAGCACTTACAATAATTACCATTATGCCTTTCCACTTGCCCCGCAGACTGTCCTGATTTGTTTGCCCATGGTGTTGAGAACTCTTAGTTACATAACGCACACTCAGTAACAATAGAATGTGGACCGGGCACGGTAGGGCAGGGTGTCCCACCTGCATTGCTCCCTCCCCAGACCTTAGAACAGGTGCCCAAGCTTACTAAATGAATAAATCATCCATAAAGATTTTAGTTATCCCGTACTTTTAAATTGATTTTTATTCATGTATTCATGTAAATGTTGGCTGATTTTAAAATGTATGCCTTTTGGAAAGTAGATCCATTCCCCTGAAAAGGTCACCCAATGTTAGCATAACCTAAGGGCACCAGGCATTGGCGGGGCTTACCCTGTCCCTTCAAATCCAGACAAGGGTCACTTGAGCCCCTCGCAGTTTCGTGGGAAGAGTGGACCTTGCTCAGGGTTTCTGAGAATTCCAAGGGCTACAAGACAGAGAGATGGTTTCTTACCAGGAATCTTGTTTTCTGCTGGGACTGGTGACTGTATTTTGGTTCCACTCCCGTATCTCCCCCACATCAGTCCCAAGTGCAAGGCAAGGTGTGGAAATAGACTTGGTTATCAGAAGGAGTTACTTAGCAGGGAGACAGAACAGTATGTTCCCTGTCTTCCATTTCTTCCTACTGTTTCCTCATTCCATCTCAGGTGAAGGCTTTAACTCCTTGTCCTGGCGGATAAGGCTTTCGTTTTAACTCCTTGGTCTCAGTTTGTATGCCCTGGGCACTAGTAGACCATAAACTCTTCTTGGGTATACTGTGAACTCTACACAGGGCATGTTGCCAAATTGTGACCTATGTGTGAAAGATAGTTCCACCGTGACATTCCTTGAGCTGAGTTGGCCATGGTGGATGTCAAGTCATTGACAGCGGGGTACAGGCTGTTGTGAAAGACCGAACACAGTCTTCACCTAGAGAACATCGGTGCTAAGAAAAACCCTTAAGGGTCAGGGCAGCCAACTGGGCACTTACAGGAACCAGGGGGCAGAACCTGGGACTTGGGTAAACACCTGGGCATAGTAGTTACTCTTGACTTGTCTTAACCCTTTCACGAACTTGAGTGCAGGCTTGGTTTGAGAATGATCCTAAGCCCACATGTTGAGAGGCCTCTTCTTAACTGTGCCCTGCTGTGTTTGCGTGAGCAGCTGGTGTCAGGGCTGGGGCTGGGGAGCTGGAGGGACGGTTGAATGAATGAGGAATCCTGGAAGGTAAAGGCTCTCTACCATGGGCGCCAGTCACGTCTGTCTGCTTGCTCTGGGGACTCCTGGGCGAAACTTTAGCATCCCGGTCTGTCCGTGTTTGATGTCTCCCTTGACGTGGCACAATCTACCTAATCATTTAGGTTTTCTTTTCCTCACCTAGGATTTGACTAAACATGGGTGAATGAATTGCATAGACTGTCTCTCTTACTCCCGGCACTTGAGTTCCGAGGACTTCATCCTTGGCCACTTGCCTCTTTTCCCTGTTTGGATGACATTCCCCTGACCTCTGATTGTAACTGCATGGCTAGCTCCCAAGTTTAACCCAGACTAGACATCTCTCCCATTTATCAATTTGATCATTTACTTTCCCCCTCACATGGTTGCTTCATCGGCTTCTTGAATTCAACTTCAATTTAATCCTCTGTTTATGTTAACACTTACTGACCCCAAACTGGAAACCTGAGCGTTACCCTGGACTTCTGCCTGCCACCTTCCTCTGAGCCATCTGATCCATCCCGAATGTCTTCGTCTTAAGAATTTCTCCATCCCCTGCCTTCAGGCACGGCGCCACCATGGGTCGTGTGCTGTGGGTCTCCTTGACACTGAGTAGAACGCAAGCACATTTATGTCTGCATTTTAAGGTCTTGCTCAGTGCGCAATGCATAGGAGCTACTTAGACAATATTAAGTGAATGAATGAATGAGCAGATGAGTGAGTGAATGATTTCCGTGATGCTTTGGGATGGTTTCCATTCAGGATGGTCTTGTTAGTTCTTTCCACTGGAACTGAGGAATTGCGTTTGCTGTGACATTTTGAAACCGCAGCATTGAAGAAATATTTCACCACATGAAATTCCTTCCCACCTCAGGCCACCTAGTTGCATTGGGCATTTACCCAGGTGGTTTCATGTGTGAGGTTGCATTCTTGGCACCACTGGGAAATGCTTCCCATCAGGAGCAGAAATAATCGATCTGCATGACCTAGTTTGAATGAAACTTGTGCTCCGGGATGCTCTGAATTTCCAGGGTCATTGGGAGGTGGAGCCGGAATGCAGCTTTTTGAACTTCAGCATAGGAGCAATTGTCTGTGTTTGATTTGTGTTGTTCCATATTTTAGTGCTGGCCTGGGGAGGAGTCCGCGATTCTCGTATTGATTGGGTGAACGTGTGATCTGTTGAAGGCCTGTTATTTATTTATTTTTTAAAGCTTTTCTTTCCCGCTCCAACAGGGAGAGTCACGTGTTCTGAGAGTGAAGGTTGTTTCCGGAATTGATCTTGCCAAAAAAGACATCTTCGGAGCCAGGTATGTTGACTTTATTTATTTATTTTGGGTAGGCTTTTGTAAGCTTTTGTAGACTTGCTCAGCTCAAGCCATGTTCTGATTGAGGCCATGAAACGGAGTTTGCCGGGGACTCATCTACAGTATCTGATGGAGGTGGTGTTGCTGCAGCCGCTGGTCTGGGGACCATGTTCTATGTTGGGGCCTTGACTTCGCACCACAACGGGTCAGCAGGCTCGTCCTTCCTGTGGGTTGATTTCATGAGCAAATCGAGTCTGATGTTTCTGGTTTTTCACAGCGGAAAAATTTCATGTTTTGAGAATAAGTCCATGGTTATTGTAATGTATTCCTTTTTAAAATTGCCTAGTTGAGAGAAGGATAAAAGCATTATTTTGTTCCTATAAAAGCTTCACCCTCCTTGACGATACGTATACAATCTGAACTGAGAGATTTGGTCATTTGGATGCCTTCAGTGATTTCAAGCAGGGAAGCCGCCTGATCTTTCTGAGTGCGTTAGCCTTTTTCTTTTTAGGATTGCACCAATATTCACGTAGTATCTGTCAGCCCATTGTTCCCGTGGGCTCCCTGCAGTGTCTTGCGTTATGTGTTGGGCTGGTAGCAGAGTGAGCTGCTTGGAACAGGACTTGAACCAGATTTTGAATAAAGACCTTTGGAACATGAGACAATGGATGACAAAGCTTAAGTCCAGAAAGGATACTGCTGGCCCAGGTCACGCATGTTGGCAGTGCCAGAACAGTGACTAATACTGGCTTCGTGCCCCCCGCCCAGTGTCCTTTCCTCATTGGGTAGATTGTGGGATTTTACCACAGGGCCACTGTTGCTGGAGTCCCCTCATCATGACATTGGGTCATCCTGTGAGTCCCCTGCACTGTCCCCTGCAGCGACCCTCTGGTTTCAGGGCCTCAGCCTGACATGGGAGACCCTCAGAAACAAGGCCTCTTTCTGTCTAGCTAACCTCATCTTCCTGCGTCCCCAGAAGATTTTTCTGCCTTGGGGACACAGACCTCATCATTAACTGTCCTATCGCCATGCAGAGTTAGGTTTACCCGTCAAAGAAATCGGTATGTTACTACAACAGCACCTAGAAAAATGATTTTAAAAAAAGCTGATGCAAGTTAAATATCAGTGTCATCTTTAAATAATTTCCATACTGACATGTGCCCCAAGTGACGAAGCAAGGGCTAGTCTTTGGAGCCGTGTCGCAGGAAACTTTTGCACAGACTTCAGCCGGCCGGGGATGTGCAAGGGAAGTGAGTCCCGCTGGATATGCTTCCCTGTTTGACCGTGAACTTGCCCCAGCTGGGTTGCCATGGGCCTGGGCTGATGCCCTACTATTTCCCTGGTCTCTGACCGGATTAGAGACTCAGTTCAGGATAGAGATGCCTTTCTCCTACAGAGCACTCCCTGAGAGCAAGATGGGACCCATTGCTTTTTATTTTTAATTTTTTTTTATTCCTTTTTTTTTTTTTTTTTTTTTTTTTTAGAGAGAAGGGCAGGGAGGGAGGAAGAAAGGGAGAGAAACATCCATGTATGGTTGCCTTTCACCTGCTTCCAGCTACAGACCTGGCTGGAGACCTGGCTGGAGACCTGGCTTGCAACCTGGTTATGTGCCCTGGCTGGGAATTGAACTGTGGGTTTGATGTGACCTTTGGGTTCGCAGGCCAGCAATCCACTGAGCCACCAGCCAGGGCCCATTGGTTTTTTTTTTTTTTTTAGACATTTGCATGCTGACAAGTGAACTGTGTTCCTATGTCAGAAATGCCTGTTTCTCACTCTTCCTCTCATCAATAGATTTTGTAGTTTTGCAGGAAGAAATTGAATTTGGAAAATTTCTGTTACATTTGTATTTTGATTGTTTTTGTTTTGTTTTATTCAAAGCCTTTCATGAAAAAAATGGATTCAGGTTGTATTTACATTCAGAAGGTCTGAGGTTGAAATTGGTAGTGGAATTAGGATTCAAATCTTAGGAGACAAGCAAATTAGAGTCTTGAATTTTTTAAAACATTAATTTATTTTGTCCCTCCTCCCTTTTTTTTAACCTCATTGCTCTCCCCTGTCTACCCCATCCCTTCTCCCACAGTCAGCCCCCACCCTGAAGCCTCGAATTTTTACTGTTTATATGGAAAATGACAGGGTCATTTCTTCGGGATAGGGCAGAAAGGAGTTAATTAGAAAGATAAACAGTGTTGTGTATTCATGGAGCAAGTACCAGAAAATTAGTTGGACGCTTGAAATCTTCATTCCGCCCTAAATTTTCTTAGTTTGATACAAAGAACATAAATGTGAACGGAACTGTAACACACCTGCCTTCCTGCCTCCCCCTCCCCCTCCCCTGCATGTCACCTTCCTCTGAAGGGCCATTGTTCTTGGAGGACACGGTTGCCAACCAGCGAGCTAAACTGGGAGGGTTAGGTGACAGCACCGGTCCAGCCATGTGGGCACGTCCCTCTAGGGTGGTGTCTTTTGCCCTATGACCTGATTCCCCTTCCCGTTATCCTTTCCGATCCTTTCAGGTCACCTGGTAACCGGCATGTTGGACTTTGGGGACGCTCACATCTTTTTGAGGGAGTAGTCCTGAGTGTGGGAAGTTGGCCGGCATGTGCTCTGCTCTCTGATGGAGTGAGAGAGACCCCCCTTTTCCTCTCTGTCCTTCAGGACCCCTCCTCCCCCTAGCCCTTCCCTGTATATCCCCTCCGCGTCTGTCCACCATCCTCCCTTCACAGAAGAAGGGCTGGGCAGGAACCAAACTCCCGTCCGGAAGGTTGGAGGACGGAGAACAAAGGCCGCTGTTCTTGAGAGAGCTCATCAGCAACTTCAAACTGATACAAGTCATATTGTACAGACTCGGCTGAGTACACAGACAGGGTTTAGGGTCTCTGGGGCTCCCTGTCCTGTCTTCCAGGGAGGTGGCCTGGGTCCCTTGAGCTGAGTGGGGAGAGGGTGATGGGGAGGGGAGGGGAAGAAGAGGCAGAATGTGTTTGCTGGTCAGGGGGTGGTGGCGATGGGGTGGGGAGCACAGTGCACAGGGCTCCCTTGGCCCCAGAAGGCTGGACTGGTGTCCTTGCTGCCGGCCCCTGAGCTGGGGGTGGCATTCGCCCCTGAGCGGCCTGCACCTGACACGCCCTGCCCCTCTGCCGCTGTGTCTGTCGCAGCCCAGCTCCGGGATCACCAGCTCACCCTCCAGCCTCTGCCCCGCAGAGTGGACTTCAGAAACGGCCTTTGTTGGGAGGAGACTGGCTAGCGGCGCTGTTGCTCTCCCGGAACATGGGAGTTGGACGGCAGGCGCTGAGAGCCATGCGTTCTTTTGGACCATACTTTCAGGTCGGGGCAGGGCAGGCTCGTCAGCTGTCATCGGAATAGGGCTGCTTTTACCTGGCACAAACGCTAAATCATAGGGGGTGTCAGGACAGAGAATGTAAGCGGAGACCGGTTACCCCTGGTTGGAAGCATCTTGATCTGTAGGATCCACACTATGAAAAAGACATTGTTATGTGATGCTTTTAAAAACATTTTTTTTTTTAGAAGCCAAGCGAGAGACAAATCTTTTTGAAAAGCAGACCATGTATAAAATGCCAATAAAACATGGAAAAGGAAGCAAAACCACGTGGAAACGCTGCGTAGATTGAGTCCCTGCTTCCTTTGTGGGAATGGGTCCATCGTCTTCATGCGACAGGGCCTGGCGTGGGGATCCCGGGAGACAACCTTTTACGGGACGTGGGAGGCTCTCCTACCTGCCGATGTCTCCTCCTTTGCCCCCACCCCCACCTCAGCGTGGGGGTGGCTTCTCTTCTTGGCCTTCCCCTCCCCCTACCCTGCTGCGGTGATTTGCTAAGACGCAGACCTAGGGCATGTCGACCCCTGCTCACCAGCTATGTTGGTCTGCATTCGCCTGTGGAATAAATCCTGGTCTCCTGATAAGGTGCAGGGTTGTAGTCCCCGTGGAACGGGGTAAGCAAGGCCCCTGGTCCTGTTCTCCAGGCCTCAGCAGCCACCCCTCGCCCCTGCACGCAGCGCACCCTCCTTTGCCTCTGTCCCGGCCCCTGCAGTCCCTTCCCCTCACCCTCACCCCCACCCAAATCGGGGCAACTGCTGCCCCTCCCCTTTGAACACGCCGCCAGCTCAGTTGTCATCTCCTCTGGCACATGGGGCCACCTGCCCGTCCCCAGCACATCGCCTGCTGTCTTTGGCGTGCTCGGACACCTGCACGCACTATATTTAGCTCCGTCATTACAGCTGTTTTTCCCAAAATACCTTCCTAGCTTCTGACGGCTAGCATTGTATTTTCTTTTATTCTCCAGGCCTGGCACATGATAGGATCTCAGATAGCTACTGAATGAGTGACTGGATGGGGTTCTGATCTGCCTCGTCTCTGCCGCCTCCTGTCCTCTTCCCTGCGCCTTTCCTAAAAATTCCCCGTTCTCTAAACGTGCCCGGAAAGGTGCTGGGCCCCGTCTTTGCTCCTGTTGTCCCCTCGGTGTGGCACCTGCTCCGGTCCCCTCTGGCTCTGCTCACTCCTGGCCCAGTTCCAGTGGCAGGCAGCACCTGTCCTGGGCTCCCTACCCCCGTGCCCCATCCACCCCCGCCCAAGAGGACAGAACAGCTCTTGTGCCTGGGCTCCAGTGTCTCCATGAGCTTCCGCCACCCCGCCCCGCCCTTAGCTGAGATGGTCATCTCTGAGGCCGGAGCCCTTCTGATTCCTGTTTGTAAACCCAGAGGTCTTGGCGCATGGCAGTTGCCTGGTAAATGGACTAGAACTCAGTAAGTGGAATCTCATCATGGTGTGCTGTGGCACGGGGCTGCCTGCTTTCTAATCTCAGAGGTGCTATTCCCTTGTCAGACTTCCCTCTCAATCCCGTCCTGCCATCTGGGCAGGTGCTTTCTGTAATTCTCACAAAGGCTCCTTGTAGGTCAGGGAAGGAGGCGGCTAGGACTAGGATAAAAGGTGGGCGTGTGAGAGAGGTTAGGGAAGCAAGTGTGAAGGCAGGTGTCAGCTGGGAGTCCGTGGAATGGCTGGTGTGGCTGGTCTCCCCTTGGTTGCTGGTGTCTCTGCACAATAATGCATCGAAGCCCACACAGCACACTGTTTTGTGATGGCAGAATCAGTGTGGCCGCCAAGAAAGCTCCAGGCCCCTGTCAGCGTGGCTGTCAAGGCACACGGGACAAGTGGAGACGTTGGGCCAGGGGCCTCACCAGCAGCCACGGGCAAGGTTCTGTGGGACAACTGTGGCCTTCGGAGGGAGCCTTTTAGACACTTTCTGATGGGGCAGGGATGAGTCTTAGAGCTTTTGGCCACGAAGAGATGCACAGTTTTTGATCAGCGCATCATTCTTTCTTTTTAAAGTTTCCAGTTGACACACAATATGCCATATTAGTTTCAGATGATTAGCATCATGACCAGACATTTATATACCTTATGAAGTGATCGCTCTGGTTAGTCCAGTATCCATCTAGACTGATGCATAGTTACTATAACATTATTGACTGTATTCCTTATGCTGTGACTACATTGTAAATTCCAATTTGTATTTCTTAACCTCCACCTTTTTTACCCAGCTCCCCAGCCTCCCCTCCCCTCTGACAACTATCAGTTTGTTTTCTGTATCTGAGTTTATTTTTTGTTTTAGATTCCACATGTATGTGAAGTCATATGGTAATTGTCTGTCTTTGGCTTAGCATAATACTCTAGGTCCATGTTGTTGCAAATGGCAAGATTTCATTCTTTTTTTTATTATGCTGTTTTATGGTTGAATAATATTCCATTGTGTATATGTACCACGTGTTCTTAATTTTTTGATAAATACTTAGGTTGCTTCCATATCTTGGCTATTGTCAATAACGCTGCAGTAAACATAGGGGTGCATGTAGCTTCTTAAAATCATGTTTTGGATTTTTGGGGCTAAATACCCAGAAGTGTAATTTCTGGATCATAACGTAGTTCTACTCTTAATGTTTTGAGGAGTCTCTGGACTTTCTTCCGTAGCACTTGTTTTTTTTTCAGCTGGGGTGTAAGGAAGGAGGGGACAGAATCACGGTGGCTCATGGTTACTCAGGGTATCTGTGTGTCAAGTATGGTTTGAGCCACTTACACTGGAGCTCGTTGGAGTCTCCCAGCCCTCTGTCCAGCAGGTTCTGTATTGCTCTGTCCATTTTGCCCATCAGGACACTTGGGTACGAAAGAGTAAGTATGTTAGAAAGTCTGTACCTCCAGAAGGTTAGTTGTGGATTGGGCGAGCTATCAGTGTTATTTACAGACTGGTTTGGGTGCTCACAGGGTAGCTGGCACCGTGAGGGAATGTGACAGTGTCATTAGTTTCTGCCCAGGCTTTATGAAGAGGAATCCTTAGCTCCACTTTTAAGGCAAGAATATTGAGATTCAGGGGGCTTGTCATCCACCCAAGAGGAAAGAACTCTGAAGGGGGTGCTAGAACCAAGACTTTGGTGCTCTTTCCAATGGTAAGTTTCTACTCTCCTTCAATGACAAAAGTTCAGCCTTCAGATGGGCCATTGGACTGGATGACTCTGCAGGTCCTTCTAAAAACCTTAGATTTGATGACTAGGTTTTTTTTTTTTTTAAATCAGATTTAAAGAACTGACCATTGTATTTGAAGGCAGCTGACCAAGTTCTTAGTATTGTATCATCAAGTGTTAGAATACATGTACTTTCTTAAGTAAGATTTAAACATTTTTTAAAAATGTAGACTGTATTTTTCAAGATTCAAGCTTGCTTCTTTTATCAGTTATGCTTGTATCTCAAGGCCTTTCACCTCTTTTCATAGCTTAAAGCCATTAAGTAAGTGGGGTCACTTGAATACAGATTTTCCACCCATGCTCCCTATTTTCCTCGGTTCTGACCAGTTTCCCTCTGGAGTCCGCAGACTCTGCCCCTGAGACCCCGAAGCTGCGTGTTGACACTGACCGAGCCAAACTAACCCAGAAAGTCATGCTTTCCTGCAGATGGTTTCAGAGCACGCTCTTCACAGTTGCTTCTTTATTTTGCATGTTGGGTTATCAGCATCGAATTATACCTGTTTGGGTTGCTGTCAGTTTTCCTCTTGGCAGCTGGTGATTTGAAATTCAAAACACACAGGCCCAAGGGCATCGGAGGGACGTGGCAAGAAATGCTTCTGTAGTAAGTGCCTGAGACTGATGGAGACTGAAAGCCGCGTAAGGGTGGCTGTGTGGCAGCACCTCCGTCCCTGTCATCTAGACGGAAGCGGATAACATTTTACTACGTTCGCTTCATCCTTTTTTGCTGCAGTATTCCCAAAATAAATGAATCACGGACAGTAAGACATTTAGCCCCTAAACACTTCAGTTGTGTCTCTAAGGAAACAAGAACATGTTCCTGTATAACCAGAATGCAATTTTCACTAAATGAACAGTAATGGCCTAATGGACTCTATTACCTGTTCCATCATCTTGAGTTCCCCCAACCGTCCCTAAAATGCCTTTTATAAATGGGCTGTTTAAACCCAAATTCAATTGAGATCTTGTATTGCGTTTAGTGTTAGGTCTCTTAAGATTGTTAATCTTAATCTAGAACTGCTCTTTTTAAATGGCAATGATTTGCCAGTAAAGGTGGTCTCACCACATTTGATTGTTTCTTGAGGTGTCATCTGATGGGCCCGTCTCTCCTCAGTTTCCTGTATATTACAAGTTGGACCTAAAGCCTTGATCAAGTTCTGTTTAAACATTGGGGACAGGAATTGGGGATGCTGTCTGCTCAGGAGGGACACAGTGTCTGGCCACATTTACATTCCATTCCCTGATGCCACGCTAGTGAGAATCTGTAAGTTAGAATCTCCTCCTTTGTCTGGACTTGAGTGCGTGGATGTGTAAGTATCACCAAGGGGCCTTTGCATGCCGAATGGTTTGACACGGACCAGAGGAAAGTTGTAGGACTTCTTGCCCTCATTTTTGTCAGCCTAGAATGATGCTGTCTGGTCATCGAGTCTGTAGGGCCAGGAATCTGATGCTTGTTAGGAAGATGAGGATGGCCCTACACCTGGCAAATGCTTGATACAGTTGGTTCACCTGGTCAGAGTGGAGCCCGAGAAAACTGAAAAATCAGCGAGCAGCTGAAGATCTGTGGGCGGTCATTTAATCCGGTGTCATTGTACTTCCAGTCACCAATGTAAGCAGAAGTCCCAAGATCCCTGGGGATTGGTGAAGTCAGGGACACCTGCCTGACCCCTGTGTCCTGGACCCCAAGCCATTTCCTCCATGCCCTTCCCCCGCACCTGCCATTCTTACTCTTTCCTGTCCTTTATTCAGCCAAGACAGGTCTTTGTGTGTGTCCTCCACCGCTCACCCCAATATTTTTACGTGTGCTTTATCTTTAAGTCATCATCTGTATTTGTCTCACTGTGTTCTCCTCTTTGGGGGTGAGGTAGGAGAGAGTCTAAAGAAGGGAACATTGCCAACTTGAGATGAGCCGGAAGCAAAAGCATTTCTGAATGTGTCAGACAGTAAAGAAAATGTTTAGTTTACAAGAATTAAGCTAACCGCCAAGCCTTGGGACACAGCTGGTCGGTAGTGCATAAAGGTCCGGCGTTCAGACACAGGAGGCCAGCTCATGTTTTGTCACCAGGAGAGTGAGGGAGTACCGTTCTTTTTCTGTTAATGGTTCCTCCATGCTTTAGGGCAAAACTCCCAGCGGTCAGGCCCTGGGGAGGCCTTGAGAATGATTGATTCTCTCTGGGCTGCCCTTGCCTCTGCATTGGCAAAAATGCCCGTCTTGAATGTGACAATATTCTCCTCCTTGAAAGTAGTGCTCTGGAAAATGCACAACCCGCAATCCAGTTTGGGCATCTGTCTTTGGAACCCCTGTATATTCTATTGAATTACTTAATTGTCTAAGAAAAATGATCACAGACTCTCCTGAAATCATTTCTATTGAATGTTTATATATTTTGGAGAAGGACCTGGAAAAAGAAGTTTTTAAGACTGCTGATAGTATTAACTGAGCTGGCAGGTTCTTAAATGGTAGATACAACTCTTGTTACATGTGTAGGTATCTCCTTAAATGGGACCAGCAGACTCGTTCTGTAAAGGGCCAGAGAGCAAGTAGTTGAGATGTGCAGGGCGTAAGGTGTCTGACATGGTCTAGAAGCAGCAGGACAGTGTCTCTACAGTGGGTGTGGCCCATCATGTGCCACCCCCAAGAGTGTAAACTATTGCTTCTCTACAACATACATGTTTGAAACTGGAGTACCAGTATCATTTGGTCATGGTTTCCAGATTCACCTGTTTCATTGAGCCGCTGGCTGGTCACTGCCAGACCGGATTTCAGCCAATGCTGACTTTTGCAGGGGGGCGGGTGATTCCTAGATATTATAGTAGCTTTCTTTTCTTTTCTTTTTCTCTTCAAGGGCAGTGTGATGACAATCCAGCATGTAACGCTTTGTGGAGGTGCACCGTGTATTTCAAAGTCTACAAATAAACCCAACTGTAAAATGTTTCTGCCCTAGAGAAAAGGATTCTCATAGCTCTGTACGTAAATGTGTGCGTAGCTAAAATTGAATTGATAGCTATACAACTAGATGCAGACAATACTTTAAATCGGTGCACTGCAATTAATATTGCCTGCGTTCGCTACTATTTCTTAGGCTAATGACCTTAGTGCAAGTAATGTTTAATAAGGAATCTGCAATGTGTAACTCCTCAGTAAATTATTAAAAGCGCTGGCATTCCTACGTATTATATCACAAGTGGTGTAAAATATGTCCCGCCTCTGAAGGAGTGGGCCAGTTGCCCTTCCTCTGCACCCAGAGAGGGATGAGTGGTGAACATGCATCTGGGGTGTGTGCGTTGCTCTGTTGTGGTGGGTTTGCTGTTGTCCTTCCCTTATCATGGAACCAATCAAAGTTTCAAGTCACTGCTATTCTCAGATGGTCAGCATGAGGCGTTCATGGTGGGGAAGTAGAGAAGCACTTGAAAGCAATGCCATATTTCAGGGTTGGGAGTAACACTGAAAAATCACAATGGGTGACTTATGATATTACAGGGTTGTCTTTTTTTTCTTTTATGCTGGTGAGAAAATGATAGCGTTGGTGGTAGGTCATGTGCTCCCTCATACTCCCGTTCGGACTCGTAATCTCTTTGGAGGTGGTTGCCACCCGTGGCTCTAATTTTGTTCAAGTGACATTACATGTTCTCTCAACAGCCTGGACAGTAAAAGAGAAGTTTGCATGATCCCTCCTGGTAGGATGGGTTGCTGGGCCCCTGCAGGGAGATTTCATTTTCTCTGTGTTATTCAGTCCATAGTCCACCATCCTGGCCTGGAAGGCAGATTTGTCTGTTCTTCCACAGTTTCCTGGCCTGGAATGTCCCAGGATTTGAAACAGTTCTTTCTCTGGAATGATCCGTCCCAGCTGGTGGCCCCACTGTCCCTCCGGGCCCAGCCTGGGTCCAGCGTCTCCATGTGGAGGACTTAATGCTGTTTGCGTCTGCCCTCTCCTCCCTGGCCTGAATACAGGCCGCACTTCCCACCACGGGCCAGGGCAACCTCCCTGGCATCTCTACATCCTGGATCCTCCCAAGCTCAGTCCTATGTTACCCTCAGAGGCTGCGTTCTTCCTCCTATGGCCTTTTCTGGTCCCCAGAAGGATTGCCATCTCCTCTTCTACACACCTGACTTGTTTTCATTTGCGAGATCGCCCCTGGGCTGGTGTTCCTGCCCCTGCACCCACCTTGCCCAGGTGCAGGGGCCTGACTTTGTTTGCTCACCCTATACCCCTGGACGCAGTCACCCTGTTGGATTTTCCTCTGCTAGAATTCACCTTTGCACCCCACTGTCATCCGACGTTAGCCCAGGGCCACCAAACCATTGACCGCCATCACCTCGCCCACATTGTAACACAATCCCCTTGACTCTTGGTACCCTCCCTGCCACTAGGCTGAATTTGCTTTCCCTGCTTTGGTACTCTCCCAGTGATTTATACATGCCCATGTTGTTCTTATCCTCCCATGTCATCGTTGTTTATTTTATTGTCCCCTGTGTATCTTTATGACTCTCATTCTTTACAATATGCAGGTTATAAATTTTAATAATATAAAAATTGCTACACGCACCACATTGTTTCTAGCTTCTTCCAAGTAACCACAGCATCTGTAAGGAATGCCTCACTTAACCCCTCTGTCCATATATGTTCAGTGGAAGAGAGGAGCTGGGAAGCATCCCCAACCAGAAGGCTTCATGAAGGGCTCCCCTGGATGGCTTTGGGGGAGTCATAGCTCCCTCTGGTGGTCAGATCAACAGGTGTGGTTTTTGTTCTGGACTATGAAAGTGGTATTCACAGGTAATAATCCTTTGGAGTTCTTTCTTAAATAAATGTTTAAACCTTAAAAAATCTACTTGCATCTTGTTTGTTTAGACAGATCCTTAAAAATGTCTCAAATAGTGACACTTATGCAGAGGAAAGAATGCTTTTACAGATTTGGTTTTAAAGTAGACCGTGCTAAAGAACTTATACAACTCAATAGCAAACAAGCAAGCAACTCAATTAGAAAATGGGCAGAGGACCAGAACTCTGCCAAGGAGACATACAAATGTCCAACAGAAATATGAAAAGAGGCTCAACCTCACTAACTAGTAGGGAAATGCAAATCAAAACTATAATGAGATACCACCTCACACCTGTTACAATGGCTTTTATCAGCAAGGTAAGGAATAAGTGTTGGAGAGGTTGTGGAGAATAAACCTTCATTCACTGCTGGTGGGAACAGAAACAGGTCCAAACACTATGAAAGTGACTCACAACATTAAGAATTGGGTTACCTAATGTCCTACCAGCCCTGGGTAGCTACCTGAAAAAATCGAAAACATTTATTTGCAAAGATACATGCATCCCTACGTTCATTGCAGCATTATACTCAGTGGCCAAGCCATGAAGACAACCAAAGCATCTTTCGGTAGAGAATTGGATCAAGAAGGTGTGGTACATACATACCATGGAATACTGCTCAGCCATATGAAAAGATGAAATACTGCCATTTGTGACAACATGGATGAACCTTGAGAATATTACACAAAGTGAAATAAGTCAGAAAAAGCTAAGAATCATATAATTTCACTAATATGTTAGGATACAAAACTGAAACTCATAGATACAGACCACAGTATGGTGATTATCAGAGGGAAAGGAGATGAAGGGTTAGCAAAGGGCAAAGAGGGACAAATATATTGTCATAAAAGATGGTTTGATGTTGGGTGGTAGGTCATACTTCATAGAAATGTACACACGAAACCTATATGATCTTAATAACCAATGTCACCCCAATAAACTTAATTAAAAGTTTAGACAGTACATAGCATAAATATTATTTTCCCTCTTTTCCTTTCTCTGCCCAATAATTTTTTAAACTTGTAGTGTCATCAAAATAAAATGCCATGGGCTACAAAGGCATAATAACTGATATTGGAAAGAAATGAAATTCTTTATTTGCAGAGCAGTGTACTCCAGTGTGGTCCCATAGACAAAAATGAATGATAATGCATTTTTCGTGTCATGTTTTTATGGATTAGAACTTCAGACTAACTTTAAGAAAGAAATTTCCAGACTGATATTCTTACTATAGAAAAACCAGTATTATAAAGAGTTGCCTAATACCCATGCAAATTCTGGGGAATAGGTATGGATTGTCTCAAACATTTTTGTATGTGGCTTTGGAATTAAAACATAAAAAATGCTTTGCATATGGTTCTGTCTGGGGTTGTGGGAGTTCTGAGTGCTCCAGAGAAGCGAATGAAGCAAGCATGGCATGAAAAACAGACCCAGAAAA
This sequence comes from Noctilio leporinus, assembly GCA_004026585.1. Classification (NCBI taxonomy): domain Eukaryota; kingdom Metazoa; phylum Chordata; class Mammalia; order Chiroptera; family Noctilionidae; genus Noctilio; species Noctilio leporinus. The sequence goes on from PVIW01000781.1 coordinate 389,939, forward strand.
GATGAGGGAGGTTTTCAAATATTTTTCCTGCGCATCCTTTCTGTGTCCCTAAATTTGTAATGATACCTGTGGATAGCATGGCTTTTTAAATTGATGATTAGATACCCTCAGGGAACAGCCACAATTTAAAAAACTTTTAAAGCAAGATTGACCTATTTTCTCTCAGGTATGCTTGAGGGGTTTTGGATAAAATTCCATTGGGTGCAGAGGACGGAGTCATGGGTCTTTGTGCAGTCTGCATTGGTGGGTATGTAATCAATACATCCAAGGACTTGTTAAAATACAGCCAGAGGCAGCCCATGAAGAAAATAGCATGGGTCACTCATCAGCTCATTTTGCAGTAATGTCCCTCTCTCCCTTGGCCATTCTTAATGTCTGCAGATACTGACAAAAAAAAACAAAACACAAAAACACGAGGAAAGCCATGAATGTTTCAGTGGGACCAAAATACTGGGGAGGCAGTAGAGAGAAAAGCATTTGTTGGCTTGAGATGGTATAAAATAGGTGTCCCCTTGCGCCCCACCCCCCTGTCAATTGAAGACATTGGGATATATTCCCAGGGCTGTTTGGACTGTTCTTATGACATATTCCATGTGACCATCCCTGGTAATGCCACAACACTGGACAAAATACAGGGCCTTATTTATTTTCTCTAGACAACCTTCCCAGAAAAAAACCAGCCTCCAAAGCAAACAGGTGAACCAATAAATAGCAGATCCTAGAACCATCTTATCTGAGAAGCACATGCCATCCAAGTAACAGGGTCAGCAGTGCAGACGGTGTTCCCTGGGGTTGTCACCGGAGATGGTTTCCTCACCTGGGTCCCAGCATTGCTCTGCTTTTCCTCTAGCCTTCCTCTCCCTACCCTTTGCCTGCCTTCTGCTTCTTTTTATCTCCTTGGGCACTTGGGGTGACTTTGAGGCTTTATTTGCAGAATGCATTAGAGCATCTCTAATAACAGGGTGGGACAACAATGTTGAAGTGCTTGATGAGGTTATAAATAGTGAAAGCGGAGCCTAAAATTGGGTTGACGTAATGACAGACGTGTGGAAGGAAACCGTGGGAGAGACGGATCAATTCTGTTCAAGGAACACCGCAGCTGTGATGGACAGTACATCATCAATAGTTTTCGGGTATGATAATCAGAAAGGAAGGTGTGGGGAGTCTTTTGGTTTACTTTTAAATTGGTGTATATAAACAATGTAGAAAACAGTGCATGTTTACTGTGGAAATCTCAGTAGCCATGTATGAGGCAGGAAAGAAAAGCCCCTCTCTGATTTCCACCCTGAGATAAATGCTCTGGGCGTAGTCCATAGATCATGACTTTGTGCGCACGTGTGTGTGTGTGTGTGTGTGTGTGTGTGTGTGTATGGGGGGGGGGTTGAGAATTACATGATACCATCTTCTTATGTACAGTTCCACAATACGCAGTGGAAATGCTTCTAGGTCGCCATGGGCATCTCTAGTTTAGCCTTTTCTGTGCTCAAGTGGAGTTTGAGAATGCTCAGAAGCCACTGTATCGAAGGGCAGGTCATCCTCCCTTTGGTCCCAGAGCAGCTAGGACTTGGCCTGCAAATGACCTCACAGTTTTTCCTGAAATGGCCCTTTACTGCTGCAGCTGGGCACTTGCGGCTGGTACCTTTCTCAGGTTCAGCTTCGAGCCGCTGCAGTGTCCCGTGCGCTGTGGAAGGCCCCGGGCAGGGAGGGGGGCCAGCCGGGGTCCCACCCCGTTCGGAGCGTACACTCTGCCTCCCTTCCAGCTCCGAGTCTCTGGTGGACGAGGAGGAAGCCTGGACCCCGGCCATGGAGACCTGGCTGGGGGAGTCTTACTCCTGGTTTCCTGGGTCGCCACAGGTTGTAACGACTCTCCAGACGCAGCTGCCAGCACTGAGCTGGCCGCCTCCACGCAAACAGTAGCCCAGAGCCACGTCAGCCGGGAGTTCTCGGACCGCCGTCCACCAGTGCACTCTCTAGGTGGGGTGAATGCCACCCCCCCCCCACCATGCCAGGGCCGCGGCTTGCCACCCCCCGTGCAGAGCTCTTGCCGCCGTCTCCCCTCTCGGTGGCTGAGGACTCCCGTGGAAGTCCTGCGGCACCTGCGGGCCCCTTATCCTCAGCCGACTGTCTCCTGTGCTTATGGGTCTCATTACGATTGCTCTGTCAACTTGGATGGACCTCCGTCCTACTTGGTTTCCTCTACGTTTGCAAAAACACTCTCTAACCTAAAAATTCCTTTAAAAAAAATCTTTACTTCTACTGTCTCCCACTGCCCTTTTTTTTTTTTTTTTTTTTTTTTTTTTAATATTTATTATTTTCAGAGAGAGGGGAAGGGAGAGAGGCAGAGAGGGAGAGAGACATCCATGTATGGTTGTCCTGCCTCCAGCTACGGACCTGGCTGGAGACCTGGCTTGCAGCCTGGTTATGTGCCCTGGCTGGGAATCGAACCAGTGGCCTTTTGGGTTTGCAGGCTGGAGCCTTATCCACTGTGCCACCAGCCAGGGCTCTGTCTCCCTTTTTGACAGTCTATTTTATTTATTTTAACTTTGGATGTCAAGAGTTCCAGGTTTATATATTTAAAAAAAAAAAAAAACACAACTCACTAATACAAGAAGAAACAGCTACCTAAAGGAAGTAGCAGGCATGTATTCTGCATCTTTAGGGGTGACCGCGTGGGTAGGGGGTGTTTTGGGAGGTTAGGTGTGGCTGTGAGGGCCACATTCTCGGAGGAGCAGCTGAATGGGGCCCATCTCCTGGGAGGAATGGTCTGAGGTCAAGTGCAGGTCTGCCCCCCTCACAGGGCCTTCCTGCTCTGGGTTTTGCCACCAGCCGCCTTCTGTGGTTCTTTGAAGGTGGAGACCATCCTGGAAAGCCCCAGGGGCCTGGTACGCCTGCGGGATGGTGGCTCTCGGAAGTTCTCTAGGGGAGCTGCTGGGTCAGGCTGTACACTTGCTCCAAACGGTTAGCACGGCGCGCTGCAGAATTGCTTCTCGTGGGGTCTTGCTCTTTGGGGACAAGAAGGTGTTCTTTTACATAGCCCTTCCCCCAACATAGGATCACGCACCCTGCCGGGGAGAGAGGGCTGTGCCAGGTTTGCTTAGTTTAATTCACACCAGTGAAGCTAGTTCATGATAGTCCTTCGTGATGGAGCCTGTTCCCAAGGCGCTTGTCCCTGAGTTAGAAGGTGTTCAAGTGCTCAGCACGGGACACCGGTCCCCGCTGATGCCCTGGAGCAGATACGGAGGCCTTAATAGCGATAGGCATGGGGTGGGGTGGGGGTGGGGGGTGTTGACACAGCCTGCAGCTAAAGTCAGGCTCGTTCCCCGCGAGTTTCTGCTGTGGGGTACGCTGTGGGGTACGGGGTTGCCGTGGTTGCTTGGTCCAGCTTTCACAGGGGATGCTTCCTTTGTCACAGCAAACACTTCAAAACGAACAACGTCACACGCCTTAAGAGTTGATTTGGTTAAAAAGAGGTTTACAGTCCTATCTCAACAACAACAAAAATGAGGGACGTTATGAACGATCAGACTAATGTTATGTCCAAAAAAAGTATGCATGGCAAAAAAAATGCACCATCAAATTAAGAAAAGGGCAGACCGGGGCCACAGGGCCAGTTTGTGTTGCTTCCTTACCGTATAATGATCTCCTGCAAATCAATAGAAAACCAACAGCCTAATTGAAAAAAAGATCAGAGGGTACAAGTAGTTAGGAGAGCGGGAACTACCAGTGTCAATAAAATGTATTGAGATAGCCTCACGTATGATGAAAGAAATGGCAATTAAAACTCACGAGATGTCATTTTCAAAGATCATATGCCAAACATTAATATTTTAACAGCACGGCGTGTTGACAGGGGTGAGAGGAACCTTGGTGGCTGTGGACGCCACCTAGCAATCTGGAGACACTTTTCAAAACGACAAATGCTCTTCACTTAAAACCGGCACCCCCAGTTCTGTCCATTTATCTACACGCGTGAGGGCAGGGTGTGCACATTCCGGGCTGATGCAGTCGGAAAAGAGCAGGAATAATAGCCATGTCCGTTGAAACAGGTGCGCCCCGCGTTCAGCCGTCAGCCCAGCCCCCTCATGAGCTCTCCCTCCGCTGCTTTTCCTGCTGGTCCCGTCCGCGCCAGGTTGGCAGCCTTGACCTTACACCGAGGTGGCTCCAGCAAACTTTAGGGCCTGCCTTTGATTGGGTTCCCCGACCTGGGAGCAGGGGGATGGAGTGTGCAATCCATTGGCCTCTAGTGGAGTCATCACTCATTTATATTTAAAAAAATCCCACCTCTCTGACTCGCACAACCCCCTCTCATGTCCTCTTCCCAGTCCCTGTCCCTTGTTCGTGACTTACAGATGAAGCTGCAGAGCCCTCCTGTATTTGGAGACATTATAATTAAATCATAATCATCACATCCCTCTTAGGAGGCGGAACTTATTGTGAAGGTTGTACCACTCTTGCCTGAAGTCACAGCAGGTAGGCGACAGAGCTGGAGCCTGGGTTGGTGGGTCTCCGCCTCCACCCACTAAGGGTCTGCGGCACCGGCCCTGCATTTCCAGCCCTCAGATGGTGAGACCCGGCAGCCAGAGCTGGGAACCGCTGGCCCACACCACCAGCCAGTGCTGAAGCTCACCCGTGACCTTGATAAGGTCAGGGGCGCAGCTCCCCGGTGCTCTGCTTCCAGGTGGGGTTCTTGTTAGGCTGGCTGGCCAGGCCTGTCCTCTTGCAGGAGGTGAACCTCTGAACTAAGGAATAGGTGCTTTGGCAGCAGAGGGTGGGGAGGACCCCTGTGTGGGAAGGACTATGCGTGGTGCCTGCCCTGCCTGGAGGGCTCTTGAAAGAATTTGATTCCTGTCTCTGGCTGGTGATTATTGTTGGCCAGGCCAGCTTCCAATGAGGTGACTCTTGAGCCCGGAAACCCAGAGGAATGTAGGGTGACTTTTTCCGTTCTTCACTCTTTCCTGGGAAAGTTGCTCAACCAGATTGGGGGTGGGGTAGGAGAGAGAGGTGTAGAAAATCAGCAGATAGGCACCCCAGTGGTGAGGGCTGAGGAAGAAGGATGACACAGGAAGAAAACTAACCTTTTTACAGTTCTTATAAATCAAACGAAATAAAAAGAATTGAAAATTTTTAAAAATGACGTGATTGATGAGGGTTTAAGTTCAACAAACTTCATTGCATATAAATGCTTTAGTTCATATTTTCTGTAATAGATGAATGCAGGGAAGAGTTGATTTTCTTTCCACACATTACTGAGACTTTTGTTCTCTTAAGTACATTTTCATATTAATTATGAAACCTAAGTTTCCTGACACTGGAGATGGAACTATGTGTTAGTAATATTCAGAGGATAACATGCTCCATCTTTTGTTCTCGTGGAAAAGAAGCAGATGGAATGTACAAGTCTGAAAGCAGATGCGAAAATCACATTAACACATGTTAACCAGTCAGGGAAAAATCTCTATGTTTTCAAGCCCAAGTGTGTGGACAGATAATGAGTTCACTTGTGGTTACACTTGCATTAGCTTTCACTATAAAAGTGCTCATCAACAATGTGTTAATAAACTGATGGATGTAGCTTGCTACCTGAGTTAAGAGTTCACTTCTGCTGGCACTTGTATTAATTTTTGTATAAAATTGCCAGTCAACGGTGTGTTAAAATCAGACCCCCCCCACACACACACACACCTCCCATGTGTTTTATGTGTCCTGGTCTGCATTCAGGGCAGAGAAGGTGGATGGACTGCTACATCAGTCAGCCCCCTTGCTTCTGTCTAAAGAATTGGGTCTGTGTTCAAGGCCTATTTTTATCGTCCGTGTGCCTTTTTGCTGCTTAGGTTCCATTTAATCTGGAGACCGTGTTATTGTAGGGACTTAAGATGCATTTGGAGGGATAAAGAAGGGACTTTGGACATGAACAAAAGAAATAGTGTTCAGGACGGAACGACAGCGAGTGGGGCAGAGACATTCACAGGCCAAGCGAGGACCTGAGGACCTGTGCCTGATGTCCAGGGCGCACATTATCTTCTGCTGTCGTCAGACAGGCCTTCACTAGCCGCCGGGGGAAGAACAGATGTTGAAGTGTACGCATTGAACTTGAGAGCCAGAAGTGACCCTAGAGCACTGATTCTTGAGCCCAGCTATACGTTGGGAGGAGTCAGACGGGGAGCTGAAATATCAGCGCCCATGTTTCAGGACAGACGGTTCATCCGTCTCAACTGAGAACTGCAGTGGAAAAGGAGCGGCTATTTGGTTATGGATGGTTTTGGTCGTGCTGGGAGCTGACTGGTCGGAGGTGAGGTAGCAGGGTGGTGAGTCATTTCTTCTGGACTTGAGGACAGCTCTGAGGTCCATGCCAGCATCCCTCGGTCTGGTTTCGTGGACAAGTAGCCAGGGGGTTGTTCCACCTTAGGGCGCAGGGGCTGCAATATAACTTAGGTCAAGATGATGTCTTTCACTTGGCAGGTGCCTGGACCTTGTGACTCATAACTAGCTGGGTCCCCAGCTACTGTCTGTTGCCTTGGTGGTTGCTGATTCTGCAGGGGTGGACGGGGAGGGGAAAGCTAGTCTGTGTGTGATTGTGTGTGTGTGTGTAGCAGGAGAGAGGGGGGATACCTAGAGCTGCTAGAGCTGGGATTTAAAACTAAATTTAAACAGTCCTAAGGACCCTCAGGTTCACCAGGACTCACTGCAGAGACCCATTCATTTTCCCAGAGCTGAAGGTGGAGGCAGGAGAAGGACTCGGGCCTCCTGACTGGATAGGCCAGCATTCCAGTGACCACAGGCACACAGGATCTAACCCCTGGGACCTTCCCCAGCACCGCGTTGCTCAGGTCCCTTAGTCTCTGCTCTTGACCCTCCAAACGATGTCCCTCTTCTGACAGGACCCTGCACACCTACCAGCGTCCAACTTTTGTGAGTAATGGGAGATCAGTAAATGCACCCTTAAGCCTGTCCTGTGGAGAAGAGAGTCTCTTTTCACAAGCAGGTGGGGTCATTCATTGTCTTTCTGATGGTCTGCCTGGCAGGATAGAAGTGGGGAGTTGTTCTCAGTTCTCCTCTCCTGCTTAGGAGCCCTGACTTCTTTTTGTGGCCCCTTTGTCCCCCAGCAGCCGGGCTGGGAACAAAAAGCCTTTTCTCTCACCTGTCCAGGGTGCCAAAGCAAAGCAAGCCCTCCCTTTGTCCTCTGATATTTACGCAACACCTGCTGCCTCCAGGAACCTTTCAAATTGCTCTGGAAAGAAACCATTCTGCCTCCAGTGCCTATTTTTAGACCTTATACAGCCCACTGTGGTTTTTGCTGTCACCCGCTCTATCCACTGAGGAAGCCTGCTGTTTGGAAGGCACTGGGATCTTTTGGCTTTAAAAGTTTAGTGCCCTCTGGTTCAAACCCCTAAGGGCTGGACTGCCCGGGCTTATGTCTGCCCTCATTCT
>PVIW01000782.1:0-397009 GCA_004026585.1 Noctilio leporinus
TTACATCCATCCCTTTTTTGCTCCCCTCTGTCCCCCCACCCACTCACCCATTCCCCCCAAAGTCAATCCCACCTGTTGTCCATGTCCATGGTTCCTTTATACTAGGTTCTTGTCTAAGCTGCTCCCCATCTTTGCCTCTACCTCTCCCTCCCCCCTACCCCGTTCCCCTGACCACTGAAGGCCTATTCCTTGTATTCATACACTTGGTTCTGTTTTGCTTGCTGTTAGTTTTGTTCATTATTGTCCCGTAAGAGGTGAGATCATATGATATTTGTCCTTCACTGACTGGCTTATTTCACTAAGCATAATACTCTCCAGTTCCATCCATGTTGTTGCAAAAGGTACAAGTTCCTTCTGAAAGGGGCTTTTTTGAGACCCCATGGAAACCAGGCTTCGCACCCAGGGAGAAGACCCTTTCTGGAGCCAGAGTTCTCAAGTGGGAAGCCCACCACCACGGCGACGGAGGCAACTCACCAATGCCCACTATCACGAAAGCAGCCACCCCGTTGAGGATGCCCAAGTACTGAACACCGAAGACCACGTGGTACAGGAAGAGGGCCACCAGGCAGCTGAGGCCAATGCTGGCGATCCCAAAGAAGGACAGGAACACTGGGTGGGGCAAGGAGACAGGGAATACAGTGGGGGGACCCCTTGAAACACACACCCCCTTTAGTGTCTGCCCCACTCCCACTGTGGAGTACCCTTCCCCACCCTGTTGTGCCCAGCGCAGTTCTCCATGCCCAGAGAAGGGGCCAAGCCAGAGGCCCGAAGGGCAGAGGGAGCCCTCTCTGAGTGAGGCAGCTTACTCACGGGCTTTCATCTTTGCAGGACTTATTTCAAGGGCAAGTAGGAAACTACGAACGTTGTTTATTTAATCCCTGTCACCCTGGCAGACAAAGACATCCAGAAGTATATCTGGGATGTTTATCACTGGATCCCTGGCACCTTAGAACACCAGGCACACAGTTGGTGCCCAATTAATATTTGTTACGTGGATGAATGTCTTTTCCACTTTTGAAAATATTGCCATCCTGTCACTCACTTGAGCAACAGAGTGCCTACTGTATACATAGTAAGAAGCAAGGTGGCACTGGAAAAGTAAACTGAGGGACAAAAATGTGGCTGACTGGGGACTGTTAAACTGACTACAGAATAACCCATCACAAGGGTCCCATTCTCCAGATTCCCCAAAACAAGATTACCGGCAAGAAAAAGACAGTCCAAGTGTTCAACTGTGTGAGGTCGGGGGAGTGGGAGGCCCTCGGGTAAGGCCCGCCTGCCTCTGGACCTCAGTCTACCTGCCTGCAGTGGGGCGGCGACTTCTGAGCAGCCCTCCCCGCCAGCTCCGCCATGGCGACTGCAGGCCGTTTCTGGCCTTCCTGAGGTCTTTGTCCAGAGAGGGGCGCGCTGGGAGGGGACCAGACCTGCAGGGAGCCCTACCTGAGCAGGAGGTGAGGATGTACACCAGGGCAGCGATGCAGCTGCTGCTGACAAAGGCCAGTAGCATGTCGTTGTTGAAGGTCCTGCGCACCTCGTAATCAAAGAGGTCTGTCCCCCCATAAAGAACCTGCACTTTGCTGGGGAAAGGGAGGCACACGGAGAGAGAAAGATGGAAGTGGATTAGAGATGGCGGAAAACACTTGGAAGAGGACCAGAACCTATCCACTCGATGGCAGATCAGATACAACAGAAGACAGCTCAGTGAACTGGAATATCTGAACCAAAACATTAAAAAAACAAACAAACAAACAAACCTACAAAACAGCACCTGAAACACACGACACTCAGTAAGAGAAGCTAACATTTTCATAAATGGAATCCTAAAAGGGAAAGGGAAAGGGAAGTAGAAGCAATATTCGGTAAGCCAATAGCCAGGAAATTCTTAACGCTGATAAAAATTATCAACTCATGAATTCAAGAAGTTTTGTGCACCCCAAGCGTTACAAAGAAAACCATACCAACGTAAATCCCAGTAAGACTGGTGAAATCAAAGACAAAGAAATTCCTTAAAAGCAGCCACAGGGGTGAAAAAAAAGACAATCACTCAAAAAGACTGACAGCCAACTTTTGCACAAAAATGACTGAAGTCACCCCACAATGGATGAACACCTTTAAAGTATTAAAAGAAAATAACCACCAATTTATAATCCTATACCAGCAGAAATATACTTCAACAATAAAGTAAAATAAAGGTGTTTTGCAGGCAAACAAAAGGGAATTTATCACCAACCTGCACTAAAAAAAAAATAAATAAAACAAAACAAACTAAAGAGAGTTCTTCGGATACAAGGAAAACGATCCCAGAGGAAAACATAACATTGTAGAAAGTAATGAAGAGCAACAAAAAAGGTAAATACGTAAGTAAATACAAATGCATACTGATTCAATAAAATAATACTGTAATGTCTTAGGAGCTTAAAATATAGATAGAATTAAAGTACATGCAACAAAAATGCAAAAGGCTGAAGGGTTATAAATGCAGGGGACTGTGTTCTAAGATTCTAGTAGCACGGAAGTAGTAGAAGTGATAATCTGTATTATTCTGTAATAAGTCAGGTGCACATTGATATCTCTTAGGCGGCCAATATAGAATAATAACAAAGCTCTCATTAATGCAAAAGAAGGTACTAGATCAAGTTTACAAGGGTCCTGGTTGTCACCACTCCTGTGAAGCTCTGGGGGGATAGAAAGGGAAAAAGTTGTTTTTTGGTTTTTTTTTTTTTTTTTTTTTTTTTTTTTTATGGGGGTGCAGGGGTTTGCCTCAGCAACTGAACACATCAGGCAGAGGCCACTGGTGGCATCTGGAAGCCTGAAGGTTCTTCCACCAGCCCCTCCCCGCTTCCCAACTGAGGCAAGTAGCTTTCCCCGGGGCTCCTCCCTCCCCTCATACTCCTACCCATCCACTCCCCCACACAAATCCCTTAACTGGGGCTCTTGGCACTGTGCAAGGTGCTAGGCCTACAGAAATGAGCCAAGAACAACCTCGGTCCTCAACAAACTTACACTCTATTGAGACATAATTAAACCCAACTTCCTCAAACTTTAATGTGGAACAAGTCACCCGGAAGTCCTGGAAAGGCTGAAATTCTGCATGCCTAACAGGCCCCCAGGTGTGGCAGGCCCCCCAGGCTGCTGATTTGAGCACCTCGAGTGATGGGGAACTTAACTAAAATACTTGGACAAAGGCCACGATGAAACTGTAGCTGAGAGAGATGAAATAACCTGCTGAAACTCCCACAGCTAAGTGGGGTAACTGGGATCTGACCTCAGATAGAGAGGACTCCAAGGCCTGTGTACACTTTGCTGCCTCCTGTAACAGGAAGGAAGGGGACTGTGGCCGTGTAGAAAGGCAGTGAAACAGCCTCAGGGAAAAGCTTCCCAGGGTGGATCTTAATGGATAAAAAGCGGTTTTCCAGCAAAGCAGGGCTGGGAGGAGCTCCTGATGCAGCAACTGGTGCAGAAAACACAAAGGGTGGGTGAGGGGATCCTGAGTTAGAAACCCTGGGTTTTAATCCCATTCTGCCTCTTACGGGGTTTGTAATTTTTGACAACTTAATTGTGGTGTGCCTCAGTTTCCTCAACCATAAAACTGAGATAATCATAACAGCACCTACTTCATTGGGTTGCGGCGAGGATTCAATGAGATCGTGTGTACAGAGAATTTAGAGCAGTGTGTGGCTCAGAGCAAGCGCTCAATAAATGTCAGCTCTGATTATTGTGGTAGTTGCTGAATAACGGATGAGTAAAGCAAGGACTGTGCCCCGGGCTAACCTGGCAGGGCAGGGGACTGCAAGGCATTGGAATGACTGCCCAGAGGGTTTTCAGATGAAGTATCTAATTCCCTTTGCTGGTGGGGAGCAGCCCAATCGTATTTGCAGACACACATCCCAAGGCTTGGAGAATAATCAAAGCACCCACTGTCCTACGCGTCCACCATCCAACCTCTTAGCAAAAGGGTGGCAGGACTTATCATCCCCAGTATACAAATAGGAATGAAGTGCTTTGTCAACTATCTCCCTGGATGTTAGAGGAAGAGAGGAACTTCTTAACCCCTGCTTAACACTTTCCAGAAAGCCCTCGAGCACCATTACAGGAGAAAATCAATACCCAAGACCTCCAGGGCAAGAATTCAGGGATTTCCCACCCCTCTCCGGAGTTGTCCTGGTCACTAGCCATGAATGATAACCAAGAAAAGAAGTCTTTGACTGACCTGTTAGGGGAATAGCAAGGATTATCTGGCTTTGCCCCTCATTTGGGAAGAAAGGTTTCCTAGGAAAAAAGTTGCAGGGAAGGGGATCTGGGGCTTATGAGAAAGAGCACCTGGAAGCCAATTCCCTACTCTAAGAAAGCCCTTCACTGGTACACGGGCAGGCCTGCTCTGGGGTGGTGGCTGGACCTCCTACCTAGTAGACTGCTTGGCCAACATGGCCACGTAGGTGACCACGAAGCTCTGAAACTTGGCCCGCTGCTCCTCCCAGCGGTCATCCACAGAGTAGTAGTTGGGCAGGGGTGCTCCAAACAGGATCTCGCTGCGTAGGAGGGAGCTCTTGAGGTTTTCTGCTGAGAGACCCTCATCCACATACCAGTAGAACTCAGGGTGAGTCATGGCCAGCTCTAGGGATCCTGCAGGGGTGAGGGTGGAGGTCGAGAAGCCGGGCGGGTCAACTTTCACCAGCCCTCCATCAGGGCTGTCCTACCCTCCTCCACACCTCACCCCTCCTAAGGAACTGGGAGACTCCTCCTCAAGCCGCCTCCAACTGTTCCTAACAGAGGTATGGTTTAGAGAACCCTCGGACCTGCCCTCCAGGTGGCTCCCACTAAATTGACATTTTTATATCTGTTTGACTCTCAGCTAATTCTGAGGCTCAGGTTTGTGCAACTCCGCCTTCATCAGCTGGAACCCTGCCCACGCCCCCCTTAAAAGGCACACCCAAGCCCCATTCCTACAACCATCTCTGGCTTTCCTCCATCCTTCAAGCCCCGTTCCTAATTTATAGCAAACTAACCCCACCTTAGTCTGCCTTCAGCCACAGCCACTCCCCTGTCGTCCTCAGATCAGATGCCTAGTTCTCCCCAACCACACCCAAGCTTCCCTCTACCAGCCTCCCGCCCAAGCCCCGCCCCATGCTCTCTCTAGCTTGTCACCGCACAACTCTCCCTCTCCCTCAATCCGGCGTGAGCCCAAACCTCCTTCCTTGCCCGCCTCGGATCTCGTCTCACACCCAACTCTGCTACCAACCCTTCCTCACAGGCCAGGGCAGCACTCAGCTCCAGCCGGACTCGGAGTCACAGCCAAACCCTTTCCCATCCAGCCACCCGCCTCTAAAGCATGGAACCAAGAGTCAAACCTTCCTGTCACCCTCCCCCCCCCCCCGCCCCCAATCCCCATCCCCAGGCACTCTCAGGCCTCACCCCTTCTAAGTCCCCACTCAGGGCCGCTTCAAACACTTCCCCTTCCAGGCCGCACCCGCAAGCACACCCTGGTCCACTCACCCCGGATGTCCGCCAGGTCCTGGCCCATGCCATCGTAATAGATCTTGCCGCCCCTCTCGGTGGGGAAGAAGTAGGTCATGAGCGAGCTGGGCGGGGAGCAGTAGGAGTAGGAGCCCAGGGGCAGGTCCTTGAGCACTTCGTGGGGCTTCCAGCAGAACTCCTTGAAGCCGGGATGGTCCATGATTTTGCGCTCAATCTCGTGGATTGTGACCAGGCGCTCACTCGTGAAAATGTTGCGTTCCGCATCGCCACGTGCCAGGAAGATGAGCTCGATGCGCCAGTGCGCGTGAGTCTGCGTGTTAGTGCTCACGTAGGCGTGAGAATAGTCCCAGCGCGAAGCGCCCCGGCGCGCACGGCTCTGATTGGCCACGGTGGGTGGAGTACCCACTCGGTGCCGCCCACTCTTGTCCAGCCCCTGGCCCGTTGGGGCTTCACCCTGGTTGGCTGCCACGGTCAACTCACGTCGAAGACGTCTGCTCTGATTGGGTGCTGGCTTCGGGGCTGCAGCGGTGCCCCACCACCGGCCTGAGCCGGACTCTGGAATGGCAGGGACCGCGCGTGGGGCCCGGGGGGCCCTTTGTGAGCGGTTGCTGAGATGCAGCTGCTGCAGCTGCTCTGAGATGAGGCGCTGGAGGGTCTCAGAGGTGAAGTCAGCCAAATCGCGCCGGTTGCGCCCCCAGGACCCAAACTGGGACTTCAGTGCCAGTGCCAGGGCGTCGAAACGCTGGGACGCCTCGTGGTTTCGGATCTCGAAAGCGTTGTAGGAGATGTCAATGTCCAGCGGCGGGTAGTAGAGGAACATGAAGGCTGACAGGGCCATGGGGATGCTGCAGCCCAGGAAGAGCACCAGCCCCGCACAGCACGGATTGGTGAAGGCCCAGCCCAAGGTACTCCAGAAGCCCGAGGCCGGGGGCCGGGAGGGCAAGGTCCAGTGTCGCCAGCAACACTGCCTCCCTGCCCCAGCGTGGGGCTCTGGCTTCTGGGCTCTCCTAAAGGCCTCACCCGTGGCTTCCTCCTCTTCCTGCTCCTCCTCTAGCCACACGTCCTGCAACAACGGGTCATCCTCCGAGTCCATAGCCTACAGGAGAGGGAGAGTGTCAGCTGGCTGGAGAGAAGGAAAGGATCGCGCCACAGCTAGTCAGTGGCCCAGCGCTAGACATCAACCCTGCCCAGTCAAGACCAAGTACAAACACTTGCCCAGCCCTGGGTATTAACCCTGCTCAACCGTAACCAAGTACAAATATCACCCAGCCCCGGGCATTAACCCACCCCATCATATCCAAGTACTACAGTGGAATTGCATCAAGCGAGCATTGAACGCAACTGAACACAACCACATGTGCACAAAAGGAAAAATCCTTTTTCCCCATCATTGCCCCAACTAGACTGTGGCTTTTGGGGCCCCAGAAAAAGGAGACTCACAGCCCAACTGCCAACAGGAGAGACATTCCTCCCGTGCAAGGGATATCCAAGGGAAGTGTTGACTGTGTATGATTTCCTAGTTTTTGCTGCATTCTCTGATATTAGAACTCAAGGCCAATTCAATTACTGTTATTTGATGAGCAACTATAAAGTAACTCCTGGAAGTATCAAGGTAGAAGGTCAAGAACATGACCTTTGAAAGAAGATGGACCCTAGTTTTGGTCCTGGTGGTGTGAACATTGGCAAGACAGTGACCCTCTCCGAACCTCAGCCTTTGTTTGTAAAACAGAAGTGGCTGTTCCTGCCTCACCAGATTGTGGGGCGGGTTAAGGATGGAAATGCTCTGCAGTCTGTGTAGTACATTAGCTATTTTCTGCCACATAAACAGATTTCTTTTGCTCCCCGTTGGGGACTGTGATGTGCTCAGCCATGGCCCATGCAGCTGTGCCAGGGCTAGATGCCGATCGTAGTTCTTAAAAGAAGTTTCAGTACCTCCCCACCCCTTCTGCAGGATGCTGCAGCTGCGGCCGCTGTTCGGCAGACCACTTAACATGCAGCTCCAGCAACATCAGACCGTTGGGCACAGACAGGAGCCAAGCATCTGTCTCCCCAAGACTTGGGAACAAGCATCAGGAGGGCCCAGCAGGAGAGGGCAGGGCCGGGCAGCTTGAGGATTCCAGCAGGGTGGCCTGAAAGCAGGAGGCTTTCTGACATCCCCGGGCATGGCCAGTCCCCCCTTGTCCTGCCTGCCCTCTGTTTGGATGGAGAGACTCATTATCCAGTTAGATGCCAGGCAGCAAGAGAAGGCAGCTAATTATGTCAGAGCTGGCTAATTAATGCTGCCTTTTCTATTAACACTCTCTAGAGTACTCCATTTCAATTAGACGGTCTGTCCAGAAAGGGAAGGGGCTGCCATTAGCCCAGAGAAAGTGAGGAAGAGGGTGAGGGAAAGGAGGGACGCAGAGACAAAGAGACAGGACATGGGAGAGATCAGAGACAGGGAAGCGTGAGGAATTTGGTGGGGGAGACAGAGACCTAAACAGGGAAACAAAGAAAGAGATGGACAGTGAGCAAGGGGGTATGACGGGGCAGGAGGGAGGAAGAGGGCACAGCAGGCAAATTGAAAGGGAGGGAAGCCTGGAAGGGGCAGGCACTATTCCCATAATAGGCATGATTCCTATCAATGAAATAATTAAACTTACCCTTTGTGGTGCCCTAAAGCGAGCCTGATGAAGAGATATTAACTGCACAGAGGCTGATCTGTATTAGCAGAGACTCCTGAGGGTGAGCCAGGGGTGGCTCTCTCACTCCCCCCCAAAGAGCGACGCCAGGTCTGCCCGTGGCAGCGGGAGGTAGGGGCCTGTGGGAGCCTCGGCCCCCTTCCCAGCCTGCAAAGGAAGCTGATGGTAACAAAGTGGAGAGGGACAGGGGCCACTTGGGCACTTGTTCTGGGGACTAAGCCCGTCTATCCCATCGTCCGTCTCCACCTGCCTTTTAGGGTGAAACAATTAGGGTGTTGTAACTAACTGTTCGGTGTGTCAGGGGGTCAAAGGCCAGGATTCTGGGTTGGGTACAGCAGCACCCCTTGGGCTATTTTGGGACCCTTCTGGTCCACTGCTATTCCACTAGGATGCCACTTCCTTTCCCACGTGTCCAAACCTGAAGCATCTTGAAAGGCCTTACTCAATGTCACCTCTGCCAAGTAGCCGCCTCAGATCTGAACACTGCCTCCCAGCTGCTTGTCTAAGCTTCGCACCACAACTTGGTAGTGGTGGTGGGGTAAAGATGACTTGGGTTTGGAGAGGGAGAGGCAGTGTAGCAGCCAGTGTTGAGAGCTTTGGAGGCCAACAGACTTGGGTGCAAATCCCAGCTGCATGACTTAGGGCAGGCAGGGTAGCCTTTCTGACTCTCAGTCTTCCCATCTGCAAAATGGAGCTAATGGTAGTCGCCACAAAAGTGTTGGAAGGATGACGTACACAGCAGGCTGACCCCAGCGCCTGCTCAGGATAAATGCTTAGGAGATGATGGGTCCCTAAAAGGTTGAGAACTCCCAAAAACCCACGTGGCATGTTACATCTGCTAAAGATGGCCTCGGCGATATCTCCCATCCCACATGCATTCCTTCTCCTTTGAATCAGGGCAAGCCATGGCATGCTCTGTGGCTGTTGAGGCCTCCACCAGGCTCCCCTGGGACACATCCTTGGAACCCAGCTGCCATGCTGTGAAGAAGCCCAAACTAGCCCTTGCAGAGAGGACCCAGCTGACAGCCAGCATCCACCGCGGGCCAGGTGAGGGAAGAGGCCTCCGGATGATGGAGTAATCTCGGTCTTCATGTCCCCCAGCTAAGGCCTATGTACCGTGGGGTAGGGCTGAGCCACCAGCTCCTCCTCTGTCCTGACCCACAGGGTCCATGAGCACGACACACTGGTTGTGATACAGAAGTGTTAGAGGGTTGCTTATGGAGCAGTGGAGCCCTGCCTGACACGCGTGACTCTGTAAATAGCATTTGCTAGAGTGACCAGAACATTGGGCACAGCCATCCTGCCTTCCAGTGAGAACCCCAAAGCTGGATAGACATGAACTCCAAGGGAGCAGGGACTTGGCTGTCACGTCCCCTGCTGGGTTCCTGGCCTCAGATCAGCGTTTGGCAGATAATTTGTTGAATGAAGGGAGGAAACGGCATCTCTGAAGCATCTGGATTGTATATTAGGTAGCACTTTCCCCTGGACAGAGGGCAGACACTGATCAATGTAAGCCGATGGCACAGTATGGTTTCCCCTGCCTGGCTGGGAAGGATCCTGAAGAGTGTGAAATAGACTTAAGTTCTTTGCCTCTTATTCCACACCCCCTTCCCACTCAAATGCCCACCTTTCTCCGTCCATCCCTGAAAAGAAAAGCTGCCAAGTGGGCCGTCACACCAGGTCGGTAGTCAAGCGCCATGGCTCCAGACCTGACTCAGCCACCAACTTTCTGTATGGCCTTAGGTTTGTTCCATCTCCTTCTGGGGCCCTGCCTCCCCTTCTGGGTAAAAGCCGGGGTCGCTGCAGCTCAGGATGTCTAAGGAGCCCCAGGCTGCAGACTATGGAGGATGGGTATCATCTCAGGGACCCCGGCCAAACGAGGTGGGGCCCGGTGGTGGGCGGGGTCTGGCACTGGTGCGGCAGCTGGCAGCCACCTCATCAGGCCCCTCCACAGATGAGCTGCAAATCTCAAATTTGTTTTCCTTTCTCAAGTGATGGGAATTGATTAGCCCAGTGAGGAGCCCCAGCTGCTGTATGGAAAGACGCCAAGGGTGGCTCCCTCGGTTCCTGTCATTGACTTGGACGAAAAGCCTCAAGTTGGACTGATCACAAGGGGTTATGATCATGCCTTGGGGTCCCTTTCAGGGGGGCCCTCGGTGTGGGCTCCTGCTCAGTGACCGACACGTGTGTTCCTGTGCTGTCTGTCCCTCTACCTCTGTCGCTCAGACACTCAGAGGGGGGCAAAATTAAACTCTGGGCCTATGCACCAAGGTGGACACTTCCACAGAACAAGGTCCCCTCTTCTTGGGAAAAGCAGCCACCTAAAAGGGGACAGCAGACCCCGGGGAGCTGTGGAAGGAAGAACTTGGCCCAATTTTAAAGGCCAGGCGTGTGCAACCCACAAGCCACATGTGCAGCATAACCCCAAATTTATAACAGGAAAACAAGACTAAATCCACATGCCTATGCAATTAAAAAAAGAAAAAAAAAACATTAACAATGGTTTCCTCTAGGAAGATTGTGGATGATTTTTATGTTTGCTTTTGTATTCACCTATTTCCAATGTTCTGCAATGACCAGGTACAGTCTTAGCTCTAGGATCAGAAATGTTATTTAAAAATAGAACGTGTGTGTACCTGTGTGGAAGAGATTTTGCTAACGGCCTTCAACTCTTTGAGGAGTTCCTGGAATAGGCATGGAAGGAAAGACAGCAAGCAGAGTTGGTTCAGGTGGCAGCAGGAAGTTTCCTGGTTAGAAAGCGGATGGACCTGGGGGAGGGGGAGTTGGCAGATGTCCAGTGGGTGAGTGAGAATGGTACCTCCCATTCCCCTGATGGAGAGTGGGGTCTTTAAATTGAGCAGGAAGCAGATCACAGCTCATCGGACCCAGAAGAGACATCAGGTCCCACTCCTTCGTTTTACAGATGGGGACGTGAGATGTGCAAGGAGAAGGGATTTGCCCAAAGTCATATTTCAGTGGCAGAGCTAAGCCTCCTGGCTCAAAGGGGTGTTCACGATGCACCAGCCCTGGCTGGTAGCACAGTGGGTAAGGCGCCGGCCTGCGAACCCAAAAGTCGCTGGTTCGATTCCCCAGCCAGGGCACATAACCAGGTTGCAAACCAGGTCTCCAGTCAGGTCTGTGGCTGGAGGCAGGTGAAGGGCAGCCATACATTGATATCTCTCTCCCTCTCTGCCTCTCTCCCTTCCCCTCCTTCTAAAAATAATGAAATAAAATCTTAAATTAAAAAAAAAAAAAACAAAAAAAAAGATGCTCCATGGCCACATTCTGGGAGGAGTTTGTGGCAGGCTGCCCCAGGGGGCACCCAGACCTAGAGAAAGCAACATGTGGACCTAAAGAGCCAAACTAGGGAAACTATTTTAAAATTTAGTTTTTAAATTTGTACTGAATTTATTGGGGTGACACTGGTTAATAAAATTATATAGGCTTCGGTGCACAATCTGATAATAACATCATCTGTAGGGTGTATTGTGTGCTCACCACCCCAAGAGAAGCTATTTTTAAATTTTTGCTTATTTAGTTTTAGAGGGGAAGGAAGAAAAAGAAGGAGAGAAATATCAGTGGTTGCCTCTCATGCACCCCAAACCAGGGACCCGGCCAGCAACCCAGGCCTGTACCCTGACTGGGAATTGAACTGGCAACCCTTTGGTTCACAGGCTGGCACTCAATCCACTAAGCCACACCAGCCAGGACGGGAAGCTATTTTTAAGGTCCAAGGAGGAAGATGTTCTTCAAGTCACAGGCCAGATGGACTTCCCCATCTGGTGTTGCCTCAAAGGTACCCCCAGCTTCCCACATGGCCTGGTTCTTCCAGAGTGGCCCCCAGGGACGTGGCCCCACACCACCGCCTACCTGCAGCCTTGTTTACAACTCCCCTCCTGACGATGGGTCACAGACCCTCCCTTCTTTATTCCCTCACCCAGGCTATTAAAATGTAATCAGAAAATCACATTAGACATGCAGATTCAACTTAAGATATGTATATGCATATATAGTTTAATGGCAATTAGGAGCTAATCAGCTTTTTCTTTCCATCTGGAGACGTTTTGCCCCTCCTGGTTCCACGCTGCTCCTGGGAAACATCTTGGGGTCTTTGATTCTCATACCCCTGGGCTAAGCGATTTGGGCAGAAGTTCAAAATAAGATTTTTTTACTTGAATGGCTCCATTTTACCCCCAAATATGCTAAAGTGGGGACATTGTGCCCTTGTCTACTTCCGGGTTATGGGTCTGCCCTGTCCCTTTGGTGAGTTGAGTTCATCTGAGGTGGGGAAGGCAGGAATGGGACAAGGTGGGCTCTGTCCCCCGCTAAGTCCTGGTACCTCACCTTCCTAGGGTCTGCTGCCACTCAGGTGCCCGGGCTACGTGCCTACCATCCAGAGTCCCAAATTCTTCTCAGAGACCGAGCACTCCATTTCAGGGCAGGAGGCTGCAGAGGCATCCAAGACATGGTGGTAAAACTGGGGCAAAATCACACAAGTGGGTGAAGCCAAAAGTTCAACTGGCTCAACGCAGAAACTCTGACACCTTTCACGAGGATTCATAACATAATACTTAGCTGTGTGTCCCCCTTGGGCAAGCAGTCTATCCACCCTCTCCCTACTCATACCGTGCTCCTGCAAGGAAGCACTATGAGCATCCTCGTTCTGCAGAGGAATAAACCACCAGAGAGGTTAAGTGACTTTCCTGGTGTCACACAGCAAACAGGGGTGGTGGAACTAGCATTTGAACCTCAGGCCCACCGATCCTGAAGGCCACTCTTGGTGTCATTCCAAGCAGCCCTGTGTCCCCTGAGGGCAGAGATGGCTGTCCTCACTGAAGAAACCCCTCCCTGTACCAGCCCCCTTAGACATGAAATCATGCAGGTTGGCAATTCTGCCTTTAGTAGTTGATAGCTCAGGGCATGAGGCTAAGGAAATCTTTACTAGTCATAGAATCGCGGACTTCACTTCCCTGGGAGCGTGGGCTGATGGTTAATTTTCTGTGTCAGCTTGACCGGGCCAGGGGTGCCCCGCCATTTGACCAAACATGATTGTGGGTGTGCAGACAGAGTGCAGTAGCTTTTTCTGCCTAATGTGGGTAGGCCGCCTCCTATCAGTTGAAAACTTGACTAGAATAAAAGGGCTGCGTAGGAAGGAACTCTTTCTGCTGACCCCTGGGGCTGGGACACTGGTCTCTTCTGGGGCCCTTGCTGGCTTTCCGACAGCAACCTACATCATCAGCACTGCTGGAGGTCACACCTGCAGACAGACTGTGATCACACGGTCCGCTCGCCTGGGTCTCCCCCTTGCCAGCTGCAGAGCTTGGATGTCTCGGCCCCCAGTCATGTGAGCCAATTCCTTGTCATCTATTTGTGGATCTACTTATCTACCTGTTCATTCGTCCATCTTCCTACTTCCTATTGATTGTGCTTCTATGGAGAACCCTAATACAATGGCGCATAAAGCATCCTAGAGGAAAGTGGGGGTGAAGCAGGCAGCCCCCTCCTAGCAGCTGGATCCTAGGACCCTCCTAGAGTTTTATACCAATGAGCCCCAAGCCTTTCCTACAATCTCAAACAAAAATGGCAGCAGAGCCAGGAAGTGCCCTGTAGAGGAAGGGGCACGGCCAGGGGACTGTCAGCACATGCCAGAGCCCTTCACCCAGCAAGATCCTAAATCTACCATCCCAGCCACCTCCTGACCCTGAGAAAACCTGGTTTTGTGGTCACAGTGGAGGCAGGTACCTGCACCCTCTCCAGTCAGACCTGCTGCCCTCCGAGGAGTACATACCATTCTTGTGGACTAAATTTGCCAGCAGGGGGCAGGAAATTCAGAGGGACACTCCACCACCACCCCCGCCCCCCACAAAGAAAATCTGGTCTTATTTACGGGGAACCCAGGTTGGGGTGGAGAGGGAGGGAACTTGGGCAGGGGCTCTGTGGCTGCGGGGATGGAGCGTTTAAAGGACAGCTGGCCACCCGGGGCGGACAGCTGGCGAGAAAGCTGTGGGCGCTGACTCATACGCCCAGCAGCTCCATATGTATCAGGCAAGCGAGCTTTGCTCCCATCAGCATATCACCCTGAGAACCGCCCCAGCCAGCACCAGGGCAACCGACATTAATGGTCACACAGCCATGCTCACTGCCTGCTGTTCCACGGGCTCTCTGGCTAGCGGGCTCAGCGGAACAGAGGACATCACACTGAGTATGGCTCCTCCATACGCAGAGGACATCAGGGACCAAGAGCACCAGGGCCTGGTGTCTGGCAGGGAAGGACGGAGCTCACGTGGACTTTGCAGTCAGACTGACCTGGGCTCAAACCCTGGCTCTGCCACTGGCTGGCAGCGGTGGGCAAGTCTCAGTTTCCTCCTCCAGAAACCATGCATGGTGGCGCCCACCTGCTGAGTCACAGCACTGATAGGATTAGAGCTTCTCCACCTCCTGGCATCAGCCAGAGCTGCTCCTTCCTTCTCTACCACATCGGCCCTCAGACTTGAACGTGGGCCAGTCATGGGTGCACTGTTCACAGGCACATTCCTGGGCCAGAGACCAGGTCCAGCTGATCGGACTTGCAGGGGAGGGAGGGTCAGATCGATATTTACACCCTCTCCCCAGGTGATTCTGTTGCAGATGGCCTCGGACCATTCTCCCCCGTTCCCAGTGGCTTTGACCTTCCCTGCACTGGGGCTCACACTGGCTGCCCAGGTGCGGGTGACGGACGCAGTTTCCTGAGTCTGTGTCCAGGGCTCACTCCTTAAAGTGCTTCTTCCTCCAGCCACATGGAACAGAACTTTATATTCTGGTGGGGGACACACCAACAGGCCACCCAGCTCTGCCACCCAGCTCCTCCTAATAGGGCCAGGTCGTAAAAGAAAACACAAGTTGAAAGGCTCTCACCAGGCCCCATGCAAGGGGCTTGGGAGGGAAGCAGCCCACCCACTGGGCACAGCCTACATGGCACTGGACACTCCACTTACTGTCACCGCTGCTATAGGTTCAGCTCTCCAAGGCCGCCTGCAGGCGTGGGGCGGGGTCTGAGCCTCGGCAGGCCGGACCAGAGCCCATCCTGTTGGCCACTGTGCTCTCCTCGGAGAGACATCCCACCCCACCGACCACGTGCTGGCCCTCCCGCCCCCACCCCTTCCTGCCTGCGCAGGCCAGGCCTCACAGCCCCGACATTCGGGGCCAAGCAGGCCGGCATCTCTGAGGAAAAGGCAGTAAGAGCTTAATAAAACCAGCAGCACTTCCAGAACCTGTGAGAGGCAGCCAGCTCCTCACATGCACTGCAGGCCTTGGCCAACCGGTCCAGGCTGCCCCCTCCCACGACCTCTCCCCCGGCCCCAGTCCCAGTCCCGGCTGGTGGCTGCAGTCCCGTTCGAGCCCAGGGGACCCTCCGGGCCCAGGAACCAGCCAGCTCCCCAGCCCCTGGATTGCTGCGTTAATAAAAAAAAAAAACTAAAAAGATCGCTGCAGAATAAGACCAATAACCACAGCCATAAAAGCCAAATTGGATTCCTTCCTGGTTGATGAGCTCGGGGCCCTGCTCTCTCTCTGAGACCCGATTAACAAATATGTAAAACAACCCCCCTGGTACCTCTGCATCTAGGCTCCCGCCAGCTCTTCCTGGGAGCACAAGCTTGGGGGGGTGGGGGCAGGGAGGTGGAAGCAGGGGACGAGGTCTGGGGCAGCACAGGTGGCCCCTGGACGCTGAGGTGTGACCCAGAGCAAGTCACTCAACACCTCTGGATGAGTGGCCCTCCATCTCGGGGGAGAGACGCTCTCTAATGTGGGGTCCCCTTCATCCCTCAGCAGGAGCTACTGTATAATGAGGCGGGCACACAGGGTGGGTCCTGCTGTGTCATCATGCCAAGCATCAGGAAGCACAGAACAGGGTGTGCTGGGGACCATCAGCTTCACTGGGACAGCAGGCGGCCCCTGCCAGTCCTTCCCTCAGGGGAGCACTCGGAGACCACTGTCCCTCTCCTCTGTGAAGCGTGCCCAGACCACATCTACGGGGCCAGGGAGGTTGCAAGACTCTCCTGGGTCCCACTGCACAAGGCAGCTGGAGGGACTGTACCCTCAGCCTTGCTGCCTGGAAAGAAATTGGGAAGGCTTAGGGCAAACCCCCCCAGCTGAGAACTCGGGGCTCCCCGAGCCCCTGCTGCCTGGGCCTGTGGGGGGCCAAGGCGGCGGTCCCAGATGGAGGGGATGCTGGAGGCTGCTGAGACCTCATCTCCCCAAGACAGAGCCACTTTCCTCCCTGTCCTTGATGCCCTCATCTTGGGGCAATGGAGTGACATGGCATCTATGCAGCACCTTGCAAGCTTACAGGTCACTTTCCTACAGTCTTAGGAATTGCTTCCAATTTTCAAACAAGAAAACGAAAGCTAAGAGAAGTAAAGGGATTTATCGGAACCTGATTTCTGATAAGCTCAGTGCGTTGCTCACTCGAATAAAATAAGATTTTCTTCGAATCTGACATGTTTGAAAACTCCTGGAGTTCTAGGGCCAGCTCTCCCAAACACTGCAGGCTCATGCGTGCGCGACACACGCGCACACACACACACACACACACACACACACAGTGTCTGCCCCGGAGCCATTCTGGTCACAGCCTAGGCACAGCCCTGGCTGTGTGGCAGGCTCCAGGGAAGGGAAGAGAGAAGCATCAGGAACTGACACCCAACTTCACCACCTTAGGTGTCCAGGTGGAAGGACACCTGTGGTGCCCACACGGTGGCTCTGGGGAAGGGCTTCCTGGCCACACTGTTGATTGACAGCTCAGGTGGGAATAATGGGACAGCGGGGGCGGGGGGGGGCGGTCTCCAGAGGGGCTCCGCCAGGGGATGGGTTTAAGACCCGCCCTCAGCGCCAGGTCCCCCTCCATGACAGTGCAGTTGCCTGTGGAAACAGGGGTTGGAGCTGAGCAGCCACAACAGAGCTCCTAGAGATGGGGGGCAGATTTCCAAGGACCACTCCTCCCCAGCTCTGCTGCCTTTCCCATAAGATGCTTGGGGGACTCAGGACCCCAGGAACTAAGTACAGCTGCCCCTGGCTCCAGAGGCCAGGTGAGACCCAAAAAAGCTACCTGGGACCAAGGATGCCAGGTCCGTCTGTCCCACCCTGACCTTCCTCAGCGGTGCAGTGTTATCCTCAGTGGGAATTTCCACATCCTTCCACAACCATGGGGCTTTGTCTCCCATTGGCTTGTGACCTTGAGCAAGTCTTTCTTCCTCCCTGGACCTCAGTTTGCCTTTCCGTCAAATGGGAGAGCCGGATTCAATGAGCTTTCATGGACCTCCTAGTTTTCTCATACGGAGTTCCCAAAGGGCCACAGAAGTGTGACAACTGGTGACTCAGGGGGCAGCTAAGAAGGTGAGGGTTGCATATTTCCCAGGGTGTGGGGGCTGCAGCCTCTGTCACCTTTGCAGCCACATGGGTTCCAGCCTTGCCGTGGCCAGCAGCCAAAGGAGCCCTGTGACCACTCATCCTGCAGAGCGGGGTGGGGTACGGTGCACAGTGAGAAGCCAAGGTTCAGGGATTCAGCCTATATCTCCCTGGCCCTGAGCTGGAAGAGGGGCCCAGGGGACAAGCACAGGATGCTTACCTTTGTCCGTTCTTAGAGTTGGGTTAGGCTCCAGCCAATCAGGGCCCTGGCTGTCAAAGTTCCTTAGCCCCATTGGCCAACTCATACACTTACCAATTCATTCATTCACTTAGTCATTCATAGTCTTAAGTCATTCACTGGCTGGTGCTTGCTATATGACATAAGGACTTTCTGTTACAGCTTCATTAACTTAACTGTGCAATATCCTGAACTCCTTTCCTCCTGCAGGCTCGGCGAACCTTCTCACCCCTGATTTATTCTCACGCTCATGAATGCCCAAGAACACCTTTTGGCTGACATGCCCCTTTTCATCACTGACCCCTGGCTCTGTTACTCTGGGACTGTCTGCTCAAAGCCTCTGGAGTCCAGGGACGGGAGAGGCAGCAGCTCTTGCACGGAAGGTGCAGTGGCTGCCTCCCCAGCCAGTCAGCCTCATCCCAGCTTCCTGAAGACACTGCCCCAAACCTGCATTTCCTCTAGCTCAGCCTCATGTCTATCAGGCTTGAAGTCACATGGTGATGCTTTAAAACCAGCAGATACGTTCAACCCACATACAAGCATATCCGGAGAGAGGCCAGTCTTGGCTGCATCTATGTGGAATGGGAAGGGGAAACATCTGGATGGCCGCCAGGAAAGTCCTGCCCGTCTGCCAGAGGTTGCCCACATCTGGCCATCCGAAAAGGGATCTGCGCGGCAGCTGGGCAGCGAAGAGGCAAATGGTCAATTCACGTCACTCTGTCAACTGGGACAGAGCTCAAGTCCCCATGTACAAATTACCCAGATGACTGAAGGGTCCCAAAAGGCATTTTGATCTCAATCATGCTCATCTTTAAAGACCCAAGCCAAGTTCATATCAAGGTCAAAGTGTGAGCTTCCGTTGTCTCACGACGGGTGTGGTCACGGCGCCCGAGGCCAGCTGGCCTGCGTTTGAGTCCTGTGTCCACGGCGGCTCAGCCTCTGCATGCTTCTCATTTCTCATCTTTCAAATGAAATAATAATGGTGACTCTCTTAGGGGGCTGGTATGAGGACAGAATGATAATACCTGTGAAGCTCTAAGCCCCACTGCCTGGCAGGTAGTAAATATTCAAAATACGTTGGCCATTATTATAATCATATCTTCGGGTAATCGCCCCGCGGAACTTCCCGTCCTGCGGAACCCTCCGGGACATGCAAAGGCCAGCGCTGGAGGGGAGAACACACCGTGCTCTCCCCAAACATCTCGGGAGCGCCCATGCGCCAGGGCGGTCCCAACTCAGAGCCCCTTTGTTCCCCTTTCCCCCGAGACAAGGAGATGCGCACACGCTCCTTCGTGACAGGAGTGGCTTCAAGCTGGCAGTCATGTCCCCTTTATTAACACGGTTTGGCAAAGGATGTGTCATCCAGGTGCCAGTATATGTGCCAGATGCTTCCGGCAGATGGCTGGGCAGGAATAACTCTTCTCTACTGCACCCCTCTCCCGAGACACCAGGCTGAGGAGGACACCCAGGTGTACCGCGGGCCCCCACTATGGGAAGCTTATTTTCTGGCCTGGGAATGACCGCTTGTCTGTCCTCTGAGTCTGTGTGGACATGTGGGTCCTTTGTCCACTTTCTGGTGGGGACATCACCCATCATCCCTCACCTCTGCTGGGGCAGGAGGTACCAGGGGCGGGGGTGAGAGCTCTTCTACAAGGACAGAGACAGAAGCTTCCTCACTTCTGCGCGTCTGGTGCCTGGCGCACAGTGGGGCTGCTCAGGCAGACACTTGGGATGGAGGATGACAGAGAAGGCTTTATAAACCTCTGGACGCTGTCTCCTGGGACATCACTACCTGGTTCCGAAGAGCGCCCCCATGAGACCTGCATAGCCCCTGCAGGCACCTAAACCCCAGTCAATCTTTCCCACGGTCCCTACTGCCCCCTCGTTTCTAATGGCCAAATTCACTGCATACAGCAAGACCCCAACGTGCCACCCAACAGCCCTTTCCTAGTTGCCCAGGTCCCCACTCTGGTCCCTCAGAGGGAGAAGCACGTGCCAGGGTGGAGGGCACACCCAGGGCTCCATGTGCCTAGAGCGGTCTCCCCACCATTCTGGGAGAGACACCCAGACCCCACACCCCCAGGGGCTGGCCCTAGGACCCTGCACTGGGCTTCTGCCTTCCAGGTTCTGACAGAGACACAGTCCCACCAGCACAAATGCCAGCAAGCATGACAAGGCTCAAGGTGTAATATAAATACCCTGCTGCTGTCCATCAGCTCCGCCTCCCCTTGGCTTTGCTTCCTAACCTTCTTCCTTGTCCCCAGAGTAAACCTGCTCTTGGGGGCTCTGTGGGGCCCTTTACTAGCTGTGTGACCTTAGGTAGGTGCGTCACCCTCTCTAGCCTCAGGTCCTTCCACTGTGAAGTGGAATAAGAACACTTTGGGCCCTGGATGGTGTGGCTCAGTGGATTGAGCTCAGGGTTGCTAATTTAATTCCTGGCCAGGGCACATGCCTGGGTTGCTGGCCAGGTCCTCAGTTCATCCCCAGCTGGGAGCGTTCGAGAGGTAACCAATCAACGTCTGTCTTGTACATTGATGTTTCTTTCCCCTTTCCACATACTAACTGTTCTGTTTGCTAGTGTTGTTCATGATGAGGAGGAGGTGGGGACCTGAGGCTGATGGCTGGGTGATCAGGGTCAGGTATGATGTTGGGGGCATGTGAAGGAGAAGACCAGGCAAGGGAAGCCAGCTGCGTTTCCCCTCTGTACCTGGAAGGGAAGTGTCAGGCTTACTGCCTACACTGGTCCATCCCACCTTCACTGGGGCCAATTTGATGCTTCTCACATGCTCCGGGAGGCCAGCCTGGCTACATGGCAGCCAGCCTGTGATTCTGAGATCCAGGCTCTGCCACCAATGTGCTGTGTGATGCTGGGCAACTCACCTGCCCTCTCTGAAATTACTTCTCCAACTGCAGAGGCCTCGTGCAGCTCTGACCTCTTAGGGAGTTGGAGTGTCTATTCCAGTCCAAGCCTCACGGTGGGACTCCTGCCAGAGCCCAACCCCAGCTCTCAAGGTGGGAACAGCCAGAGGTGCAGAGGGGAGCCACCCAGTGCGGGCCTGGCTCAAAAGCCTAGAGTACCCAAGTACCCACCTTGGGCTAGTGAGAGGTGACCAGAGCTCAACTCAGGGGACAGTGCTGCCCCTCACCTCTGACCTAGGAGGCAGGGGGACTTACATTCTTTGAAAACCATCACATAAATGAGTTCCTGCACACACATACAATTTCTTGAATGAACAAACAAATACCAAAAACAGTACAGGATACAGGGCAAAACAGGGGCTCTCACTTCGTTCAGATCAACACCTGATCCCACCTTGGCCTCTCTGGCTCTGGGGCCTTGAGCAAGCCTTTCAACTCTTCTGAACCTTAGTCTTGCCATATTTTAAATGGGGTAGCTGGGATGTGAGGTGGTCGCAGGGTTAAGTGAGGTAACGTGTACATGTTTAGCCCATGGCACGTTGTAGGTACGCAACAAATGCAGCTAGTATTGTCAGTATCGTTATTAGCTGCCTGCTATTCCCTTGGCATGGAAGAGGACCCCAGGCCATCAGCCTGGTCCGTACCTGTTTCCAAAGGGCTTTGCCTACCGTGCAGACTTGTGATAACAGAAGTCTACCCCGTACCTTCCAGCTGGTGAAGGGGGGCAGCAAGGCCGGCTGCTGTCCGGTGGCCGAGCGGGGAGGGAGCTTGCTGGGGAGGCTGTGCCACCCTCCCCGGACCGGGCCCAGAAGGAGCCATACCTCTGGTTTTTGAGCAGCTGGTGTATGAGGAACACTGTCTGCTGGTGAAATGCGACTTTTGGAAAACGCGCATATTTGTGACTCTATTTTGGGCTGACACTGCTCTTTATTTATTTTCCCTGGGCTTTGTGTTTGGAACCCAGCTAGGAGAGGTGTTTTGACAGCCTTTTGACACTGCTCCTCTGGCAGAGATGTGCTTGGGTCAGGGGTGGGTGGGCAGAAGGAGAATAATTTCAAATGATCAGCCTCCTTCCTCTGCTGGGACTGACCCACGACCAGACACCCCCTTCTCACTGCCCCAGCCCGCGGTTGCCCCATGTTTGGGTGTGAGGAGAGTACAAGAGGTTCTTAGGGAAACAATTTCAAGGAGGGGGAAGGGAACCAAGGCAGCCAATAAGATCAACATCAAATAATGCTATTATCAACCAACACTGCCATCCATGCCCTCTGGCACCATTTTTGGGTGCCTTTTTTTTTTTTTTGAAGATTTTTTATTTATTATTTTTAGAGAGAGTGGTAGGGAGAGAGGCAGAGAGGGAGTGAGTCATCAATGTATGGTTGCCTTTCACCTGCCTCCGGCTACGGACCTGGCTGGAGACCTGGCTTGCAACCTGGTTATGTGCCCTGGCTGGGAATCGAACCAGCGACCTTTGGGTTCGCAGGCCAGCACCTTATCCACTGTGCCACCAGCCAGGGCCCAGGGTGCCTATTTTTATGACTAACAGGGGTTGGCTGTTTGCCCAGAGGGAAGCCCACCTTCCCCTTCAGCATCTCACCTTGTTCGTCTGTAAGGGGGACTTTCCTAGCACCCAGCTCATGGGGCTGTGGGAAATGGCTGCTTAGACAAAGGGTAGTGATACCTGCCTTCTCTCCCAGCCTTAGATCCTGGCCATTGGTCCATGGATAGCCTGCCTCCAAGTCTTAGAGACCGGGGGGCTGACCGCCAAGCCTCTAACCTCCAGGCAGGGCCTCTACAGCAGCTCCCTTCTCTGTGGTCATTTACAACCGGAATTGGTCTTCAGGGAGAAAGAGTCTTAGGTAATTTCATCTGCCTTTGCATGACTAGGTGAGTGGAAGGGAGATGAGGAGACAAGGAAAACCTGTCTAAACTATAGAGAAAAGGGCTCTGGAGATCAAGCTATTCAGATTTAAGTCTTCATTCATTCGTCCATTCATTCACTCATTCACCAAGCATCCACCAGCAAAACCGATGGTTTACACAGAAGATATACTGTCAGGAGAATCAAGGCCTCCCCCAGTGGAGATTGCATTTCAGCTGTGCAACCTCAAGAAAATTACTTGACATCTCTGGCCCTATAAAGGAAATCCTCTGAATTTTTTTTTTTTTTTTTTTTATCTCTTGTTCAGGGGACAGGACAATTTCTCTAGTGGTGGGCGCTCTAAGGAAGGGCAAAGTACCAAACCTCGGGTTAGAACTGTGACTACCAATCCCACCCACACTCAAGAGACTCATGAGAGGGTCAACACCCCACCTTATTAGGGCCAAAAAGAGACCCCAATGGTCACTTCAACCAGCTCTGTTCTTGTACAGACGGGAGGCCTGAGGCTCAGTTAAAGGAACTCACCCAAGGACATGGGTGGCTTGCAGCCAAGCTGAGACTAGGTCCCAGGTCTCTCCAGTTACACTCCAGAGCTCCACATCACACTGGGACTCTTCTTCCTTCAGCCTAGTTTCTAGATTTTAAGGGTAACAGCAGCAGGAGAGGTGGCAAAGGGCCAGCCAGAGCATGGGTGCTAGATCCATCAAAAAGCCAGATCCCCAGGGCAGTGGGGATGGAATCATGTGCTGTGGAACCCTGGCCCCCTGGGGAGTCTGTGGGGATGCCAGGGCATCTGGCCCTGGACATTTTCTTGGGGAGGGGGTAGAAGCTGCTGAGGCCATGGGTGGAAAGGAGGGGGGTCAGACTTCCAAAGATGGAAGTAGGGGTTCAGAACCTGCCAGGAGAATGGAGCCAGCTTCCCCTAAATGCCAGCTGTGCCCACATGGGAGTAGACTGACTGAAGGAAAGTTGGAGGGAGTGTGAAGGTGGCTGGGAAGGAAGAGCTGGAAAAGGCAAAAAGAGAGATGTAAAAGATAAACATAGGGGAGGAGAACAGAGCAGGGAAACAAAGACAGGAAGTGCAAGCAAAGAATGATTCAGAGAGAGGGGAGTAAGGTCGAAAGAATGGGAGCTCAGGGAAACAGACTCTGAGCCTAAAACCAAGATTCCGGCAGGCTGGGCTCTTGCTGGCAGCTTCCCCTGGGCCAGGACCTCCTCCCACCATGTGACACATGCCCTGGTTCCTGTCCAGGTCTGCATCGGGGTGCCGGGAGGGTCCTGCCACCCTTTGCTCTTCCAGGAGTAGGCCAGTGTGTGTGTCGGGGGTGCTGGAGCCTGAGCGGCAGTGTGAGTCACTGTACCCCTGTGAGCACCCGCGGTGAGCCGCAGTCTGGGGCTTATTCTGGTGTCAGGAGACAGCGGGACCTGGGTGAAGATGGTGCTCCCACCACCGGTGCTTGAGGGAAGATCTGCGCTTGTCCACGTGCGTGCGGATCTTCCCCTCTGTGCGCGGGTTGTGTGGACTGTGGCTGGATGCGAATCTGCGTGAGTGGACTATGAATCCATGTGGTGCCTGCGTGTGGGTGGTCCTTAGATCTCTGTGAGCGTGCCAGTGGGGTCGTGGGGGTCGTGGGGTTGAGGGTCTAAGGCAGCCCAAGCGCTACACTGAGCTAGACGGTGGGGGAGTGGGGGATGTCTGCACCCAGCTTCGCGAGGGACTTGGGGAGCTGGCATCAGCTTCCACAGCAGAGCGGAACACATGAAAGGAGGCCTCCAAGGAGGCGCCCTCCCAGCCCAGCTGTGGGCCCTCTCCCCTCTTTCCCCCTCCTGGGGGAGTTAGGAAAAGTTCTCCCAGAGGCGGGGTTGACTCAGGGGGCTCAGCACCCCTCGCTCCAGAAATCTTCCCCGACCCTGAGCACAGCCACTGCATGGCTGCCCCCGCCCCGCCATCACTCGCCTTCTCGGCGGGACAAGGGGACCGGCTCACATCCGGCTCCCGCGCCCAGCTGGACCTGCAGCCAGGTTGTTGGGCTCCCGCACTCGGGAAACGTCCCGCTGACAGCATAAGGGCGCTAAGGTGGGGAATAGGCGAGGAGGTCATTAACCTTCTTCTGTCCCCTCCCTCCGTTCTAGCCCGGCAAGGAGCCGTCCCGGGCGGGTTCCCAACTTTTGCGGAACCAGCTTTGCACCTGCTGGGAGGAGGAGGGGGCTAGAGGCTGGGAGCCTCACGGTTTCTGGACAGTAACTGACCCGCGCAGACTGAGGCTGCTGGCGCCCGCTGGGAGTTGGTGCGGAGCCGGGACCGGCCGCGGGAGGCGAGCTCTGGGCTCTGCCCACCGCCAGCCGGCTTTCCCGGGGCGGCGGGTTCCGAGGCCCGCACCCCGAGCTGGCTGCAGAGCTGGAGAACTTCACACGCCGCCCTACGAGGCTGGGGTAGTGGTGGCGCGGAATACTTGCCCCGCTCCTCCGAGCATCGCGTCCCCCAGCCCAGCCCCGGGTGGCACCCAGCAGTCATCGCACTCACCTCTGCTGGCCAAGCTGAGCCGCGGAAGCGGAAGGGAGGCGCGCCGGAGTGGACAGGGACTGCGGCCACCCAGCGGTGCGGACTTGCCCCTCGCGCGAGTCGCAGGAAAAGCTCTTCGGAGCGGCAGGAGGCCCGGTTCCCCGGCTCCGCTCCCGGGCGCGCAGGCAGCGCGCAGCCTGGCAGGGACTCTGGTCCTTAGCGCGCAATCCAGAGCACTCCGCACCGCGGCCTTTTATTCGTCGCCTGCCTTTGTTTGGGTCCCGGCTTCTACCACGGGACGTGGGGGTGTCCGGGGCAGGCTCTGAAGCCGCACCCCACCCCCAGCCTCTGGCGCCAGCGGCCTCGGTGCAGCCGGGCCTGGCGTCAGCGGCAGGAGAGGGCCCGCGCTCCACCGCGCACTGCCGTCTCCAAAGCCCGCTGCCAGGCGCCGCCTTGGCCGCCGCTCCCCCTGCGGGAGCAGCGTGGTGGTACAAGCGGGCTCCTGCTGCCCGCTGGCTGGGGCTTCGAGCAGTGCAGCGACCCCTGGGGGGCAGTTCTCGCCTCTGCAAAGGGCCCAGGCCTGGCCACCTGCCCTTCCCTTCGGGTTTCCTAGGTTCCTCTCCAGTTCACCCAGCCTTGGCAGGTCACCAGCCTCCTGGACATTCGAGGGCATCCCCGGGTCTCCTCCCGGGGGAGCTGCCAAGCCCAGGCTCCTGGCATCATCCCTTCCTCCCTCTTCCATTCACGTCTCTGGCGCCCGAGCCCAGAGCCATGCCAGCCGCTGGGATTGGGCATCTCCAGCTCTAGCACTTGGTTGGCCTGATACCCCCTGGCCCAAGGGGCAGAGGAGGAGAAGCTGAAAAGCCATGGCCAGTGCCTGGCCCATTTCTCTCCCTCAGGGCTCAGAGGGCATGGGCACTGGTGG
This sequence comes from Noctilio leporinus, assembly GCA_004026585.1. Classification (NCBI taxonomy): domain Eukaryota; kingdom Metazoa; phylum Chordata; class Mammalia; order Chiroptera; family Noctilionidae; genus Noctilio; species Noctilio leporinus. The sequence goes on from PVIW01000782.1 coordinate 26,008, forward strand.
CCAGTGGGGAGCCAAGGGTTTGCCTCCACCCACAGGGTGTGTGCTGAGGGAGGACCAGGGAAGACAGAGAGATGGGGGAAGCGGTCCCTGCCGATAGGAAGCTCCCAGCTTGTGAGAGAAGTAAGAACAAGGGAGAACTCTAAAATGCAACACCAAGGCCCATACCCAAAGGCATTCAGCCCACGTCACTTTCCCCAGCCCTTCCTTTTAGAAAAGGAGGAACTGCATTGGGGCACCTCTGACTTAATGGTGCTCAGTGGGAAAAGCTCTTCAGGGTGGCAGGAGGCCACTGTCCCCGCTCCACTCCAGAGTGCGCAGGCGGCGCACAGCCTGGTGGGGATTCTGGTCCTCAGCGCTGTCCCTCTGGTTCGCAGTCCCCACGAGCCATTCCCACTGGTGGCTGCCAACTGGACACATTGGTATTTATGACCCTGGATGCCTTGAGAGCTGATCTGTGCAGAAGCAAATGGCCCAAGCCAGTCCCTGCCCCAGTACTCACTCCCCATGTGCTCAGGGTCATTAGTGGAGCCATTGCCAGGCTGGACAAGTCTGTTGGGGGACTGCCAGCAGCTCCAGGTGGCCTGGAGAACATTAGAGGTGGCGGCAGCTCTGGGCATGAAGGGTCCCATCCTAAGCAGTGAGGGTAAGGAGAGGGGGACAGGAGAGGCAAGGAGTGTCTGCGTTGCTATCCTGAGATCAGAGGCCAGATCTGACATCTGAGTACAGAGGGACAGACCCAGCACTGCCCCACAGGCTCCCAGTCCCTCCTGTCACACCCCAGAGGGAAGGTGGAGAATGTGTAACCATGGAAGAGGGTGGGAGGAAGAACAGAAAAAGACTTGTTTTTACAGGAGCAGTAAAAGATACAAAGAGTGTATTTCCAAGCCCAGCGGAGAGCAAAGGGTTTTGTTTGCTGGGGGAATGGCTTATTCTTTTCAGCTGTTTTGAAGGCTGCTTCCAAGAGCCTCCTCAAAGTTCTCCAAGGCTCCTGCAATGCTCCTCTCAGCCTGACAAAGCCACCAGGAGTGCCATCCTCTGCTCACACCTGGGGACACCACCCCCACTCCCTGGGAACCATTTTTAGCAGGCTGGGATCCTAACTTTATGCTGCCCAGCTGGCCTTAGCTGTGGCCACACCCTCCCCTAGAACCCTCCCTGGCCTTCCGGAGACCTCCAGATGATCTCCCATGGGGGCTGGGCTTGCTTTGCCCTTGATCAGGGACCTTCTGGGAATGGAGGGTGTATAGGCAGAGGCCCAGTGAAGTGGCGGAGGAGGGAAGGAGTGTGGTACCCAGGAACTCTGGAAAAATGCAATTTTCCCAGGCCATCAGCAAGGTTTTAAAAATGCAAATAGAACGGGCCTTTGAAATATGCCTGCCATAAAGTGGAAACGGTGGTGGCGGAGGGAACTGGCACAGGTGTGGAAAGTCATGAGAATCCTCTCCCGGGTGGTACCCTCCAACTCCCTTCCCTCCACATCCACGCTGGCTGCAGGACACCGGCTTACGGGAGTGGGAGCATGGGAATGCTGGACTCCGAGGTCCCTGCCCAACCTGAGGGCACCCTGCCCAAACCTCCTTTGCTTTCAGATGCTAAAGATGACTCCTGTGGCCAAATGATCTGCCCGACTCAAAGGCTGCAGAAAATAAGATTCCACATCCCCCCCCCCCCCCCGAGTCCCCACTCCAGCGCGCGTCTGGTGGAAGTTCATCCTGGGTCTGATTTAAATGCCTCTTGGTGCCAATAGGCAGCTTCCTCTACACTCTGTCTTTATGACTAATTGAAAAGCCTTCTTGTGTAGGGGTGTGAGCTATAAAGGGCTGCTTTGTCCCCAGCTCCTATCCCTTTACTTCTATTTCTGTTTTCTCCCCAACTGTCAGAAGCAGAGCCCGAGCTCAGCATGATCCCACCACTCCCACCTAAGCCGTCAATCTGTTCCATCGCTCACCAGCTGTGTGACCTTGAGAAAGTCACTTCACCTGGCAAAGCTGAAAGTCATCTCATCTAGGAAATGGGGATGGTAAAAGTATCTGTCTCATAGTAGTAGTTCTGAAGAGTCTATTAAATGAGATAATCGCAGTGCAAACATGGCCTTTAGCACAATGCATGGTATAAACCGAGCCCTAAGTAAACACTAGCTACTCCTCCTCTTCTTCTTTCTTCTGTTCTTCTTACCTGCTGGGCAAGTGATGACTGGCAGTGGCCATGATACGTCCACTTTTTAGCCCCAGCTGTGATGAGGCAGACGGTATATCAAGTACCCCCACCAGATGTGTGAGCAGCTGAGAAGAAGAGTGTAAGGGGAAGGTTGGGGTTCTTCTCTTTTAAGCTACAGTAGATTAAGACAGTTTCTCTATTGTCCCAGCGTCAGAGTAGTTACATATATAAGGAATCTTCTCTTCAGTCTGCTGTGCACTGACTTTGGAGTTCTTGACCCCAACCTCTAGTCTCACCTCCTCCAGGAAGCCAGCAAGTGGAGGCAGGTGAATGGAGGTGTGCTGGAAAGGGCTTTAGATTTATGACACTGAGTTTGATTTTTTTATGTCTTTCCCTAATGGTGTGACCTTGGGCAAGTCACTTCATTTCTCTGAGACTCAGTTTTCCCAACTGCAAAATGGGAGTACAATGACCTCTGCTTATATTATGCCTGCAATGATCTTTTTGGCTGAGGTGGAGCACAGATTTATTAGTGATATTTAGTCACATATATAGTGATGTATGTGCATATATATAGTTATATACAGTTATATGGTTATAGTTATACAAAGTTAGAGATTATGGTAGAATGATCAGTCCCAGCTTCCCTGATTTTCAGGGTTGATTTCACTTCATGTGATATAATAGATGCAAAAGAGCTCAGGAAATGTGCCCAAGTTCCTGGTGAATGAATTTCCAACTCAAGCTCATGTAGCAAGTTAGTGGAGGGACTTGAGTTGGACCTGAGTCTGCCAGGTTTCAGTCCTGAGCTTTTCCAAGTCACCCTCTTTCCTCTTCCCTCTTCCCAGCCCCATTCTTCCTGGCACCCCATCCAGGAGACAACTGTGAGCTTAAAGGGAAAGAGGATGAAGAAGGGGGACAATAATTCAAGAGATGAGGGAGGGAGGCCTGGGAAAGGTGATGGGAGAGGCTGGCAGGGCTGCTTCAGACAGCTGGGGGAGGCTAAACACACAGCAAGCCTTCCCTCCTGCCTCCTCCGGAGCCCTGCAAGCAGCCAGGCCCAGCACTGCTTTCCCAGCCTCGCCTGCCTCCTCCAAGGAAGTGGGCAGCCTGCACCAGAGTGAACACGGTCCAAGTTATTAATTGCCTGCAACAATGAGCCCCAGAGCCTGGGCCTACAGAAGCCCTGGCTCTGAAAGAGGGAGAATTACAGCTTCATCAATATTCACGCTGCCACATACCTCTCTCCCAGCAAGATGGGCCCTCATCTGTCATCCATGTTCTTAGGGGCATTGCTCTAACCCCAAATTCTGCAGAAGGCCAAGTATTGCTGAGTGACAATCAATAAGGGGTTAGACCACAAGGAGACTTGCACATAGCAGGGCCAAAGTGCTGGCAAGGAAGAGCAGGACCCTGTCAAAAATCTGGACAGTGTGGCATTATCCAAAGCCTGTCCTCTTGTGTGGGAGACAGCATAACCTCCAGGTTAAGGGCTTTGAAGTAGATTCCATGAGGGTCTTATCATTAGGACTGACTTGAAAGGCAGAGGTCAGAAATAGCCAATAAGTTCTAGTTTTAATATCAGCTCAGTCACATACTAGCTTTGTGGCTTTGTGAAAATCCATTCACGTCTCTGAGCTCACCCCCTTACCTGTAAACTGGGGACAAGGGCCATCCTCCCCAAGGAGGGAGAAGCACAGTGAGTGGAAATCAATGGTAGCTGTTGAGTTCTCTATGGAAAGAGCACTGGAAGGAGGTTCCATGCTGCCTGTGCACCCCATTTCCCTTGGCAGGGGAGTGGAAGTGTGGGGCAGTGGGGAATGAGGTAGACAGGGAGTCAGGAGACATGAATGATGGCCCATGTTTGCTCTAACTGACTCAGTGGTCTTGGTGTCCTTTCCACCCTGACTTCTTATTCTGACCCGATACATGAGGACATGAGGCTAGAGATCTAACTGTAATCAGGAGAGTATGAGAAGAGGCAATGAGATTAGAGTAGAGGGAGGCCTTGGGACTATGGGATTCCCAAGTTTTCAAAGGGATGAATGGTAGCAGAGGTAAATGTTAGGAAACATCAAAGGAACATGAAAGCAGTTACATAAATAGTTAGGCCTGAAGTCACAAATTTGTTGGCTCTGCACCAGGAAAAGAAACCACAGCGATTGGAAATAACGATCAGCACCTGGTTCAGAACTCCCAGGAAAGGCTGGGAAGAAAATTCCCCAAGCTCTCCCTGTGGTGGGGTTTTCAGGACCACGGACAGCGGCCAACTCTGGCCTCCTGACACCTGGGTGCCAGCTGTGGTTTGGCCAAAGGGATGAGGGCTGGACACTGAGTTGGATCCTTGCAGGTGGTGTGAGGCTCGGCTGGAGTGATGCTGACCTGGTGATGGTCTCTGAGTGACCAACGGGCTGCCCAAGCATCCAAAGGTAGGGTCACGAAGAGGGCCTGACTCCCGGCCCCTCCTCCGGAGTACCTAAGTCTCCTGGTGTACCTGCCTTTGTGCCAGCGCTTCCATGACTCAGCCCAGAATCCCAGCCCCATCTCCCCTCCCTGCCCTGCCCCCGTGTCCCTCCAGCCTCAACTTCCTGGCACAAGCTGGCCAGCGCCTCGCCCTGCCCCAGTCAGGCTGGCCGGCCCGCTGGCGCCAGGAGCCAGGCCAGCTTTAACCCTGACCATCAGGTTCCATCTGCGCCTCTGAAGTGACAGCAAGAAAAAGCTTTGCTGGCATTCTCCCAGTTAGGGATCTGTGCAGCTCTAATGGACTGCCCCAGTGCCAGCTCCTCTTCCGGCACATTCTACGGGCAGGGTAGGGAACGTTCTGTGCTAGAAAACTCCGTGGTGAGGGCCTTTGAGCTAGCATGAAGGCCTGGCCCACTGATCATCAAAGCCCAGGCAGTTAGAGTATCACTTAGGCAGCAATGGATGCTACTAACCTCAGCATTAATAATAATTAATGGCTAACATTTATTGAGTGCAAGTCCCTGTGTACAATAGATGCAGGACTTCATTTCAACTCACAATAACCCCAGCAGGTATCATCTTATCATTCTTATGTCCAGGGGAGGAAACTGAGGCTCAGAAAGTAAGTTGCTTCAGTTCACACAGGAGGTGGACAGGGAGGAATTTTGAGTCTTTAGCCCAAGTTCTTTACCACATTATTATTTCCATTTTACAGATGGGAGAATTTGAAGGTCAGCGAGATTAAGGGACTTTGTTAGGTTTACAGAAAGGGTTGGTGATGGGAAGAATTTAAACTGAATTTTACCTGATGTCAAAGATACCACATTATCAGCTCCTCTGTACTGCCCTGTACTGAACTAGCTCGCTGCCTACTGGGTGCCCACTCTCAGAGCCCCATACTGTGGTACCAAGTCTCATCTTATATCTAGAACAAGTAAACTAATTTCCTGATTCATCCTTGGGGAAGTTTCTCTTTCTGAGCTCCAATCTAGCAAGGGAAACTCCTAAGACAGAGCTCCCATTCTGGCTGGAGAATCAGTTTGTTACGGTTGAATGAGCATCCAGAAGGGAAGCAAAGGCAGGGCTCTCACCATGCAGTCTCACAAAGAACTTAGTACAGGAGGCTAAAGCAAAGGAAGGCATATCTCACCCACTGACCCAGCAATCCTGGGCCTGGTCTGATAAGGCTGCCGGCTTTCTCAACAACACAAGTAAACTGTAATGGTGCAGAAGGTGGGGATCTCTTGAAAGTCTGAGTGTGTCATCACCACTAGCTGGGAAAAATAAAACAAACCTTAAGGCTGTACTTATCCCAAGGCCTGGAAGGGGAGGCGGGACTAAAATGCCCAAAGAAAAGCCCCTGAAACAACCTTGGTTAACTGCCTGCTTTCCCTCACATATGCAAAATGAACAGTCTAGAGCAAGATAAGGATTCAGGCTCTCAGACCCCCCACACGTGTCTCCCCAGGAAAGCTGTCATCCTCTTTACCCAGCAATCAATATGTAACTTCTTCACCCCCATCCTGCCAACTATGTAAGTCCTCAGAACAAAGGACTCGCTCTCTTCTCTTCTCTCTTGGCCCTTTAGCCCCATGGGGGTTCCCTGGCCTCCTGGCCTTCAGCCAGAGGTCCTTTGGCCTCTCTTCTCTACTCTCTGCCCAATGGCCACAGGTGCTGGTCACACAGCCTTTGGCCACTCTTGCTTTTGCTCTCCCACTCACTAATAAACTGTGTGTGCATGCTAATATGCTCCCTGATCTGTAATTCTTTACTGTGTCAGCTGGAAGAACCAGGGTTCCACCAGTAACAGGTTTGCCTGATGAGATTCGCCCATGCAAACTAGAAGGGCCACCCTGCAAAATGGCAGGATGGTTCCCGGGACCCAGGAGGGCAGGGTCATGCCCATACCTTTCAGGACAGGATGCAGGGGCCAGGATCACTAGCTATGGACACACCATGGGATTGGCACCACCTGACACAAAATGTCAGGTTGCCTCCTGGCTTCTCATGTGCCAACGTGGAGACTGAGGCCTGGGGCAAGTAATTGCAGTGGCACAGCTGTCTCCTAACAGCGCTGTCCTTTTGGCCACCCCTCCAAGGCCTCTGTGTCCTTCATGATACCTCTGGGTCCTCATTTTGCTGCTGGGCACGTCTGGGGACAGCTGTTCTCCCTGGCATCCAGAGCCATGCCTGGCAGATGTGGTGGCAGGACACAGGAGGAATGCATGAGGAGTGACCACGTGGGTGGAGTAGCCTGGGCCTGGCCAGCTGAGCTGGTGGCATGTCTGTCTGTCTGTCTGTCCCCTTACCCGCCTCTTGCTGCCCCCTCCTCTTATTTCCTTTCTATGCCCACATCCCCCAGCGCTCCAACTCCCCTCCTTTGCACTTATTTCTTCCCTTGAAAGTGACCACAGTAAACATTTACCGAGCATTTGTTGGGTGAAAAGCCCCAGATCAAGCGTTTTACATATACCCTCCTCTTTAATCTCCACGACAGCTCTGGGAGACCGGTCATCTCTCTTTTACAAATGAGGACAGCCTGGCTCAGAGAGGTCAGGGTTTGTATGGCCCCGCTGACTTCTGCGTCCACCCCGTCCCATCCCTGTCTCTGGGGACGGCAGCCCCTCATCACACATGGGGTGACGGGCCCGTTCAGCCTTGGATAGATTGTTGGGTGGATGCTCTCTTTTGATTTTTCCTTAAAACTTGACGCCAGTGTTACCTGGATTGCTCTGTTCTCTGTCCCTTCTAGCCCTTCCCCTCCCTGTGTTTGCTAAAACAGGAAGATGGAACCAGACCCTTACACGTGGGACCAAGCATTACTGTCCAAGTGCCAAGGACTCCCTCCATCCCCTGAGGATTTTGTGATCGTTATCATTTTAGTCCATGAATCGCTAAGGGGCCTGCAGGGCAGGTGGTTAATAGAAGGAAGCTTGGAGTCAGACAGGCGCCAGTCTGTTTGCAGGTGCGTCACTTACTGCCAGGTGTCATTGGCCACGTGCCTCAACTTTCTGAGCCTCAGTCTTCGTACCTTTAAAATGGAGACAAGACTTGCCTAAAGGGGTGGTTGTGAGGATGGCATAGGCAGTGTGCCTGGCATCAGCAGTCATTGGTCAGTCATTGTCCTGCTCTGCCATTTATTAGCTGTGTGACTTCGGGCAACTGGCATAACCTTTCTGTGCTTCAGATTCCTCATCTATAAAGGGGATTCAAGGTAGTACCTACTTCCCCAGGGTGTGCTGAGGAGTTAGGGGTGCATGGAGATCAGTGCTGAGACATAACAAATGCTAGTTCCTCTTGTTTCACCTCCATAAAGTCCCCCAAAGTGGATGGTATAGCCCCTGTTTTACAAAAGAGGTAACCGAGAGAGGTTATGTCACTAGTCTAAGGTCATACAGCTAGTAAATGGCAGAGTCAAGATTTGAACTCAGGTCTGACTGATGGCCAGGCCTCGTGGTTCCCACTGTAGCCCCTTGTCTGTGATGTGAAAAGGTGGTATTTGTGACCACATCTGAGGCTCAGTCAGTCCCCTGGATGCTGTGACCCAGATGGGCTCACCTCCCCACCCTCTTCCTTCCTCTGGTCTTAGCGGGAGACTCACCCTTTCCCACGGAATCATTTATTTCAAGAAGACTCCTCTTCAACTCCAGCACATTCCCTGCACCTAACCGCTCCCCAGATGGCTCACTGTGTAGGGCTCCCAGGGCGTGGAGCCTACAGAGGTCCTGCCTTGACGTCTTTCTCTCTCCTGGGAATGGAATGAGGGGCTGGGGAAGCCAGGAAAGCCCCCTGCCTGGGATATCCAGGGAGCCCCAGGGACTCCCACTGTTCCTTGCAAGAGGGACTCTGGCTCCAAGTGACTCTCATGTCCCCACCCCGCCCCACTATCTAGCACACAACACCGAATGTGGCTCTCCAGGCCCTTTCCTCCTCCGAGGACTTTACCAGCTCCACCAAACGGCAGTCCCTCCCCCACCCCCCAGCTGCCCCAAGTCAGCTCTGAGCGACAAAGCTGGCCCGTCACCGCTCAAACGCACTGGGCTCCGTCATGCCTCTGCCTTTACTCACGTCACTCCATCTGCCCGAAATGCTCTTTCTTTTCTTCTCCACCTGCTGAAGCATCACTCACCCTCAAGGCCCAACTCCTTCCTTCGATGGTGAGGAAGCCACCCCCACCCCCACCCCCTCTCTTTCCCCGCAGGGATTCTTCAACTCTCCTCCTTTCTCCTAGAACAACTTCACACTTCCATCGCACTTCTCTCTCTGCCGCTATCTGAATCTGGCTTGTTTTCTATATAGAGTCTGTTGTGTGAGGGCTTATGGAGTGTGGGGGTACATAAAGGCTCTTTAGAGGGGTCACTTCCCAGGCAAGGGCTGCGAGCAAATCATACAGGCCAGCACATGACTGCCCTGTGTATCATGTAAGTGGCCGTGGTAACCTGGTTAAGTTCTTTTTCTGGTTATGGCAGGAGTGCCAGAGGACAGTCACAACCCCACACCTCAAGCCTCATCTCTCATGATATCTGCCACCATCCCATTGGCCGGAGCAAGTCACCTGGCCAAAGTCAAGTACGCCTGCTCACCATGTAGCCGCTGCAAGGGTATGAATGTAAAATGCCACTCCAGGAGACGGAAGGATTGGGATCAATAATTCTATCTTTTGTGCTGTTTTTATACCTCCGCCTTCCCTCCTACAGATTCAAACTAATAGCTAGCTGCCTGCCTATCCCCCAAAGCCACTAGATGGGTGCCCGGCTTCCTTCCCTGCAGCCACTATCCGCAGAGCCTGAAGTTCACTTTCCACCTTCCCCATCAAGCGCCTACCTGTACTCATCACAAAATAGCAACAGAGAAGAAATGTAATGAGAATACTCGGGCTCCAAGAGTAAAATGGAAAGGAAACCTACAGGGATACATAGTTTAACTCCGGAAAGGTGGAGAGTGGGGGAGACTTACCTTCACCCCCAATCCGGCACCACCCATTGTCCCAAATCTGAGCTCTTGGGGTTCCTCCAAACCTTGAGTCAAATTCTCATAGGACCAGTCCCCTCTATAGCCTCAGAACCTTGACATGGGGACATCTTCTATTTTTGCTTCCTGAATCTGTACACCATTTTTTTTTAAGGATTTTTTTTTTTTTTTTTTTTTTTTAGTATTTTTAGACAGAAGGGCAGGGAGAGAGGTAGAAAGGGACAGAGACATCCATGTATGGTTGTCTTTCACCTGCCTCCAGCTACAGACCTGGCTGGAGACCTGGCTTGCAACCTGGTTATGTGCCCTGGCTGGGAATCGAACCAGTGACCTTTGGGTTCACAGGCCACCAGCCAGGGCTGTACACCATTCTTTGAATAGCAGCCCCATCAATTTTCAACAGAGAACACAATTCCCCTTCAGGCCATGTGACTTGGATGGAGGAGGAGGACTGGACCTATGACCCAGGCCTAAGCCAATTATAGTATCCTATTGTCCCCTGGGCCACAGTGATAAGTTCAGGGGTAGGCTCATGGCCATTCCAGGCCAAGGAGAATACAGTCCTGGACTTTTTGTCAAGTTGCAGGGCCTGATATAGGGAGTTAGAGGAAGCCAGGAAGAGCCTCTTTGTGTCCTGCAGGCCTTGAGATGGGGGGTATAGAAGGGTACCAGCAACCATCAAGCCACCATGTCTATTCTAAGAATACAATGTGTTGACATCGCCATGAACTGAAGGACAGAGAGACACCTGACTTGAGTTGTGGGACTAAGCTATACCTGACGTCCCATTCTACTTTTGGACTTTTCAACTTTGAGGTCAGGTGGCACAGGCTTTCTGTCGCTTGCAACTGAGAGTCTTGAGGAAATGAAACTAGAATCATAGAATTTTGATTCTATGGTGAATTCTATCATCATGGAATTTTGGATACCAAGAGCCAAAGATGCTTAGAATGAGAAATTTCTTGACTCCCATGGGGAGGGGTCCAAAGCTATGGGTGGAGGGAGGGGACTGAGTTGCCTGCACATTTTTCCTCTACCATAAGCCCCTGCAGCTCTGGACACCAGGTGGTAGCTTGGCCTGGGTGGGCTGGGCACAATGAGATACACATTCCCAGGTTCTGCCAGCCATGGCACCAGCCTGTAGCCCTTTATGCTTGTGTTTCTACAAGGCGCCCTCTCAACCCTACTCAAGGAGGAGATGAGGTCTGAGCCAGCCCGGAACAGCATCAGCACCGTTGCTAGGAGAGGCCACTGCCACCCAGGGTCTGGAAGGCCCAGGGGACGCTTGGAGGGAGAGGTGGGTGATGAAGCTGCCCTTTGAAAAGGCTACCTTCGGCTGACAGAGAAGGCTGCCCCAGACTGGAACGCCTCTGAGCCAGGGGCCAGGCCCCATGTGCCAACTTCCAGCTTGGCATCAGTGCCAGCTTTGGCTGGCTGACCTTTCTGAGCGGATATTTCAGGAAAGGGGAGGGAGACTTTGCTGTCTGCTGAGGCAATCTGCAACGGTGCCATGGCTGACCTGGCTCCTGGGCCGCTTCCCTGCATCAGGGCTGGGGCAGCCCAGCTTGCTTCCCCTCCAGCCACAGGGCCTCCTGCCTGCCCACAGCTCCTGGACCCAGGGTCACCTCTGGCCTGGCCACCCTTCCTTGGGAGGCAAATGGCTCTTTTGCCCTGAACGGAGGGTCCTGAGTGTGATCGACTCGGGTTCTAGTCCAACTTTCTTCAGGAACTTGTTACTTCCGCATCTTGTCCTCAGTTTATCCTCCTGTAACCTGGAACACCCCACCCCCCATAATGATTAGCCTCATCACACGCTTATGGAACAGGCCTTTCTACAGGCAAAGAAACTAAGGCTCTTGACGTCCTGACTTCATCCATCGAACAGCATTTATTTAACAAATACTGGTTGAACGCTGTCTCCTTACCAGGTACTACACTAGGCCCTGAGGACACACAGGTCACTAAAACAAGATCCCAACCGCTAAGCTGTTCAGTTGGGGTAAGTGACAGGCTTGTTCAAGGTCATAGAGCAAACTGCCACACCCTTTGCACACAGTAGGTGCTCAATCTATGCATAAATTGGCTGAAATACCATGCGGGCAACTGGCAGGGAGGAACCAGGGACAAAAAGACAGCGGGATTCAAAGGATGTAACAGGGGAGAGGGAGGTGTTGGTTTTCAGCCTTGCAACTGGGTTTGCAAACAAAGTCTATCCTATCAGCCGCTGTTCAGCTGTTCGCCAAAGAGCAGAAAGGAGGTAAAGGAAATGCGTGGTGGCTAATGGTGTGCCTGGCTCCTGCCTGCCAAGCCGCCTGGGGGTGCAGGGGCTGTGTTTGGGCGCTGAGCTCTGAGGGGCCCGCAGGTCCCCCGGCCAGGACTGCAGAGAGGATGGAGGTGGCCGCAGGATGGCATGCTGCTAACAGCGCTATCAGGGAGGAAGGGCTTGCAACCCCGGTGGTGGGCCCTACCTACCTGCGGTGGGCCCTACCTACCGGCTGAAAGTTTCCTGACTCAGAAGTGATAGCAGCAGGTTCCCCCTCTCCCGCCTGGGTCTTGCTTCTCCAGGTGTGGTCCATGGTCCCGCAGCATTGACAACAGCTGGGCCTTTGTGTAAACGGCAGACGCGCAGGCCCCTCCTGGGCCTGCTGAATGTGAATCTGCATTTCCAACAAGAGGGAGAAAGGAAGACGTTGGCAGGTACTGAGCATGGCTGCATGCCACGTCTTACGTGAGGGCAACGTGCATTGGGCACCTACCACGTGCCAGTTCTGGAGGGAGAGGAATGCGTAGCGAGCACCACTGTGTGCCCATCCATGTGACAGGGGCTATGCATTTGGCAGTCACCGTGGGGGCGGGGAACGTTCAGTGAGCACCTACTGCAGACCAAGCCTTCAGGAGGAAGCCCCACACGTAATCTGCACAGCAGTCCTTGCAGGTGACTTTGGGACCTGGGCTCTCACACCTGTGTCTCTCTCCCCCCCTCATCCAAGGCTAGCTGGCATCTCCCCGGGGGAAAGAAAGGGCATGCACCTTCCATAGGTCTCCCATGAGCAAACTGCCTGCCCTCAGTTAAGTGTCACGTGATTACTGGCTGCAACAAGGCTGCCACGTGTGTGTTCAGCCCATCCCATGGGTCACAAGTGAAGCCGAGGGTCACTCAGGCCTTGCCCCCACCCCACCCCAGCCCACTGGCAGTCGCCAGACTTGGGATGTTGTGGTCCCAAACTGAGACACATGCTGACATTTCTGGGGTAAAGAGACCAATCTGGAGAGGCTGGGCTTCCCCCTCCCCCTATCTGGGCGTTTGCCTACCCTGCTCTCCCTCCCATTTCCCAAACAATTGCCGAACAGATTGCCTCGCAAAGAGAATTCCTGGATTATGGAGTCATGATTCTAAATGGCTGTTTATCTGTGTTTTGCCTCATGTCTTGAATAGAATTGTTAAAATTTAAGTAAGTCAGTTAAATGCAAATGAAATGGAAGCGGCATCCATCACCCCGTGGAGGACGGTACTGAGCACTCCGGAGGAAGAGACCTGGGGAGGCGGAATAGTCACCATCAAATGCCTGCTGGCCTCCTGGACCTGCTCCCTGCTCATCTGTCACAGCTTTCCTCACTGTCTTCCCCGTCCATAAGAGGAGATGAGCCCAGAGACCTCCAGTGGCTGGGCCAGGGTCACACAGCGGGTAAGTGGCAGCGTTGAGATTGAAACAGCAGTTGGTATGACCCCAAAGCCAAACTGGGCGGGACCCACGCCTGGAGATGCCAGGCTTTGAAAGAACACCACCTCCTCTGGCCAGGGGCACTGCTGGGCGTTTGCCTCTCTTGGCACCGAAGCTCTGGGCCTCACCTTGGACCCTGAAGTCCGAACTCTCTCTGTTGCTCAGCTGCATGGCCCTTCAAGGCAGGGGTAGGGTCCTCATTTGCACTGCCAGATTCAAATCTCCACCTCTGCAGCTCATCGACCGTTAGACCTTGGACCAGTTGCTTCACCACTCTGAGTTCGGTTCCGTCATCTGTGAATAGGGATAACAGCACCTACCTGGTAGGGTTATTGTGGGGATTAAATGAGTTAATATTAGCAAAGGGCTTAGGACCGTGCCTGGCATTATGACCTAGTAAGTGCTCAATACATGTTCCTTGAGAGCATTCTTCACTCAATAATTCATTCCCTGGGCACCATGGGCTAGGGATGCAGAAGTGAGACACAGGTCCTGCCCACTGGGAGCCTCAAGCCCAGGACCTGAGGAGGAGTGGCAGATGGGTACAGACGGGGTCATGGGCTGGGACCTGCAGTGCAGGTAAACACCAGGCATTAAGACAACCTAGAGGCAGAGGGCCCATGAGGCCTTCCAGGAGGGGTGACAGCTAAGTTTAATCATGACGGATGGGGAGGAGGCCCTCACCGTCTGGACAGTCACGGGGCGTGTAGCAGGTGAACAGTCAGACATGATCCAGGCATCCAGACAGAAGGAACAGCACACATGGAGGTGTGGCCCAGGAGGGGTGTGAGGGGCAGTAATGAGAAATAAATTCAGAGAACGGGGCAGGGACCTGACTTCTGGGGGCCATGGGAGATTCTCTGCATTGAATCACGTTTCCCCAAAAGGAATGTGGAAGCCCTAACTCCCAATACTGGGAACTGTGACCTTGCGTGGAAATGGGATCATGGCCAATGTAATTCATTAAGATGAGGTCATCCTGGAGCAGGGGTTCCCCTAATCTGATATGACAGGTGTCCATGTAAGAAGAGGAGAGAGACAGGGAGTAGAAGCCGAACAGACATCAGGGGCAGCGTCAGGGACTGCTGTCCACCCCTGGGTGCTGGAAGAGGCCAGGAAGGATCCTTCCCTCGAGCCTTTAGAGAGAGCGTGGCCCTGCCGACCTCTTGATATTCAACTTCTGGTGTCCAGAACTGTGACACCATGAATCTCTCTTGTTTTAAGGCCCCCGGCTTGTGACACTTGGTTATGGCAGCCCTGGGAAGCTAACTCAGGAGTGAGAGGTTGTTACAGCTCTCAGGGTAGAAGGGGTTAATCCGAGAGTGCCTGGCCACCACCACTTCTCTGAGTTTCCCTGGGTGTCCTCTGCTCTGCTACCTGCCCAGAGCTCCCACATCAGCTCTGCCTTCGCCCAGGGTCCCCTCACTGCCTATGCCTGAGCCCGGCACCACGGTCTTGGTGGCTCCTCGCTGAGATATACGGTAGGCCTTGGGCACGCTGACAGTGCCCGGCTGGGCTGGCATGAATCATGTTTATAGCAAACAGGAAACAAAGGGAAGAAGGGAACAAAGCCTTGGAAGGGGGGAGACCGGCAGGGGAGTGAGCGAGGCGCAGGGGCCAGGCCAGAGGCGCTGCCCACGGAAAGACCCATTCATCCTCTGACGTGTGCTCCAGGACCAAAGAGCCCAGCGCTCTGCGGAGGTTTATCAGTGCGTCCCAGCTGGGAAGCATGCTGTGCGCCAGCTTCTTGGTCGCTTCAGAGATTTACTGGGCCCAGGATGAGGCGAGAGGCGCCCGTAGTAGCTTCCGGCCCATCTATTACCCCAGGAAAAAGCCCAGCTTTCAGCGCTGCCCATGGGTGAAATTGCACTGCATTCTGCTTGGTAACGAGGTGTTGCAGGCCTCCGCATGGGGCCAGGAGCTGCTCTGGCCACCCGCAGGGTGAGGGTGGGGGCTGGGCTGGGCTGGGCTGGCCTGAGGAGCCCGGGAGGAGGGAGGAAGCGGCCGTCAGGAGGAGGTGCTGGAGGCTGAGGCTTAGTACAAAGACAGTGCGAACTTACTGAGCACCAGGGTGTTGGGAGCATTTGTAGCATCCCAGTAACCGCGAGTGACTTTCCTCTAGCTGCCGGAACAGGTGAACGCAAGCCGGGCAGCTTAAGACAAGAGCAATGGATTCTCTTACGGGGTTGGCGGCCAGGAGTCTGAAGCTGCTGGCAAAATGGGTGCCTTTTCGAGGCTCTGTGGGAGCCTCTCTTCCAGCTTCGGGGGCCGGCCAGCATCCTTGGCATCTCCTGACTCGTAGGTGCCTCCCACCAATCTCTTCCTCCATCTTCCCACGGGGCTCTCCTTGTGGGTGAGTCTGCCCAAGTTTCCCTCTTCTTATAAAGACCCCTATCACCGGGATGGCTTTACTTTAACTTGATTATATCTGCAAAGATCCTGTTTCCAAATACCGTCCTTCACGCCGACACATCTTCTGGGGAAACAATTCTACCCCTGGCAGTTGACGTATATTGAGAGCTTATTTTGCGCTCTGTGATTCGTAAGCTCGCTGATCGAATCTTCGCAACAGAAAGAGGAGGTGGGTACCATTACTAGCCCTACTTTAAAAAAAAGTAATTAATTATTACCATTGATGAGGCTCAGAGACGTGGGGCTAAAATGTGACAGGTCCCCGATCCAGATCCAGGCCCAGGAACAACATATTGCAAAGAATTGGGTCCTGGTGGGGACGTCACAGCAGTCACTGGGGGGAGCTGTGGATCCCTGCCATCTGCCATCCACCTCCTCTTGCAGCCTCGGCAGGGTGGGGGGGATTGAAACTCGGGGGGCACGTACCTAGATGGTCACGGGGAGATGTGGTCCTTACCAGGGGAAGGAGGAACAGCAGCACAGCATTCTCCCACCCCAAATCACCATGTCCCTCCTCGCACTGGGCAGCCTCCCCTTCTTCCAGGGTCCCTGATATGTAAGGAAATTAAAGTCAGTTCTGGCTGCTAAATATTTGTCTAAGCTGGGGAGAAAATGGTTTCAGGGGAGAAGGCCTTCCATTTTATGAGCAAATAAATCATATGAGGGAGAGTGGGCCGAGGAGAGAGGGAGGTGGAACAGGACACTCAATTATTTAGAACAGAAAGTGCCTCCCAAAGTCTGGGGGTTGTCCATGTCCCCCCCTTTTAAAGGTGTGGCCTCTTTACCTGGCTGTGCGGGCCAAAGCAAGGAGCAGATCTCTTACAGGGTCTTGCCCACCTTATCTAGATTCACGGCAAGTGATTCCAGGCTACTCACCCCACTCCACCCCCTGGAATGCTGTACTTCAAGACCCCTTGTTTATATAACAGGGTTTGACCTCTGGCCTCAACTAGCCCAAGTCTGAATCCCAGCTCCACCAATGACCTACTATGCCTCCTTGAGGCTCAGTTTTCTCATCTGCGCAATGGGGGTAAACTAGTGGTGATTGCCTCAAGTATATGAGGGGGAACCCCCAAAGACCTGGAATTTATTTATTCAAAATTGCATATGTATTCTTACATATTTAAGCCTCAGGCACCTTCAAATTGCTCTCCACTTCATGCAGTGCACCTATGGGGGCGTTGCTTTTACTGCTCAAAACAGTTTTTGAACGTGTCCATTCTGATGCCTTTTAGCGCCGCTGCTGTTTTTTGTTTCATCTACATCCACAAAATGTTTTCATTTGAGAACTTTTTTCATCTGGGGAAACAAAAAAAGTCAGTTGGGTGAGATCAGGTGAATTGAGAGAGTGGGGCACAGGGGACATGTTGTTTTTTGGTCAAACACTGCTGAACACTCAGCCCAGTGCGGGCAGGTGTACTCGTAAATCACCCATCCTGAAATGGGCAAACACGCTGAAAGAGTTAAAAAAAATTATTCACTGGAGCTGAACGCAGCCTCTCACAACAACACCAGCCGGTGCACTGATACAGACGGGATCCTAGGACACTCAACTAGCAGAGGAAGCCTGTACTCCAAGGGGCCCACCCTCCAGGAGATAATTTCAATTTTGGGGGCCCCCCTCAAAAAGTGAGATGCTGCATGTAAATGCTCAGCTTGCTCTGCTGATCAGCCTGTGGTCAGGAGAACAATGGCCTCAAAGATGTCCACATTCTAACCCCTAGAACATGTGAAAAAGGGGGATCAAAGTTGCGGGTGAAATTAAGGTTGTTGATCAGCTGACCTCGAGGCAGGGAGATTAACTTCGATTATTCACATGCACCCACAGGGTCCTTAGAAATGCAAGAGGGAGGCAGCAGAATCCATGTTAAAATGATGTGATATGAGAAAGATGCGGCCAGCCACTGCCAGCTTTGAACATGGGAGGAGACTACAAGCCAAGGAATGTGGGCAGGCAGCCTCTAGAAGCTGCTGAAGGCACGAAGATGAATTCTCTCCTAGAGCCCCGATGATGGAACGCACAGTGGCCAACACCTTCATTTTGGCCCAGAGACACCCATTTCAGCCACTTGACCTCCAGAACTATAAGGTAATAAACTTGCGTTATTTTAAGTCACTACGCTCATGGTAATTTATCACAGCGGTAATAGGAAGCCAAGTACTATGCCCAATGAGCAATCAATACTATCACCACTTAGCAGTCATGCAAGAAAAATATGTTGATTAAATGAATAAAAGGCCCCTGGCTTGGGCATCAGGAGTCTTGGGTTCTAGTTCTAGTCCTGCCCCTAACAGAGCTGTGCTCTCTGGGGATTATCCATAAGCAGAAGGAGTGAATTACAAAGGATCCTCAGGTCCCCGCCTCCCGACTGTAAACATTAATTGTCCCCTAAAAGGTCCTTGTGCCCCACCCCTCACCCCTCCTTTCCACCTGCAATCTGCTCCCCTGCTCCCAGGCAGGGGCCAGGCTGGGAGGCTGGAGGAGACAGTTAATAAGGGCGGGAGGAGGCAAATCGATGTGGGCTGGCATCCCAATGACAGATTGGCAAGAGCGACAGATTTAATATCCTGCCGGTTTCCTTCCCCAGCCTGGGGGCCAGAATTGATTAAATAAATTAAAGCTCCACAGCCTGGGCTGCTCTGGGGAAGATTGTCTGGTCCTCCCACTGTCACTGTCCTGCTGCAGGGCGCACCCCATCCTGGCGGCTCTGAGCCGCTGGCCAGGGTCAGAGTCCCACAAAGCGAGAACACCCCGTCCGCTATTCTGACCATGCAGGGCTGCGGACGGGCCCCGGGTCAGGGGGGAAACATAGGTAAAACGGGGTGATGAGGAGGAAAGGGAAAAGATAAGAAACCAACCCCAGCCAGGTGCAGGGGTTGCAGCAGTAAGCTGGCCAGCGTGTGCTTGCTGTAGGGACACTGGAGCCAGGCCCCACGTCCTCCCTCTTGGTCTGCTGAGCCCCACCCCCCTATGTATGCAGTAACTGACCTTCCCAGCCTTCTCCTTTCCCAACTTTTCCCATGACCTCTCGGGAAAGGCAGGCTCATCCCAGGTGCTTGAGATGACCGCAGAAGACACCCTAAGGCTTAGCCAGCGCAATTGGCTGCCTGGGGACACTCTGCGTGCCAGCTTCGCTCCCTGGGGTGGAGTAAGTGCTACCCAATGGCCACGGAGCTGGGCAGGTAGGTGCCCCCCTTCACGGAGGGGCAGGAGGGCCGAGGGATCGAATCAGACTCAGTTTCTCCTGGGTCGCCTGTAGCTTCTCCCTGGCTTTGAGGAGCAGGCCGATGACTTCTCATCCACTGTTCTCTTTCCTGGCATGAATATCCCTAGAAGCTCTGACTTTTGCCCCCAAGCCGGACCAGGGGAAGCTCAGCCCCTTCTCCAGCCTCAGCCACCCAGGCCCGCAGCCCAGACCCCTCCACCTGCCAGGAGAACCCGGATGAGTTACAGCATCATTTATTTCTCCCGCACATTTATCTGGGAGAATTTATCTCCGGCCCTCTTCTCCTGAGATAAACGGAGAACACTTGCAGCCTGCCGGTCTCTGGGGCAAGCTGGGATCGGGAGGCGTGGAGAGACCGCCGGGGCATTTTTAGGGGCAGTCGTGGGGTCAGACACGGGTAGGGGTGTCTGTGTTGTGAGGGGTTACAGGGGCTGGCAAGGGAAGGGCCCCATCCACCTACTCTGCTCCCAGGGACGCCTCTCTGTTTCTATAGTACCTTACTTAACTTTGGCAAACCCTGAACCTTCAAAGTGATCCCATTTCACAGGGATGGAAACTAAACCTAGCAAGACTAAGCGACACAGGCCTCCTGGTCTAACCCTCAGCACCCAGCCCCTGCCCACCAACGGGAGAGAACGCCAGCTTTCTCTGAGCAGAAAGCGGGGCCCTGCTGGTCGGGGCTACCCAGCTCCCCATTCTCCCTGCCCAGAGCCTCTTCTTGAGGGCCACCTGGCTGCAGACAGGGACGGGGTAGCCTGTGGCTGTTTCTGCCCATCCTCTGGTTCATCACAGACACTTGGCTATGCCAAGGTGGCGCTGGCCACCGTCGTAGTGGCAATGCAGACACCTCTTCCATCCAATGGCATCCACCAGTCCGGTGGTGGAAACTTCTGGAGACCGGTCTCCTCCTTACACCACACACCTGTCCCAGCCCTTTGCCTGCTCCCACCCCCGACACCTTGCCACCCTTACGCAAACCCGTTTCCTTTTTTCCAGACAAGCACAGAAAGCACGAAACACTCATTGCCCCCTTGAGATATCCCCTAAATGGGTTGGGGGGTCTCCTGTGAGGTTGACCCAAAGGGTCAAAGGTCAGAGCCTCAGGTGAACTTCCCAGAGTGAGGCATAGAGCGCTGGTCCTCATGGCGGATGCATTAGGAGGAAGCCCCTAATGACAGGGAGAGTTAAGAGGACATGCAGCGCCATTCACCCCTCACAGGCGCTCAGATGACCCACGTGACCAGTGGGCCCTGAGCCCGGCCCTCGGGCCACCCTCTGTCCCAGCCTGGGAGCCACAGACCCTTGGGATCCGCCTTGCTCCTCTTCACTGGCTCTAATCCTGCTGTTTTACAGGATTCATTGCTGACAATAATTGGTCTCACTAGAATAAAACTTAAACAAGTCCGAAGCCTTTGGGGACGGTATCAGCACGCTAACTCTGTTTGTGGTTTAAATATTAATGTCAGCGTGTAATTAGCCCTCCTGTCAAAGGCTGTGGTTTGGAAGCTGTTTCAGCCCAGCACACGGGAGCCGTTTATTGTGGAGGGCAACGTACTTCGGGGAGAGTTCACCATTCTGGAGAGTTCTGGAGCCCTTAGAACAATGACTACAGGCTGACAGTCTGTGGGCCCAGGCTGGCCCTCATGCCGGTTTTAAAATGTTGATCTGACCCACGATTAAACAAAAAGAACAACCGAGATTTTAATTTCTCATGAACAGTGGAGCAAGGTATCTGGGCCAGATCACAGTCCCACATGGGAGCAGTGGGTTGGACTGAGGGGCAGCAGTTCCCTGGGCTGGGCGTGGCACTATAGGGAGTGGTGCAGACTGTGGTAAACTGGTGATGAACTCAGCCACAGTCCCCACCACTCCCTACAGTGCCATGCCCACTTTGCCCATTTGCTTCACCTGTCAGATCCCTTTGGTCATCTGAGTTTAGGGCTTCTGGTTTAGAATTTGGAGAGTCTGGCAATGAAGAAAGTCAGAATAGCTCAGCTAAGAACTGGGAGCTAGAAGCACAGAAGGAGACTGGCTCTAGGTTTAGAAGGGGCAGGTCTGGGTAAGGGCCTGCTCCTGTCCTGCCCACCTGCAGACCACCGGGGTGGGCCAGACCCTGCCCTCCATGGATTAGGTGACTCCCCAAGCAAACCTTTCAGAAATTAAGCCTCTTCACCAGACGCCTCTGCAAGAGGGGCAGAGCAGGATTTTGGGTCTCGCTGGGCATTTTTATGGGTAACTTGGTTCCTGACTCCTTCACCCGCCAAACCCTCCTCACCTCCAGCCCAGAGTAAGAGCCGGGAGTGTGGCCCCTGGGTGGGCTGCTACTGGGTGGCTTTGGACAAACAGGTCCTGTGCCCCAAACTTCTGCCCATCTGGACAAATGCCATCTGCTCCAACCTGCGCCTCCCCACTTTGCCCAGGGCTGAGGCGGCTGCTGAAAGGTTGCTCGGGTTGGGGGTTGCCCAGTGCTCTCCAAAGAGGGGGACCCTGTCGTGCCCCACATGGTGCACATCTAGAGCAGGGGCTGACTTTGAGTACAACAGAGAAAAGCTCTGGCGTTCCAGTGAGAAAACAAAGCGAATCTCGCTTCTCCTCTTCCCAGCTCCGTGCACTCGGGCAAGTTACTTAACCTTTCTGAACAGGTTTTCCTATTCTGTAAATGAGAGAAGCAGGGTCAACTTCACGGGGCTGCGGAAGGAATAAATTAAGCCCTAGGCCCCTCACTGGGCACCCAGATGCTCAGTAAATGCTGGACGGGGTCTGTTGAAATGACTTCAGATTCATTAAGGCCTTGCAGGAACTGAAGAGCCCCGGTGTGGGAGACAGGCTGCCCTGGGGTGGGGCAGGAGGGTGGAAGTGGTACGGGGAGGGACTATGGAGGGCACAGCAGGACAGCAGGACGGTGCCAGAGAGGCCCTGGTTGCCAGGGCTGTGCTGTGTCCCTTGGACCTACCTGAAGGATGCAAGTTCACATCAAGACAGCTACTTGCACTGACCTGTGGAAACAGGGGATTTATGATTCCATCTTAAAGGCGCCGCCTGGCTCCCAAGGGCAGGTAGGACAGGGTGGGGGCTGATCAGTAAAATGGTCAGATTCCAGGGGCTGCTTCTGTGTCCCTCCTCGTATATGTCTGCCTGTCTCTGTGTCCCTTTCACTGTCCTTCATTGCTGTCTTTCTGTCTTTCAGTCCATGTGTGACTCTCTCTGTTCCTCTCTGCCTCGTGTTCTCTGTGTGTGTGTGTCTCTCTCCGTTTTCCCTGCCTCTCTCTCCCTGTGTCACTCCGGATCTGTCTGTGTTTCACTCTGTGTTTGTCTCTCTTTGGGTCTGTTTCTCCGTCTCTCAGTCTCTGTCTTTCTCTGTCGCTGACTCTCCTGGCGGGCCCTCACCTAGAGGGACAAGCCCTCTGTACCTCTTTGCAGGCCCACTACTTCTCCTTCCCCCTACACACCTGCCCACCCTCTGTCCCGTGCAGAAAGTCAGATGTGGCCACTAACGCCTCAGCTTCCCACGGCCCTCAGTTCCAGCACCTGGCCACTGGAGACAGCACCATCACACAGTGCCTGGCCGCACACCTCTGCAAGGGGGCTGCCCAGCGCCTGGGCTGGACAGGCACCCACACTCTGGTCTGGCTCACCCAGGTGGCTGGGGCAAACATGATATGTGGCTTAGCTCCCAGGTGTCAGTTGGCATTTCTCGGAGAAGAGGGGCTGGGCTGGGCCAACCCTGGGACACATCTGCTCCAAGCCTTGCGAGGGTATGGTTGGGGGTCAGAATTAGTCCCCAACTAATTCTGAAGGTTAGCACTGTGATACCCTGACATTTAAGGGGTAGCGTACCCGAGGGCCAGTTGTCCAGCCATAACCACCTGAGCTGAAATGGGGATGAAGCACTAAGACAGGGTGTACCCCCTCTCCAGGTTACTTCAGCAGAGTAAGGGGCTTCTAGGGGGGTTCCTAGGGACATCAGCCCCCTTATCTTCCAGGCACCCCCTGCCTGGGCAGGATGGCTGAGAGGAGAGGAGGCTGAGAGCCAGGCAAAAGACACAGGGCAGAGTCTCTGGTAGGCACCCAATACTCCATGAATGTTTGCTGAATGGATGCATGAATGAGTGGGTAGGAGCGGGACAGAGTCACAAATTTTAACAGAACAAGCAGAGAGGGTCCACTGAGCAGGACGTAGAGCCTAAGATGGTCAATGAAAGGGAAACCCAGGGCAGGGAGATGGAGGGGTGGGGATGGGGGGAGGCAAGGGGCTGGCTGGGAATACCAAAGAGGCAGAGAGAAGCGGAGAGGGAAGTGCTGAGGGGAAGGAGAGACACTTGACTGCATTTCACTTTATCTCTGTTCATTTTGGACAAATGGAGCAGAAACTGCAGACCAAGAAATGAGGAAACGGGGCATGAAATTGCACTGTGCCCTGTAACGGCTCTGGCAGAGGTGGCCGGAGCCTGGTGACCCACGGGTTGGCCGGGGCCCCTGATCCCCGCACTGCTGGCTGGTACCAGCTCAGGACGGCTGTACCCCAATGCCACACCCCTGCCCGCTGCCTGGGAAGCCTCTTTCAAGTTCACTCAGCTCCCATGCCCTGAGCGGATGGTCACAGAATGCTTCGGGGGGCCAGGGAAGAGACCTCCATTAGACATCAGAGAAAATCCCTGCAAGTTAAAGGGATTCGGTGAACTAATACAACCTGGATTTAGATGATCAAAAGCATTTCTGGAGGCGGCCCTATGGAAGCAGCTGGAAGTTTCTGACTGGATGCCGGCTTCAGGAAGTTCTTTTCCCTCCACAGGAGCCTGGTGGGCTGGAGAGGTTGGGCCAACTGGAGGCGGGGAACAGGATCTACAGATTTCCAGCTTGTTCCCTTGTCCCGGCCCCGGCCACCTCCCTGTTCCCATCAGCAGGAGGTTCAGATGTGAGGGCTCTGGGGTGGGTCTCCCTCTGAGGCGGGAGGGGTGAGTAGGAGGGTGGGGGGTCTCCGAGCATCTGTCTTTCCTCCCCCTAGATTTGGCTCAGGACAAATGGCCTCCTGGGCACCTAGCTCCTCAGCTGTCCCTCAGGTCCCTCCCGTGTCTTCCCTGCAGGTTGTTAGCCTTTCTCCAGCTCAACCTTGTGCTCTGCTGCCTATCGGCTTTGAAATCAACGCTAGCCATTTGAATAGCAAGCGCCATTACCTACCGAGTGCTGACGGAATCCCAGACACGGGGCCAGGCGTGACGTGCATTAGTGTGGCCCAGGTGCCGTCACAGCAGCCTCTGGATCACCATCCTTCACTGAAAGGACCCCAGCCACCTGCCCAAGTGTACGACCCGCCCCTGGGCTGGCGGCTTGGGTGGTAGGTGGGCGAGTCGGTCCGTGTTAGTGAGGTGAATCACTGGGTTAAACAATGAATTGGGGGCCGGGTGATACGTTGGTGGATTCAGTTAGATAGGTTAGTAGTGTACACAGGTGGGTGGGTGGGTCAAGTGGTTCGGTGGGTTGGATGGTGGTTAGGGCCGCCCGTTGCATAGCTGGATAGGACAGGTGGCAGACGCACTGACCCTCGAGCACAGCGTGCCTTGTCCGATCTCTCGGCCTGGACTTGGCCCTCCTGTCCACGAACAACACCCTCTCCCCCCTCTCTTGCTCTCACTCCTCCTCCAGGGCTCGGCCCACACCCTGCCGCCCCCTCAGGCCACCACCGCACAAAGCAAGCTCATCCCTGCCAGCAGCCGCCACTGATGCTCCTGTGGGGGTCGCTCACCATACGCGCCATCGTGTGCCATCTGTGGCCAGGGGCGCCTCCACCTGACAGATGAGACCGGAAGCTGTTTTGTGGCAGTCACTGTGCCACATCCAGGTATGAGACACGGTGCCTCTGTGCATCAAACACAGGGTGCAGCTATCTGGCCGAGAGAAGAGAACTCCGGGGACCCCCATCCAGGGACTCTGGACCCTGCAGAGGTCCATCCCCAAGACAGAGCAGTTCCAGGCCCCACGGCCACGAGCCCCATTGCAGACCCTTCCTCTTCCAGGCAGCATCAGCTCCGCGGCTCCTGGTGGCAGAAAATGAGTGACTACACGAGGATGCCCAGGCTGCCCAGGGCAGCCCATGGCAGGCACATGCCCGGGGCTGGTCCCAAGAAGCTTCTAGCAGCCTCCAGGGGCGGTGTAGAGGGCAGGGCCTGTGGCAGGGAAGGCGAGTTCCTAGCAGTCTTTCACGAGTTCAGCGCTAGCCCCTCTGCTAGTGACTTTCTAGCTCCATCCCCTGCTCCAAGCTGCCACCATGCCTGTCACCCCTCCCTCCCGCTGACAGGGGGAGTGAGGAGGCCCTGGCAGGAGAACCAGCCTCCCCCCATCTAGGCAAATACTTCCCCTGCTAATTGGTATTTGCATGGCTAACCCTGGGTAAAGAAGGGATCATTTGCATTTTCTAGGGGTAATGATATTTGATGTTGTCAACTTGTTACCACCTTAATCACCACTCAATTTCCCTGCTTTCCAAGCTCCCAATCACCCTGCCACCCAAAATAACCACCTCCTTGAGATTCCTGACAGAGCCTCTTTGGGGGCTCTCCAAGGAGGGGGATCCCCAGCTGAGGGGGCTGGATGACATTCTGACCCCTGTGGAGCACCCCCCATCCCGTGTGTCCCATCCCCCTGCCCCTGCTACTTCCATGCTTCCTCCTCTCTTTTCCCTTCTCTTCCTCCTTTCTTTTCTTCCTTGCGTCCTCCCACCCCGTCCTGCCCAGGGATGCCCAGGGCAGGGAGCCCTCACTCAAGCCAAGCCCTCGGTTCTCTGTAGGAAGTTGGACAAAGGGACGGATGGCCCCGTCGCCAGGACAGGAAAAGAAGCTCTGGGGACCAGCATCTAGTTAGAATATGAGTTTCCAGAGCAAGAGGGGAGCTTTTCTCCAAGGTTGCAGCAGGACCCCACTTGACCTCATTACAAAAAAAAATTTAAAACAATAGTCATTTTAAAGGAATAATAAAGAGTAACTTTTGGCAGGGATATTAGTGCTCCACCTGGATCTCTCCCTGTCCCCAGTTCACTCTGAGTAGAGCCGGGAGCCCCTCTGAAGCTCTTTGGGACCCCCCTGATCTGCTCTCACCCCCATAACACCCCCTCTCTTCACCGCTGCAGCCACACCACCCTCCCCGCCCATCATCACACACCAGCTTCGGGCTTTGCGAAGCTGTTCCCTCCGGCCTGGATGCTGGTTCTCCGGTCTGCATGGCTCCCTTTGCTTCTTTCTCCTCCATGTAACCTGCCCTGCCCCTCCTCCCCCACCGCAGAATAAACACACACAACCTGCCTCCAGCACGCGCGGGATCCTTCTTCTCCTGCGCCTCTTGCTCTTGTCCTTTTAACACATCCTATCATTAACTCACCTGGTATGCGTATCGCCCATGTCCCACCCTAGGCCCTCGATGACCATTTATTATCTGATGAAAGGAATCTTCCCAGTAACTTTAGGAGGTAAGTACTGTTGCCATTGTCCTTACAGACAAGAAAACTGGGACAGAATGGGGTTCAGCGTCTTCCCAGGACCCCACAGGCGTTAGGCGGCTGCCCAAGAGTGACACTGCGTCACTCCGTAGGCTGGAGTTGCCGCAAAGCCGTTTCTAAGATGCCTAATGAACATTGCCCTGAATTTCCAGGGTGCAGGGCCCCCTGCCGGGCTGTCTGCTGGGTGGGATTACCCAGCGAGGGGGTGGGTCTGACATACTGAATAGAGGAGCCATGTGGCGGACCCCGGCCCAGCCTATGCAGTGGGTGCCAACCCCAGGATTGCGGTCCCTGTTGTGTCCCTGCCCTTGATGAGGGGCGCCCAGGTATTCTACCCCTGACACTCTTAACGTTCCCAAGTTTGCACAGCATTTGCTTTTGTGATAATGCGGGTGACATGCTGTCACCGCATCCTGTTGGGTGTCCCTGACCCTGAGATACAGCCAGGGGGCTGGAGGAAGGGACAAAGGAGAAGGGCTGTGCTAGACCACACATATCTCCCCTTTGCAAGGCCAACAGGAAGGAGGAAAGGGGCTTGCTGCCCCCAGTCTCGAGATGGTTTGCATGTATATCTATCCCACTGCCAAGTTCAAACTGGATCGCCCAAGGAAATTGGGGTTGCAGTCCTGATGCAGATGTGCAGACAGGCCCATCTGCGGGGCGTGGGAAGAGCAGGTGGGCCGGAAGCTCCCACCTAAGATAGTTGCCTGTTCCCTGGCCCCCTGCAACCATGTTGGAGAAGAGCCTTCGGTCACACCGTAGGCGACGTGGCTCTTCTATTCCCCCTGACCACCACTGTGAAGAGGACAGGGGGTCCCCCAGAGGCTGCCTTCCGGGGTTCCCTCCTAGAGGGATCCTCAGGCCCAGACACCCCGCCCCCACCTCGAGCAGGCAGAGCCTCTGATCAGCATCACCGGGTAATCAATGCTCTCATTTTTTGCCTCTAAATGGCCGAGGAAGATGATCATTAAATACTCATGTAGTAATTCGACAAATTGTGGCCTTTTAAACCATCTCCAGTTGGAGAACCTGGGCTTGCACCCAGCCTCACTCACTCCTAATAGATTTCTTGAGCTGAATAACAAATTGCCTTCAGCGAGAGGAGGGAGACGGAGCAGGCCAGGCAGCTGGGCTGCCACAGCTGGGGGTGGGGGGAGCAGGGAAGCAGCCCCCGTGCTGGGAGGGATTCCCAGGAAAGCACTTTGAAGGACGGAGGTCCTGAGGGAAGTTGGGGGACTGGCTCTGAACCGATGAATTAAACATTCACTGAGCTCTTTCAAAGCAGCTGCTACCAAAGAGGGGAAATGCTTTAATTAATAAAGCACAGCCAGGGAGGATCGGTTCCGATGTCTCACCCAGGGCCTTGGAGAGCAAGATAAAGCAGAAGCCCAGGCCCATGGGGAGGTGGGCAGAGACGGCTTAGATGTCCACCCAGCCCCAAGGAAGAGAGGGATATTCTTTCCTAGCCTGGAGGCCCAACCCAGAGCTGAGGTCACCTGCCCCAGGGCAGGCCCTGGAGCTGTGGTGGAAGGAGCCCTATACTAACTAGGAGCTCCAGGACGGAGCTTCCATTTTTAGTTTTTAGTTGCTGGTGACCTTGGGTAGGTCATTTTCCTTCTCTGGGCCTAGGCTTTTCTCCCCGTGGTCTCAGACTGAGGTTCTGGAAAGCCATTAGGTTCCCTGAAGGTGTCTCAGGGCTGCCTCTGGAGGTGGGGGTGCAGACAGGTGGGGCTCTGGACCCCAACCCCAGCATCAGCCAGGGAAGCTTTGCTTTTGTCTGCTAATAAACACCAAAATTATGTCAGATATCCCTTGAAGCAGGAACACTGTAGGGTTAAGAAAGGTGGAGTCCTGGCTGGTGGCACAGTGGATAAGGCGCCGGCCGGAGAACCCAGCACCAGCCATGACCAAGCACCTCGAGAGTGCCAAACCTGGGGCTGCAGAGAATAAGAAGGCCTGACGTCTTTCAAGGGGTTTCCAGTCTAATCCAGGTCTGGCAGATACGTGGTGAACATACCACCCACCCTGCTTTTATGCCCATGGCAGGCACGGCTAATCAATCATGGCTCTCTCTACTACAGAGGTCAAATGTGACCTCAAATCCTTTTTCAGGACAGGCAGGCACTCCGTCGATTGGTACATAAAATGAAACCTCTCCCTGCCATCTCTGGCCAGTTCTAACCAGCAGAAGTTTCCCAAAATGCAATGGGCTGCCTCACTCAGGAGTAGGAATCCTATCTCTGTTTACTCGTTCAATCGACAGATGTTTATTGAGCACCTACTATATGCCAGGCACTGTTTTGGGGAGACAGCAGTCCTAGTGGCTTACAGTAGGAAGTGAGTTGGGTGATACAAATGTAAGCAAATTAAAAAGCAAGAATATTGCAGATGGTGAAAAGTGAGGCAGATGATTAAAGCATAGTGATACCTTAGAAAGGGACTGGCTGAAATTCCAGCAATGGGGAGGGATGGGGTCATGCAAAGGTCTGGGGGAGGAACATTCACCACAGAGGAAGGTAGCACATGCAAAGGCCCTGAGGCAGGACAGGTTTAGATGTGATGTGGGAACAGCAAGGAAGCACCTGGGCCTGGAGTCTGGGGTAGGAGACAGAGGAATAGAACACATGGAAGGGGTGAGCAAAGGGGATCCTGTGGGTTCTTATGGGCAGTTGCCAGGAGTTTGAGTCCAAGAGTGATAAAAGCCATTGCAGGGCAGTGACAGTGGCTGCTATTTGTTTTAGAAAGATTTTTCAGTAGCAGCTGGACCATTCCCTGTTGGGGGCATGAGAGAGGGGATTTGTTTCTTAGGGAAATGTTGGTAGTGGTGAGCCTAGCATTATAAGTTTTTTTTTTTTTTTTAATAATTCTGTGTTCTTGCTGGTCCCTGGTCAAATATTGAAGAAGGCTGGATCTCTGTGTCTTTTCACATCTGTTTCTGGCAGTTTCCACCTGGGAGCCTCCACATTTCACTTCAAAGTCCTGCCTGGGGCCTGGAGGGCAGTTCTGCTTTCCAGCCACACCCCCAAGGCGCTGTCCAGCTCTCACTCCTCACAACCTCCCTGGTTTCATCTTCTCACTCTCCAGCCAACTAATCAAGCAGCTGTCTAAGCAGTTGGATTTCAAGGGGTTAATGGGTAACTGGCCCAGGCCATAGTAGGACCCGGAGGGTGGGAGGCTGGGGGAGGAGGTCCAGAGACCCACCTTACCCTAAGGAAGTGACTAAATCTGGAAGCCATTACCTCAAATCACAAAGTACTTCTCAAGTGAGTCATTTGACATGTGGGACACTGTAGGCCCAAACCCAACCCTCCCTGACCCCATCACACATCCCTGGGCCCTCTTGCTGCTTCCTCCCATCCCAACGCAGCCACAGATCTTTAGGGGCCCCTGGGTGCTTCTAGGGGCCCCACACATTCACAGATAGCCTGCAGATTAAATAAATATTGTCTTGAGCACCCATGCGCAGCCGTGTCCAAGAGTGTGATGATGCTGTCGTGACTTGTAAATTCCTGTGTGTATGTTGGATGTTCTCAATGAGCGGGAACGCCCGGCTGACGTCGGTGGGACCCTGCGGACCCCCGTCCGTGGAATTAAGAGGCTTCACTGAACGTGCTTTACATGTCCTATCCCATGGCCAGGAAAGCTGCTCCTGGCGCGGTGGGAGTCAGGGTTTGCAAATACACAAGGAGAAAGGACTAGAAAGCCGCAGAGAGAGCAATAAAGGGAGAAAGGATTTACAAGCTAATTCCATTTTCCTCTTTGTGTGCTCCTCTTTTCTCCGTATTCTACCAGGAATGTATGTCACTTCAGCCAAATTATATAAAGGAGAGGGGCACTTGAGGTGACAGAGGGGGAGCACAGGGCACTCAGAAAGGGTCCCCTCAGGCCCATCGTGCCCTGCTGGGGGACAGCAGAAATGGGGTCCCTAGGCCTGCCTGGCTTGGCCCCCTGGTTCTGGAGCTGGTGGGAGAGTGTAGATGCAGCCCAGGAAGCTCTAAAGGGGACTCTCTGGGGCAACCCAGGGCGGTAGGGGACGCCAGGGGTCTTGGGCCGCCTCCATCAGCCTCACTGTCAATCTCTTTGCACCCAAATTAGCCTTCTGGGGTCAAAAAGGCTTTGGCACAGATAAATAAAAGAGAAATCCTAACCCTGCGCCTTCTCATTCCCATCTAGGGGACTGAAAGGCTACGTATCTGAAACAGCTTCTTATCAGCAGCTGCAACGCTTCATACCTTCAAGGCCCTTTCTTTCGCTCTGCTGGCAAATTCCTCCAGACAATTCCGGCCTTTGATGAGCCTGCCAGGCGGCAGTGGGCGTGTGGGCAGCTTGTCCTTCACGTCCTGCCTGTGGGAGACGTGGAGCCAGGCCCCCCTGCCAGGGCAGGACTGGCAACGGGCGATGGGGGTGGGAAGCTTCGTGCACTGCCCAGGGGAAGGCCACTGCTCTAAGACACCAGATGGGGACCTAGCAGGACTTGATTTGTGGGACAGGCTCTGAGCCTGAAGGTGTCTGGGAGGGAATGTGGCCGGGATCCCCTGCCCCGTTGCTCCCAGGGCTGGGGGCTGCTCAGCTGCTCCTGAGCCTCCATCTTCCCCAGCGACAGCCTGGGCTGCGGGCCGGGGAGGGGAGGAGGGAGAGCCCTTCAGCCATCTGCTCTGGCTCCCTCCAGGGATGCAACGGCCTCCAACACCTGCCTCCATGAGCTTCTGGAGCACGTCCCTGGGGAGCAGCTGCCCCGGCAGCAGAGCCAGGTTGGGACTGCAGGTGGTGGAGGGGATGACCGAGGACACGATGGTTTGTGCATCCCCGGGTGAGAGGTTGGGCCCTTAATGGAGGACGTGCCCTTCAGTCCACTGCTCCTGGCTCGGGAACCTGGCAGTCACTGGCGGAGTGTGAGGACCTCCAAGGCCACGCTGGGGGCTCCTGGCAGGGACGGGAGCCAGTGCCACGTGGAGGCCAACACCCACGGTGGCCCGGACAACTGGCCTGGGCTCAGCCAAGCCTGAAGGTCCAGGACAGTCACTGGCCAGTCCCGGCGCAAGTGAGGACGGCATCAGCTGGCCCTCGGGGGACTAGCTGCTGAGGCATGTCAAACGAGTCCCTGTACACTTCTCATTTTCCATCCTGTACCTACCACGGAGCCCTGCCATGGGCCCCAGACCCCTCCGCCGGGCACACTGGTGTTCCAGGCCCACGACTTCCGATCTTGGCCAGTACGCTGCCCTCCTCCTGCTTGGCTGTGTTGTGATACCTCAGGTTCAGGACAGAGATGAGCCATTGGTTCTTTTGGTGAAACTTTGCTGCATTCCTACAAAGTGCTGGGCAGCAGGGACACAACCATGAACAGGATGGACAGGGCAGCTGGCTCATTTACCTCTGAAGACCCCGCACCAGCTCTGGTGCTTGGCAATAAATACTGCAGGAGCCGTGAGCCCTCGGCCGGAGCTCTGTCTTCTCCAGGGTGGAGGAGCGGGAAGCAGGCACTGGGAGGCCGCCCCGTCCATGCCCGGTGAACCCCACCCAAGGGCTCATTTCACCCCCTGTATCCCCGGCCCAGGGCAGCATCTGCCCTTTCACTCACTGATTCCACAAATGGTCTTTGAGCACCTACTGTGTGCTAGGGAGCATGTCACACAGTGGGGAGACATCAACAAACAAAACAAAGCCCCTGCCCTCCTGGAGGTTATTCTCCTGGGGAGAAAGGAACGATAAACAAATACATAAGTAAAGTGATACACAATCAAGGCCATAAGTGCTGCGGGGCTTCAGTGGGATGGCCAAAGACAGGGTCACATTTAAGCAAAGACTCCAAAGAGATGAGGGTGTAAGCTGTGGAAATGCTGGAAGGCAGAAGGCACCCCAAGGCAGGCAGGTTGAAGACACAGCACGCAGGCCGGGAGAGACTGAGTGGGGAGGGAGGAATCCCTGCTTCGCCACAGTTGGTTCAGTGAGGACTCCTTAAAACATGTCCACCTCCTGGTCCCCAGAACCTGCGACTGTGACCTTATTTGGGGAAAGAGCTTTTGCCCTGGACTAAATTAAAGATCTTGAAGTGAGGTCCATTACCTGGTGGGCCCCAAATCCAATGACAAACGTTCTTATCAGAGGGTCAGGTAAGACAGAGACACACAGAGGAGAAGCCAGGTGAAGACAGAGAGGGACGTGGCCATCAGTCTCAGAACAGGGACAGCCACCAGGAGCTGGGAGAGGCAAGGACAGACTTGCCCCTGCGGAGACAGCGTGGCCCTACCTTGACTTGGGACCTCTGGCCTCCGCAGCTGTGGGAGAATGAACGTCTGTGGTTTCCTGTAGCCGCAGAAAGCTAATGCGGAAGCCACCGCAAAGCCTGCAGTGTTCACTGTGAAGGGGGGACCTGCGGAGGGTTTGAACCCAGGGGACATGTGAGGTGATGTCTGTTTTCCTGAGTACACGGGCTGGGAGGAAGGCTGGAGGGGAGGGGAGGGGCCAGGCAGCGGGCACTGGATACACATGCGTTGAGTTCAGAGGGGCAGGCCCTTGCAGAGGACACAAAATGTCCCAGGACCTGGTTCCTGTCCTCTCAGCGCTCACTGCCCAGGATGCAGCCCGGAGGGGGAAGCACAGGGACAAGGCTGTTTGTGTGTGGGTGTCTTCTGGTGACCAAGCTGCTGCTGCAGTGCAATGATCACTTCCGATGTTCACTGACCACTCACCAGGAGCCAGGTGCCTTGCTGGGTTTTTCCTCCTTTC
Source organism: Noctilio leporinus (assembly GCA_004026585.1). Taxonomy (NCBI): domain Eukaryota; kingdom Metazoa; phylum Chordata; class Mammalia; order Chiroptera; family Noctilionidae; genus Noctilio; species Noctilio leporinus. The sequence goes on from PVIW01000782.1 coordinate 59,178, forward strand.
ATCCTCCTAAGAACCTTCTATCCCGAGAGCAGGTAGGCACCGTGATTGCCATTTTGCAGAAGAAGAAAGTGAGGCTTGCTCAGAATCACAGAGCTGGTGAGGGGTGGAGCTGGAATTCTGAACACGCTGTGTCTGAGGCCGAGGCTGGCATCCTCCGGCATCTGCAGCAGCGGCAGAGGGAGAGCGGTGGGGAAGAAGGGAAGGAGCTCCACTGAGGTCACCTAGGCGATAGGAGGCAGAGGCCGGATTCGAACCCAGAACCTCCACGGTTCACCAGGCGCACACCACGTATGTATAATGCCCCATAACAACAGATACCTGCCAGTGCTGTAGGAAATGTGGGCATCAGAAGCAGGGGGCAGGCCAAGGCTGGGTGGGAGGCGTCTTCTGCAAGTACCTGGGACTCAGTCCTTGGGTAGCAACAGGGCACTGGGTGTGTGAACCCAGATGTCAGAGGTGAGTCCTCCAGTCCAGGCCCCATGCCAAGTGACCACCGGGGTCCTAGGATGCTGGCCCAAGCCATCTCTACCCTTCATCAGGTCTGGGACCCAGGCCATGGAGACTCTGGGGCCCTCAGATAAAGACCAGCAGCCCAGCCAGGAGCACCTGGGTCTTGATGACTTAGGTGGGCTCCACCTCTATCTTCTTCCCTTCTGGACTAATATTATCATGGCGGCCCGAGCAAAATTAGCCCCACGCTAGCAGCTTATTTGTATCTGCTTCCCAATATGCATCTTCATTGGTACGTAGTTCTAAATAGGAAATGAGGGCAGGAGCCCAAGTTTGTTTCGGGCATGTGAGGAATGGGGGATTCCGAGAGGGCAGCAGCTGCTGCGGGGTCCCTAGCCCCCACCCTCCCGCCTTGTCTCTTTCTGTAGCTGTTCCTATAGACGGCATCAGGCCAGAGAGTGGAGTAGGGCGCTGACACCTTCCATAAAACAACCGTGGGGATCGGGCCCCGGGGAGGCCTGCCTGACGGGCGGAAGAGAAATGAACATGGCATAGAAGTGGGCGGTGAGTCCAGCCTGGTGAACGTGGCAGCCCACGTGGGTGCCGGCCGGGCCCTGTGATACCCGTGGCTGCTGACATGCAGGGGACTGTCAGGAGACAGGACGGGAAAATGGGGATGGTGGGAGCCTGCCCCACCCACCTCCATCCCAGCATATTTTCTCTCTATCTCTTTCTCTCTCTGTCTAACACACACACACCCACTCTCCTTACTTCACTTAGCTTACCTCCACCCCTAGCCAATTAATGTCTCATGGGACGGTGAGCCTTACTTGAGGGGTGGGGGTGTTAGACCCCTTTGAGAATCTGATAAATGCTATTGATCCTGTCCTCTGAAAGATGCACACATGAGCAATTCCAGGGGTGGGGACGCAGCTCCCTGGGGTCTGTGTGGGTCCCCCTGGTGAATGCCATGTCAGTGATATGATGCAGTGGCAAAGAGCATGGATTTGGAGGTGATTCACCTGGACCCCCTTATCAATGGACTGTGAAGGGTCTTAAGGCCCATTCTGTAGCTTCTCCAGCCTTCAGGTGCCGTCTTTGTAAGTGGGGTGGGGACAATATTAATACCTCTCTTGAAGAGCTGTTGACAGGCTGGAGGAGCTCCTATGATGAAAGTACTTAGCACAGTTCTGGGCACATGAAAAGGGGCCCGATAAATGCTAGCTGCTAGGTACCTAGCCAGCCTCGGGCACACCACTGCTTTCCTTCTCAGCACCTCAGTCTCTCCATCTCTAATGTGGACATAGGTCATTATAAGGACTAGAGATCACGTGACACAGTAGCTGTTATTCTTGCCCCTCTGGTGGGGAGTCTGGGTCAGTGAGTGGTTCACTGTAGATCCCACGGGATGGGTGGGGCTGAGGGTAGTGGTGGATGGGAGAATTTTTATCACTGAAGCCTCACACTGGAGGAGAGGCTATTTACATAGATTAGGGCCCTAACAAAGCAAGCCTCTTTTGGGGTCCTCTCTCAATTATCGTGTACTGCACAGTACCACTCGGGAAAAACACATCAGCCTCTATCAGAGCAAGCTAAGGACCTTACAGAGTGTCCTGGTGGGTCGGCTCATAGGAAGCAGGAAGGAAAGTTAGCCCAAATGTGCTGTTCACTGTTCCTGCATATGTGGCCTCGGAACTGCAGGGCGTGGCTGCGCACAAAATCCACATTTCTAAACGAGCGCATCTTACTTTAGACATGTACTTTTAAGCAGATACATGGAATTAAACTAATAAATTAAGTATTATAAGTAGATATTTAACCACTTTTCCCAATGGCATAAGAAAATACAAATTCCACTCCTAGCTAAGATGGAGGACACCCTTTGCCTCCTTCCACAAACAAGATAAAAAATATATCTACCTCAAAACTAAAAACAACCAGAACTCACAGGAAATTGAACTGCATAAAGTCCAACAACAACAAGAAAAAGATATAAAGAAGTAATATTCATGTAGACAGGTAGGAGAGGACGCAGTCTGGGGGCTGTGGCTGTGACTGTGACTGGTGGGCAGAAATTGCAGTCACACACTAATAAAAGTCAGGAGGGACACCTAGGGAGTGATCCCAGTCCTAGACCAGAGCACACAGCTCACAGTTCCAGTGGCAGAGAAAAATAAATCCTCGTGGCTTCTGACTGTGAAAACCAGTGGGGGTTGGGGCGGAGGAAGAAACTGCGGGTCTCCCAGCAGGGCCTGTTTATTTCGAGGCCCCCGCCATCCAAGAATGTCCACAAACCCCCCCTCTCTGGGAGCCAGGGCCAGGGCAATAGCTGGAGAGGTGCCAGCCCCATACAGGAAGTGGGAGAGGTGCCTAGAAAAGGGACAAGCGCTGAGCCAGCAGCATTGTGCCCTCTCAGACCCTCCCCGAAGTATAGCACTGCAGTGTGGTAAAATGGGACACTTGACACTAATAAATACCTCCACCTCTTACAACATAGCATGTGGGACAGCTCTGCCTAAGACACCGGGGCAAACACAGGAAGCTGTCAAGTTGAGGAAACAGAGAAATATGGCCCAAAAGTGGGAGAAGATCAAGGCTCCATGGGAGAACTAAGTGACAAGGAGGTAGCAAACCTCAAAGATGCAGCGTTCAAGACACTGGTGATAATGATGCTCGCAGACTTCACAGACATGCTGAGTACAGCAAATGCAGAAGGGAAGAAGTGAAGGCTATGCTAAGTGAAACAAAAGAAAATTCACGCAAAACCAACAGTGAAGGGAAGGAAAGTGGGGTTCAAATCAATGATCTGGAACATAAGGAAGACATAAACAGTCGACAAGTACAAAATGAAGAAACAAGAATGGACAAAAATGAGGAGAGGCTTAGGAAACTCTGGGACAACTTTAAACATACCAACATTCAAATCGTAGGGGTGCTAGAAGGAGAGGAGGTGAGGGCTAAGGAGATAAAATAGAACATAAAAGAGAGAGATGGGGGTGATGGTGGGGACAGATATTTTAGAAGAAGGTTTCACGGAAGGTTTCACGGAAGGAAGGGTGGGAATAAGCCCTGTGGCTTTCCGGGAAAGAGAATAGCAGGCAGCAGGAGCAGCAAGTGCAAAGGCCCTGGGGTAGAAGCATGCCTACAGTGTTTGAGGAACAGTAAGGAAGCAGGTGTGGAGCAAACAAGGGTCAAGTGGGAGGAGACATAGCCAGACAGGAAAGGCTGGCCTTACCATTAATAATATCACTTTGGCTTTTATTTGAAGTGAGGTGAGAAGCCATGTGAGGGGTTTTAGGAGAAGTAAATGATTTGATTTATGTTTTAACAGGATCCCTGTGATTCTTGGGTCAAGAATACAGCAAAGGGGGCAAGGGCAGAAGTGAAGAGACCAGTCACGAAACTATTGCCATAAACTAAGAGAAGAATGATGGGTACTCAGGGGTTGTAACCATGCAGACAGTAAGAAGTGATGAACCCCAGATCTGTTTTTAAAGTAGAGCAGATGGGATTTGCTGATGGATTGGATATAGAGGGTGAGAGAAACAGAGGGGACAAGAATGACTCCAAAGCTTTTGACCTGGGCAACTGAGAGGATGCAGTTAATGTCACTGGGGATGGAGTAGGTTTGGGGGGAAAACCAGAAGCTCAGTTTGGGGTATGTTATGTTGGTGACGTGTTTTAGTCCCCCAAGTGAAGATGTGTGGGCAGCCGGATGGACACGTGAGCCTGGAGTTCAGGGGCCATAGCGTGACTGAAAGTAGACATTTGGAGATCATCAACATTTCCATGTGTCTGGAGCTATGAGCTTGGCCAAGAACATCCAGGGAGCGAGTGTAGAGAAGTCTGAGGACTGAGGGCTGGGCGGGGCAGGTTGATGAGGAGGGACCAGCAAGAGTGGTGGAGAGGGAGCCTGGAGACGAGGTCTCCCAGGTGCCCAGAGAACAGGCTCAAGGAGAAGGCATGGCTGGGGTCCAAGACTGCAGACAAGTACAAAGAGAACCAAGACTGCACCACTGAATTTAGCAATGAGGAGGTCATGGTGACCTTTACAAGAAGAGTTTTGATGGAGCAATCAGGACAAGAGCCAATGGGGTGGATTTAAGGGGTGCTCAAGGACAGGAATTGGAGACAGCAAGGGGACACATCCAAGAAGTTTGGCTGTAAAGAAAAAGAGGGCCCTGGTTGGCACCACAGTGGATAAGGTGCTGATCTGCAAACCCAATGATCGCTGGTTCGATTCCCAGCCAGGGCACACAACCAGGTTGCAAGCCAGGTCTCCAGCCAGACCTGTAGCTGGAGGCAGGTGAAAGGTAACCATACATTGATGTTTCTCTCTCTCTCTCTCTGCCTCCCCCTCTCTCTGGAAATAATAAACAAAATCTTTTAAAAAAGAAAGAAAAAGAGAATAGGGAGGCAGGGACGAGGAAAGCATGGTTAGAGAAGATGCTTTTCTGAAGATGGGAAAAATAATAGCATGTGGTATGGTGTTGGGACCATATAGAGCAGGAAAACCGCCGATGCAGGAGAGGGAGCGCACAGAGACTGGCTGGAGTGCTGTGCAGGAGCAGGGAGAGGATGGGGCACCAGGGCACAGCAGGACAGCGACATTTCCCTGAGGGATGCAGGGTCCCCTGGGGGCCACTGGGCCTGGCCCTCTCTGTCTGTCTTCTGATGTTCTTGAGTGCCCAGCGGGTGGGTGAACAAGTGGCTGCAAGTGGGGCTCAATCAACATCCACCTTGCAAGAATTTTCCAAAGCAAGCTCTGGACTCGGACGTTACCAGGTCCCCGCCTGCCACCCAGCAGCTGTGTGCCCTTGAGCACGTTTCACGACTTCTCCAAGCTGCGATTTTCCTCCCTGAAATGAGCCTAACAGAGCCAACTTCATAGGCTTGCGGGAGGGTTAATAAGATAACAGCGCACGCAGAGCGCTGAACGTGGTATCTGGGACGTGGGAAAGGGCTCTAGAGGGGTTACCGTCCTCATTATAAACAGCTCGATAATTCCCCCATCGGAGCTCATCCAGAGTTTAATAAAATTCAGCATGTGGAGGGAAATGGACGTAGCTATAAAGTGGCAATGCGTGCTCCCCACGATCACTCACAATTGCCCTGGCTGTTTATGACCCTTGGGCTGCCGCAGCAATGACACAACCCTGGGGGTCGTGCTGCTCCCAGATGTAGTAATGCCCCCTCCCTTGTCCCCGCAAGGAGGCGCACGGGCTGAGTGACAGTGACCTTATTAGAGAGGTAACATTACACTTACTCTATTTGATCTTTTTTTTTTTTCCTCCTAAAATCGATTACTCTCAGGAATTGGTACTTCAATGTTTATTAGTGACTTGTCACTTGAGTGTACTCCCAACTGAACTGCACACCAGGGTGACAAACCTAATGTGCTGCTGCGTAAGGAGGACAAACCTAAAGTCTGGCATGAGTTTGGACAGTCATAAAGGCCTTCCTGTAGAAGGCAACCTCCCTGCGGAGCCCCTGAAGACAGAAGAGCTTCGGCCAGGTAGAGAGGAAGGATCGTGTGGCTTTGTTTGTTTCTTAGCAAAAGAAAACAACAACTGAGCAATTGGGTTTGATTGGACGTGTTGTGTTGACCATGTACTAAACCAGCCAGGGCCACTTTGCTCCATCCCAGGGACATAGCCCACGTCAGGGACCCGCACTACCCCAGGTTCCAGGGAGTTCTGACCTTCACCCTCCCCGCAAAAAAAACATCACCAGGCTCTGTCACTGACCCTTGCCCACAGGCGGGAGCTTTGGGGCCGAGAGAGAATTCGGTCAATTCACAGCTAGCACTCGGGAAACACTTGGTAAATCAGCTCCATCAACAGCTCAAAACTCCCCGCTTAACCCATGGGGTAGGCACAAGGGTGAGCAAGGGCATAGGAGAGGTAGTACTGGCAGCACTTAGGGAGTCCTGCGCATGCGCAGGCTCTGGTATTTCTCGGGGGCGGGGGCGGGGGAGAAGCATGTTGCATGACATAATTTCATTTAACCTGCACAGCCATGTCCACGAAGGTACTAGTCTCATCATTTCACAGGTGAGGATAATGAGGTCCAAGAGGTTAGGGGACTTGTCTCATGTCACACAGTGAAAGAGAGGTGGAGCCAGCCAGGGTTGAACTCGGGCTGTGTCGTGGTTAATATTAAAGTCCAAGAGCCAAGCCGCCTGGAGGGAACAGAGGTCTTTTGCTCCTTTGCGTAAGGCCAACTGAAAGCAAGGTTCCACCTCCTTGTAGCCCGGGTTCCTGAACTGTAGAAAGCACAAAACCAAAACCAGGTTTCTCAGAATCCCTTGCAGCTACGGTTCTGGATGTAAACTAGATTTTATCAACCAGGTGACCGATATTCAGACCATGTGACCCACCAATAACTCATAAGCTGCCCTGGTGGGACCAGCTCACCAGACTCCAGAGCTGGGAGGTGGGGGTCAGGCAAGAGACCTATGAAGAGCCTCCGTCTGGCGGATCTCAAGGAGGAAGATGGAAAGGAGGGTATTTAGGGAGGGCCAGAGGGAGAATGCATGGTCAGAGAGTGTAACCTCACCTGGGGTCCACCACCTCCTGGCTGTGCGACCTTGGGTAAATCTCTGAATCTCCCTGTGCCTCCGTCTTCTCATTTGTAAAATGGGATACTAGTGCCTACGTCAGGATGGAATGAAATCATGGATGCAAAACGGAATAAGGCCCAGGGCGTATAACCACTTCTATATGAGACATTATCATCATCATATCATAACGCCTGTCTGTTATACCCCAACCCTGAACAGGACATCCTGGGCACAGCTCATGTCATTCTTACACCCTCCCTGCAAGGCAGGCAGTGTCACTCCACGGTACAACGTGAGACTCTGAGGATGCTACTGGCAAGTGGTAAGTGGTATCAGGGAAGAAGACGAGGCCCCTCCGTGAGGCACAGGGCGTCTCGGTGGTCCTGAGCAGAGGGGAGGACTCCCGGGACACCAGAGGTCCCATGGCCTCATCTCCACCCAAGCCAGCAGCGAACAGGGGTCCATGACCTCACCAACCCCACCAAACGCCAACCTGGAGTTGGGGCCCTTCCCCCACCACTGGGTGAGCGCGGTGGGTTCTCTCACTTTCCCCGGCCTCCATCTGGCACTGGTGGGCCCTGCGGTCTTGAGTCCCCTGCAGTCTGGCCCTGGGAGGGCAGCCTAAGCGGGGCAAGGCCCTGCCCACCTGGCCTAAGGAAGCCAATTACAGTTGCATTTCATTTGGAGTTGAAATAACTGCTGCTCTGGGCTCATGGCGTGCCAATTGCTGACCAGAGGCATGTGTGCGAAGAAGAGGAATTAGTCGTGAGTGGGAGCTGCAGCTCCGTCCATCTAGCTCAGATATCTAAGTAGTTGTTGGCAGTGCCTGGCCCCTCCGAGTTTTGCCAGGATGTCTTTTCTTGGGAAAAATGGGCTCCCGGGGCGGTGGGGGGCTGTGTCCCAGGTCTCACTATCCTCCTCTGCCAATGGGGATGAGAGAACACACCTCATAGGGCTAGCTGAGGTCACAAACAGTCAACCAACACTCAATGAACACCCACTCTGGGCAACACACTGGTCTGAAGGTACAAAAAGGAATAGGACACAGCCTGCAATCTCAGGGTACTTGGCAGATCTTGGTGAGAGCTACAAGGGCAGTGGGCCAAGGGAGCCATGGGAACTCAGAGGAGGGGCTCCTGCTGGAAACTGGGTTCAGGGAAGGAGATCTGAGAAGGCTTCCAGGAAGAGGTGACATTTGAATGCTGTTCTAAAGAGTGAGGCGGAGATGGCCAGGAAATGAAGGACATTCCAAGTAACAGGACCAGCACGGGCAAAGGCTGAGAGGTGGAAAAGAACAAAAGGGCTGGGATGTTTGAGGAATTGGAAGTGCAGGATGGGGGGCTTGTAACTTGCAGCAGCTGCAGCTGCAGCTGCAGGGTCAGCAGGGGTCAGATCATAAAGCTGGAACCCCATCCCACGGACTGGGCAGTCCCTGTGGAGATGCACCTGCAAGGCAGTGAGGACAGTGACACTGGACAGAGGAGCAGCTGACCTACAATGAAGTTGCAGCCGAGACCTGAGCTGACCCTGTGTGGAGTTCGGGACCTGGTCTGGCCCCTTAGAGGGGTGGTCCCACATGGAGGCAAAATGACAGACTTTTGTGTGTCCACCTCAGAAAATCACTGGCAGGGAAGAGGTTGGTGGATGGGGTGGAGCCTCACAGAGGCACCTCCCCATGGCCAAGGGCAAGGCCCATCAGGTGGGGTCCATGCTCTGGAAGAGGGAATCAGGGTAGATACTACAGTTCACATGACATCCTGTGTCCCCTTGGGGAAGACCCCTCTCCTCCCTGGGTCTCAGGGTCCCCATCTGAAAAATAAAAGTTTGGGAGCTGAGATAGGCAGCATGATGACCCCATACCCCCAAAGATGTCCATGTCCTAATTCCCGGGCCCTGTGAAGTATGTTATTTTCTATAGAAAGAAAGGTCTTTGTGGGTTGATTACATTACGGACCTTGACAATGGGAGATTATCCTGGATTATCTGGGTGGGCCCAATCTAATCACATGAATCATTAAAAAGGAAGAGTCTGTCCTACCTGTGCTCAGAGAGAAGCGGTGTTTCTGGTTTCGAAGACTAAGGAACCAAGCGCCAAGGTTCGCAGGCAGCCCCGGAGGCTGGAAAAGGCAAGAAATCAGATGCCCCCTGGCCCTGAGCCTCCAGAAAGGTGCACAGCTGTGCCGACACCTTAATTTTAGCCCAGTGAGATCAGGGTCACACTTCTGACCTCCAGAACTAAAAGAAATGGGTATGGTTTGAAGCTACTCAGGTTGTGGTCATTTGTTATGTCTGCCGGGGGAAACCAACACAGGGCTAAAGGGGGCATGCTTATCACCTGAGCAGAGGGGTGATCAACATGATAAACAGGTAGGCAGGTCTGTGGTCCAATGGGGAGCTAGCGTGACTAAGGGCCCTGGCCCTGTGTTGTCCTGCAGAAGCTCTTGCAATGGTGGAAGTGTCCGCGTCTGCTTTGTTCAATATTCCAGCCACATGTGACGGCTGAGCCACCGCAGCGTGGCTAAGGCAGCTGAGGACCAGAATTGTGCATCGCCTTTGATTTCAATTCATTTAAATTTCAGCAACCCCCCTGTGACCGGTGGCTACTGTGTTGGACAGCGTGAGACCCTGCCATCGCTACAGAAAGTTCTATCATCAGGCTCTGCGCACAGCCGTCCAACAAAAGCTCAGGGGAGGAAAGTGGTCTGGCGGGGTGGGGTGGGGTAGGGGAGGGGGGTGTCGGGGGGTCCTTGTCCCCTTTTACTTTGAAGAGCCCAGGTTCTGCACAAAGGCTCCCTTGGCTCCCTCCATGGGTCTGGGTGCTTGGGGAAGGACTTCCCTGTGTCCCTGCGTCCCCAGAGACCCCCAAAGCCCTGGCAGAACTCTGTTCATTCCACTATGTAAATGCAGGCAACTTTCCATCCTCAAAAGCAAGACGCAAGCCTTAGCCACAGGGACACTGTTCCGGTCAGAGGAGTTTGACTGAGGGTGTCCCAAGACATCTCCGAGACCCCAGGAAAGCTGCCCCAGGCCAGGGCTGTCTGTGGTCTGGGAGAATCCGGGTCCTGGTTCCTCGAGGAGTTGAGCTTCAGATGGACCCAGCTCTCAGCAGAGCTGTCTTGATTTCCCTGAGCTGGAGGAAGGTCCCAAGTTGCTCAGCCTTTTCTGAGTCATCTGGGACCCCAGGGAGGTCAGGGTGGCTGGGGGCAGAGCAGTGGGACCTAGCACCCCCGACTGTCAGCAAGGCAATCTGAGCGCCTTTTCCAGAGGGTGTCAACAGCTTTCTTCAGGTGTTCAAAGGGATCTGTGATCCCCCACCTCCCCCCACCCCATAAAAAAAAAAAAAACGTTAAGAAATTCTGTTTTCTTGCGGCCTTGAGCAGAAGTTTTCTTCCCTCTCCTCCCCTCTCCCAGCTCTCCTGGCCTCTTATAAATACCTACCCAGGCCTGCAGCCCGCTGGGACCATCTTTCTCTCTCTTCCCTCCCCCTTCTCCACCTGCGCCTTGCTTTTCCGTTCCCACCCCCAGGAGGCTCATCAATTCTGGAGGAAAAAGCCAGGCATCCAATGTCCTTCTTGGGGGAGAGAAAGCTGGGTGCGCCGGGGGAGCGCGTGGACAAACAAACCGATCTCCAGAAGAGAGGAATTACTCGAATTACAATTGATTTTCCCCCGTTAATGAAGCATGAACCCGTGTGATTGCATCTTGAAAAGATTTATAATTATTCTTCGCATCTCAGAAGATAATTAAACTTCATTAAACGCAAACATGACAAGCCTTCAAAACAATCCGAGACCTCCGTGCAGGGTTCCAGATCAGAGCAGTCAGCCAGGCTGGGACCCCGGTGGGGTGGGGGAGCAGACGCCATGAGGAGGGGGAGGCCCCAGGGAGGCGCTCCCCTTGGAAAGGCAGATGCTCTTGGGTCTTTTGATTCCTCTCCTTATCCTCTAGGGACCTGCCTCCTGGGGACCCTAGCCTCCACTCCCTTCCCCCTTCCTCTTGTCAGAGGAGAAACCCTGGGAATGGGGGCAGCCTCTGCTGCAGAGGGGTTTGGGGCCAGTGTGACCTAGCTGGGTGGGGCAGGGTGGGGGTTCTCCCAGACCTGTGGGTGACAAAGCAAAGCTGGGGATGGAGAGGGCCCTGGTGTCGTGTGGTGTGTGTGAGACACCAAATTGCTACCAGTGGTTCCCTCTGAGGGGTAAGGAGGGAGTGGATAAAGGAGGGGAATCTCACTTTTTCTCCATAATTTGCTTCTTTAGTGCTTGAATCGCACAGGATCATCCATTCAGGTATAACACATGCAATTTTGTAAAAATTTAATACAAATAGCCAGCATCTGTTCAATAGATTTTTATAGCTGACAGCCAGGCTCAGCTAAGTGTGCCGCGGACAGAGATGACTCAGACCTTGCGGTCCTTCCTTAAGGAGCACGGAGCTGCGTGTGCGCACATGCACACATGCAGGGATGGGGTGTTTTATACAACCAGGACTGGTGGGGGCTGGCTGTACAAAGCACCCCCGCCCCTGCAGGCACAGAGGAGTCAACCCCAGCTGGGAGGTGGCCCTGGTACTGACCTGCTGGTGGCAACCCAGTCCCCCCACCAACCCCATCTATTCTAGGCCACCCCTTCCATCTTTGGGGACCCCCTCCTGAGGTCCCCTTGCACCTCACCACCCAGCCCAACCCCTCTGCTAGGCCAAACACATCCTCGCGGATGACCCCTCCTCTTGTCATGTGAAATATACCCTCCTCCCCCAGGATATCTGCCAAAGTGACAGAAGGAGAGACTACAAATGAGGCTGCCCCACCAGATCTTTTTTCTAGAGCTGCTTCTTGGCAGGGAGAAGGTCTTTCTAGGGACGGGCAGGGAGGGAGCCGTGCACCTGCATGTGTCTGGCCCGGATGCCAAGATGGGCCAGGTGGGTAAGGAGGAGGTAAGGATTGCGGAAGGGGTGTCTTCAAGGCGGGAGGGTAGGAGGGTGGAGGACCATCCTCAGCACAGAGGTCAAGATGCCAGTTCCTAAGTCAGCAGCCTGGCTTCCCATTATGGCTCTGCTCTCTTGCAACTATGTGACCTCGGCCAGTCACTCAACCTCTCTGAGCCTTGGTCCTGTCAGTGAGCTCCTAACGCCGCCTCCCATATTGGGTTGTCAAGAGAAATCAATGCAATGATCCACGTGGTGCGCTCGGCACGCTGCCTGGTGCTGTGAAGACAGGCTCAATAAACAACAGCCATTGTTATTTGTATAATTTGAATGATTTCTCCAAACACCACCGACTTTGTAAGGGCCTTTCCTGCAGGGTGAGCTCCCAAGGGCGGGAACCGTGTCTCATTGATGGCTGTGTCCTCTTTGTCTAACCCAGGACTTGGCCCCTAGCAGGTGCTCCAGGGAGTGTTTGCTGCCCAAGTGAACGAGTGAAGAATAAATAACACTAGGCCATATGGCTGGCTTCTAATCTCGAGTTATCTCCCAAAGCAGGACACTTCAAAGGAACTATTTTAAATGTTTTTTTAATGCACGGACAGGCTTGTGGGAGAGTACAGAAAACCTTCGGAGGATGGAAGGAACAAGAAAAGCGATTCCAGAGAACAGAGTAAGCTGGTACTGTAGCCAGCATTTCCTGGGGGGGCATCTGGTCAACCCCAAAGCCTGGGTTTGGATGTACTGTGTTAGGGAGATGGGAGATGAAGTCTGAGCCTGAGCGAGGAGAGATCCAATTTGCTATCCCTGCATAAAGAGGGGTTGTCCCAACATGGACTAAGAACATCCTGCCTTGGCTCTGGCATGAACGGGACAATCCTCCTGTGTGGGAATTCCCAACCACAAGCTCACTCGTATATGGGCTTGGGACCTGAGTTTATTCTACTCAAGGGATTTTAAGAAACACAAGCATAGGATTGGCCCACCACAGACAATGGCACCTGACTGAGTCATATACACATCTTCTCTGGAGAAAAATCCTCAAAACCCAGGTCTCAGAGAACTCCTGTGGAAAATTAGTTCTAAGAAACATGGTGCCCAGTAAAAAAATAAAATAAAATAAAAAGTCAAAACTTAGAAGGAAACAAGTTTCCACGAGTGAGAGTGAGCAGAAGCAGCTGCTGGTCAGACCTCCAAAGACCGTGGATGTTGGCATGATCAGATACAGAATATAAATTAAATATGTGCGCATGTTTAAAATGAACAAGGGGTGCCAAAGCATGACCAAGGAAAATGAGAGTATGAAAAGTTACAAGGCTGATTTGAAAAAGAGTCAAATAAACTACCTAGAAATGAGAAGTGTCGTCATTAAAACTCTGAAACTTGAGCAATGGGTAAAACGGAAGATGAGAAGATACAGATGAGAAGAGAATTGGTAAACTGGATAAAAAGATAAGAAAGTCTTTCCCAGAATGCTGCACAGAGAGACAAAGAAATGGCAAAGAGAGGAGATTAAGAAATACAGAGGATAAACTGTGACGATCTAACATGCATCTAAATCAGAATTCCAGAGGAGGTATGAGAGAAAATAATGGAGTCAAATTCAAAGAGAAAATAATCAAGACTTTTCCAGAACTGTAAAAGGCTCCAGTCCTCAGATTCACAAAGCTCAGCGAATCCTGTGCTGAACAAATAAAAAGAGATCGCTACCTAAACATGCCATAGGAAAACTACAGAATATTCCAGACAAAGAGGAAGTCTTAAGAGCAGCTACGTATAAACAAGAGATTACCTAAAATGGGTTGTCACATGGACTGATGGTAGGGTTCTCAAAGAAAGTTGATAAACCAGAATAACACTTTCAAAAAGGTAGAGAAGATGACAGAGAAACCATCACCTGAGAATTCTATAACCTTGGAAACTGCTTTTGCAGAAAAAAATAAAGATGTTTTCACATGAACAAAAATTGTCAGAGGGTCCTGGCTGGTGGCACAGTGGATAAGGCACCGGCCTGTGAACCCAAAGGTCACTGGTTAGATCCCCAGCCAGGGCACATAACCAGGTTGCAAGCCATGTCTCCAGCCAGGTCTATAGCTGGAGGCAGGTGAAAGGCAACCATACATTGATGTTTCTCTCCCTCTCTGCCCCTCTCCCTTCCCCTTCCTCTAAAAATAAAATCTTTACAAAAAAGAAAGAAAGAAATTTAAATAATTAAATAAATAAATTTAAAAGTAAAAAAACAAAACAAAACAACTGTCAATTTACAATCAAGGCCCTCACAAAAGTAAGTTCTAAAAAGTAAACTTCAAGAACAAAGGAAAAGAAGCTCAACAGGAAGGTCTGAGATGCCAGGAAAAAATAGTGAGGAAAAAAACAATCAAGGGAAGCATGTGGGTAAATTTAAACAAAGACTGACTATCTAAGATACTTGATTTGTGCCCTGGCTAGAGTGGCTCAGTGGATTGAGTGCTGGCCTGCGAACCAAAGGGTCATCAGTTTGATTCCCAGTCAGGACACATGCCAGGGTGCGGGCCAGGTCCCCCACTGGGGTCATGAAAGAGGCAACCACCCACTGATGTTTCTCTCCCTCTTCCTCCCTCCCCTTTCCCTCTCTCTAAAAATACACAAATAACATCTTTTAGAAGATGTTTAATGTGTGGGGTTAAAAGGAACAAACAAGAGAGAATAATAAAAGGCGGGAGGCAAAAAGAGAGAACGCGTTTTAAGGTCCTGCAATTGTGTGGGTGGAGGGCGAAGACAGAAATCACAAATGCCAATTATAACTTCGATAGGTGTGTTCAAATTTCTAGGCTAATTATAAGAGACTAGAAATGGCACGTGTGATAGCTTCCAAATTAATGGGGGGTGGGGGGTGGAATAAAGGTGGGAGGCTTCAATCAATAAAGTTGAAAGAAGGAAGGATGGGTATAGGGGAGAAGAGTAGGAAGGAGCCAGAAAAGTGGCAGCAGGGCGGGCAAGAGACTTGCTCAAGGTCATGCAGCAAGTTGGAGGTAAAGCAAGCACCAAGGTGCTCTTTCCCCTAAAACCGTGCAGACGTCCTCAGTCGAGGGGCAGATGATCAGAGCAGGAATCTAAACCCTGCCTTCCCAATTGCAATGGAATCCCACTGCTCCTGCTCGGGAAACTCATCTGGAAAGGTAGCTAATGAGAAATGCTTCGATCAACAGACGCAAAGAGTAATCATGTTGGTCTCTCAGGCACAAAGCGCGACGGTGGGCACAGTGACTTTCTGTAGAGGTCCCCGCTGGGTGTCGTTCACTGAATGCTCACAATAACCCCGGGAAGCGAATGACGGTACCACCTTCCTTCTGCAGATGCCCAGGAATGTGACGTGATGTTCTAAGGTCACCCTGGTAATAACTAGGTATAGTGCTAGGTGGGTACTTGAAACATCGGGAGGACCACTTTGTAAAGTATATGATTGCCTAACCACTACGCTGTACCCCAGAAACTAACACGAAATGATATTAAATGTAAATCCTGCCAAATAAAAGGAAAAGAAAATAGAATGTTCACTGTTGCCTTACTAGTTAAAGCCCGAAACTTGAAACGCACATGGCATCCATCACAGCAACACAGATACATAAACAGATCCATTCCTAAAATGGAACAATAAGCAGGGATGGAAAAGAATGAACTGTTTCACGAAACTACATAGGTGAATCCTCCTGAGTGAGCAAAAGAAGCAAAAACTCAAAGGCGCGCACACTGTATGTCTCCTACTACATGACATTCAAGGAGACAGAAAATGCGTGTACAGCGGTTACCTTGGGGAGCATTTATTGGAAAAGACAATAATTCCCTGGAGTCCTATAAATGTCCTTTATCTTGATCAGGGTGGTAGTTACATAGCTATGGACATGCGAAAAAAAAATGTATTAAATTGTACACTTAAGACTTGAGCACTTTATGTTATATCTGGAAAAGAAAGAAAGAAAGAAAGAAATCTAAACACACATTTTTAAGTCATTTTTATTTTTCAAGTACCGTTGCTGTTTTGATTGAGTGGTTTTTGCTTCCTTATTTTCTTGATTTCATCTACTCTACTGTTGATTCCCTGCAAATTAGTCTTCGTTTCAGTTAGCGAACCCTTCATTTCTGATTTGTCGTTTTTTATACTGTTGAGGTTCTCCCGAAGTGCCTTGGGTTTCCTTATTAACAATGTTTTGAAATTTGCGTGTAGTAGATTGCTTGTCTTTTTTTAACATTAGATTTTTTTTTAAAGATTTTATTTCATTATTTTTAGAAAGAGGGGAAGGGAGAGAGGCAGAGAGGGAGAGAGACATCAGTGTATGGTTGCCTTTCACCTGCCTCCAGCCGCAGACCTGCCTGGAGACCTGGCTTGCAACCTTGCTATGCGCCCTGGCTGGGGAATCCAACCTGCGACCTTTGGGTTTGCAGGCTGGCCCCTTATCCACTGTGCTACCAGCCAGGGCCTAGATTGCTTGTCTTGATTCTGCTTAGTTCTTTTTCTGGAGTTTTATTCTGTTCTTTCATTTGGGCCTTGTTTCTTTGTCTCCCCATTTTGGTGGCCTCCCTGTGTTTATTTCTATGCATTAGGTAGAGCTGCTATATCTCCCAGGCTTGGAAAAGCGGCCTAATGTAGGAGGTGTCCTGCAGGGCCCAGTGGTACAGCCTCCCCAACCACCCCCCAATGTAGTCTATGTACACTCTCCGCTTTTAGTTGAGCCTTGATTGCTGTTGGCACATCAATGGGAGGGATTTACTTCCAGGAAGATCAGCTGCAAGGACTGGCTGCAGGCACCAACCATTGCCCTCCTACCACATGGAGGATCAGCTGTGCAGACACCCACCCCATTGAGCAGGACTTACTTCAGTGGGGTTCTGGGGCCCACTGAGTCCACCCTTTGAGTGTGTTGCTTGTGGAGGCGGTTGGGTGGTGATGCTTTGACGTGGTCTGAGGCTGTCCTCGAGTAGGTGTGCTGGCTCTGGGGCCCCCGGGGTGGTCCGGGCCAAGGTCAGCTGCAGCCTGTGTTCTGCCGGGGGCCACCTGGCACGAGCTGCAGAGTGATCAGCAGATGCTGCTATTTGTGCTGGGTGCGCGGGTGCCCAGGTGCGACCAAGCTGTGAACTGAGGTCAGCTGTTGCTAATGCCAGGCCTGGGGCCACTTAGCAAGAGGGGTGGGGCATGCTGAGGTCAGATGCTGCTCATTTGAGAGGTCCTAGGAAAATCTGAAGCATGAGCCAGGACAGGCCGTTTATATTTAAAAAGCCACTGGAAATAGCTTGGGTGGGCCTGAAAGTTGGGTGGGTAGGGGCCTCAGGGAATCCTCAAGATGGGGCAAAGGGTGAGCCAGGTTGATGGGGCGAGATATGGCCGGCTCGCTGGCCAGCGAGGGGAAGGCTCATTAAAGGAACAATAGTCTCTGCCAGACCTTCTGTCTGGGAGAAAGCTGTCCACACACATCTTGCCCTGATGCCAGATAATTCCTTTCCTCCCCATACGTCTCTGGTGGCTTTCAAGCTCTTGCCCCAGCTCTGGAGCTCAGAGGGAGTGAGTTGGCGTAAGTCCGCCTGTGGGCCCTGTAAGAAGAACTACCTGGGACTCCAGCAGCCCTCCGCTCCCTCAGCCTCAATCCCCACTGGGTTTTACAGCCCCAAGTTATGAGAACTTCTCTTCCTGGCACTGGGACCCTGGGCTGAGGGGCCTGGTGTGGGGCTGGGGCCCCTCTATGCTCAAGGGGTCCCTCTGCCACTGGGATACAGCTCCCAGTTTTCCTCCACTACACCTGGGTGTGGGACCAGCCCAGTTCGCCTCTCTAACCCTCCTACTGGGCTCCGAGTGGCTTCTTTAATTGCAGGACTTTCATTCAGCCAGATTTCAGGCGGTTCTGAATGATGGTTGTTCTGTAGTTTACCTGCCTGTGGCTGTGGGAGGAGGCGAGTACCACATTTACCTACCCTGCTATCTTGGCTGGAGATCCTAAGAGATGCGCCTAAACACAAGAAGTCTTAGAACTTGGTTTCTAGGTGCCCCCTGGATAGGATCCAAGGTCCATAACATTCAATTCAATTTAACATAACCAAACACACGTTCATTCTTGTCTCTCCGAAGTGCCAGGTACAGCAAGCAGGGCGGCCTTCTTATCTTCGCCCAGTGCAGGGGCTTGATAAATGTGTGTGGAACTCATGTGGGGCCCTCCAGGGTACCCAGGCACCAGATGGACTGTGGGTGGCATCCCTGGTCCCCTGGGCTCCTTCCCTGCCCTCTCAGGGACTACATACACAATTGCTCCATTTTATGGGGATGACCACCTTCCCCCTCCCAACACAGGCCCCCGCAGCCCACCACCCACCCCTCACTGCTGTACACTTTACGGCCATTGTCAAACATAATGATTCTTACCCTGGAGAAAAATTGGGTGCCATTTTATGTTTGATTGCCTCAAAAAGGACATTTTTTAATTCCCCACAGTCCGCAGCCAGCAGGAACAGGACGATAAATCTCAGCAAGGGCTTTTCATCAAGATAGATGGTCCAGCAAGGAGACCACTGTTCCAGGCAGGGAGAGTAGCTGCTTCACCGCCCTACGCAGTGTCCTGTGCCCAACACCACCCTGCAGCCTCGGGGCTAAACACGGGATGGGGAGGGACTGCGGCTCTGGGCCCCAAAGAAGAGCCAAGTGGTAAGGAGAAAGGCTTGCGTATTCGAACTTGCCTCTAACCCAGCCTTCGAATCTTCTTGGCCTGAGAAAGAAGGCCAGCCAGGTGCTTGATGGCGTCTACATTTTTATTTGTCTGCAGCCCCACGCTGTAGATGCGTGTATTATCCCATTTTACAGACGAGGGCCCAAGGCCTGTGGAGATTAGGGGTGCTGCTGGTAAGGAGCACCCTGGGATTTGAACATAGGTCTTTGGGGTATGTAATCAATGCTGCTGGCTGTGGCTTCCCTTTAGTTCTGCAGGAGCTGGCCAGGGAGCCCAGAGAGACTGAGAAGCAGTAGGCCACAGGAGCCCTAGGGCCACTGCTGGACCGGTGTCCTAGGTGGCAGGCTGGCCCCTGGAGATGTCCTGCAGGGTTTTACAGGTGGGTCTGTGGTTTCTTTCCCTCTGGCACTGTGTGACATGGGCAGACCTGCTGGTGTCCCAGAGAGGTTGCTGTCTTGCTCAGTGTCACACAGTTAAGGCAGGGTCCGGACTAGAACGCAAGCCCCAAGACTCCTGGCCCAAGGTCTGCCTACTTTTTTCCCTTAACTTTTTATTTTTTATTTTTTTTTAAAGATTGATTTATTATTATTTCCAGAAAGAGGAGAAGGGAGAGAGGCAGAGAGGGAGAGAGAAACATCAATGTGTATGGTTGCCTTTCACCTGCCTCCAGCCACAGACCTGGCTGGAGACCTGGCTTGCAACCTGGTTATGTGCCCTGGCTGGGAATCGAACCAGCGACCTTTGGGTTTGCAGGCTGGCGCCTTATCCACTGTGCCAGCAGCCAGGGCTCCCTTAACTTTTTAATGATGGTAAAATGCATTCCAATGGTGGGATGGGGCAAGCAGAGACAGGCAGTGACTAAATAAAACATAAGGAAGGAAATTAGATGGTGTGTAGGAAAAACAAAAACAAAAACAGAGGAGTTAGGGGCTGGAAGTGGGGTGATGAGCAGATGTCATTTTAACTCTTGAGGACAGAAGAAGCCTTTTTGAGAAGGGGACATTTGAGCAAAGGCTGGAAGGACGTGAGGGAGGTGACTCCTGGTCCCAGGCATAGCCCTGAACTCCACCTCCTTCCTCTCTCTTCCCTGCCCTCCCCTGGAGAGCCCTGTTTTTCCCCCTCCATCTTTTCCTGTACCCCAGGCCCTCTCCTCCCTCCATTCTACTCTCCCTCTGGCTTCCCCTCTTTTGTTTTGTTCTTAAGGGTTTATTTCTTTATTATTTTTAGAGGGGAAGGGAGGAAGGAAGAAAGGGAGAGAAACATCAATGTGTAGTTGCCTTTCACCTGCCTCCAGCTGCAGACCTGGCTGGAGACCTGGCTTGCAACCTGGTTATGTGCCCTGGCTGGGAATCGAACCAGCAACCTTTGGGTTTGCAGGCCGGTGCCTTATCCGCTGTGCTACCAGCCAGGGCTTCCCTTGTTTTCTACATCCCTTGGTCTTTTCTCTTCACAGAGGCCAGTTCTAAACAATGGTGGAGAGACAGGAAGAGGGGAGAGAAGAATGCAATGGCATTCTTCCTGTTGGGCAGAAGAGGCCTGGATGAGGGACCCTTGTCACTCTGCCCCCTCCTAAGCAAAAGGACAGAGGCACGGGGTGCTGACAGGTGACCTGCAGCAGAAGAGAACGTGCCCTGTGAAGGACACAGACACACAGAGGAAGGACGTGGCCTTCCTCTGGAAAGTGACGGCAGTAAAATGGAGATAGCAGCACCTACTTCTTAGGGCTGCTGTAAGGAGGAGACTAGTTTTTTTACGTGATGTTCGCAGAATGCCGAGTGTGCCCAACTATATTAGCTATTATCATGATTCTGTTGTAAAGACCTGTATGCTTCACCACGGATGCAGTGTGTGGTGTGTGCGTGTAGCCTGGTGCATGGGTGTGTGGGTGTGCAGTGTGGGGTATGTGCACAGTGCGTGTGAGCCATGGTGCGGTCTGTGTGTGGTGAGCTGGGTAGTTTGTGGGTCAGGTACGTTCTGCCCTTTTGTGAGTTCCGGTTGCCGGAAAACCAGCTTCTAGGGCCCCTCTGTTCAGGGTCTGGGGCAGAGGCAGCATTTGAATCAATTCTGAGCGACCTGCTTTTTTCTGCAGGAGCTGCCTGTAGGCCAGAGCAGCCATTATGCCCAACTCCGTGGGGCCAATTCAGGGGACCCGGTCCCCAGAGGAATTGCCCCACTCCAGGAAAGGGACAGGGGAAGAAGGGGAGGGAGCTGAGGAGTTCTCAAGGCACACGGCCTGCCCTGACAGCTGCCCTATGCTGTCCCCCTCACTCCTAGCTCCCAGGCCTCCTGACGTGGGTGAGGCCTCCCTCAGGCCTTCAAGACTGGAGCACACCCCAGACACCCAAAGGAAAATGCCGCCTGGAGGGGCCGGCTGTGACAGCCGTAATGAGCTGAGCTGAGTGCCCTTCTTGCTGGCCTGCTAGAGGGCCAGAGCAGGAGGGGAGGGCACAGGGCCCCTGCTGCCTCCTCCAGTGGGACAAACAAGGACAGGGAAGCTCTCTGACAGCTGGACAGTTTGGGGGTGACCTGGGCCTGGAGCTGAGGTGGGGCTGGAAGTCAGAGACTTGCTGGACAATGACTGTGGGCCAGGTCCCTCACCCTCCCAGTGCCGCAGGATCACACAGTAGGGCATTTTTCTCCTCCCTGCCTCCCTGGATAATCCAAAACCATGGGCAACTCCGAAGAGGGAAGGTGCCATTAGCATCTCAGGTAGATCAGACCCTCAGATTTTGCCCACCTGTCCCCCATTGACTTCCTGCACCCTCCACAGGGCAGCCAGACCCAAGTGCCCACAGCATCATGAACACTCCAGGCTTGGGCGCAGGCCTGCCACCTATTCCCGCTCAGCCGCAGGTCACAGCTGAAAAACTGTGGAGTTGGAGGCGTTCAAAGACCCTCCTTGCCCCCAGCTGGAGTAGCTGCCCCTCCTGCGCGCCCGTGGACTCCGGACTGCCTCTGCTCCCAGGCTGCTCCGGACTGCCTCTGCTCCCAGGCTGCTCAACCTCGGGTTGCAATCGCCGGTGTACTGGTGGGCGCCTTGAGAAAAGCAACCATCCCCTGTTTATTTCTTTATCCCCAGTGCCTGGCTGAGTGCCCAGAATGTGGAGGCCTAAATAAACGTTGGCTCAGTGCGTGGCTGGCTGGGCTTTGGGTGGATGGGTGGATGGCAGAGCCCTGAGTGTTTGCAATGTGGAAAATACGCTTTCAGCTTACGCTGATGGCATCGCCCACAGAAGTTATACAATCCCCCAAATGGTATTACCAATTTGTGGCACTGAATTCCTCTTCCCCTCATGCACCAGAGAAGGGTGGGCGCTTTGGAGCTGGGAATTTGCAGGGCAGAACTCCATGCCTTGTGCTACAGTTGGGGGTGGGGTGGGGGGCACAGCCAGGGTTGCAGATTCCACCAGGGAGCTGCCAACCCTGCCCACCACCACCCACAGACCTCGGGCCTAACGCCAGGACATGTCACCCTTCAAGGTCAGCAGAATTAGCATCTAACAACCGAGAACGGGCAGGGCGCGCCTCTCCAAGAATGGTGGGTCAATGCTGTAGGAAAGAAAGGTCAGGTGACTCCTGCATCCGAACGGAAGTCTCAGCAGTTCTCAGGTACACCTGAATGTTTCTCCCTGAGGCTGGAGAGTCCAGTGTGACCAACCGTGCTGCCATCTGCCTGTGATGTGCAAAGAGTGTTGGTCCTGCGCTCTGCTGGAGAGGAGGAGGGACACTGAGTTGGATACCGTGAGCATCCTGGGTGCTTAGGAGAGAGGTGTGGCCCTCTGTAGGCAGGGAGTGTCCTTCAGACTCATCCCTGCCCAGAATCAGACACCTCCCAGGGTGCGACTCTGCTGTTTCCACACTCAGCCACAGCCCATGGGGGCAATACTCAGTCCAGGGGCCCTAGAGGATGGGTGAGTAGGAGTCAGGGTTACTGGACAGGCCTTTTCTCACCTGGTGTATCGAGTAGGATTAACAGTCAGCTGCCCAAACACGCAAGGGAAAGACCCTACCAGCCCTGTACTTTCTATACCAGGTGTAGAAAGTACAGGGCTAGTATGGTCTCTCCCTGAAGTCATCAGAGACTCAGGATCTTTCTGTTTCTTTGAGGTCACCTCTGAGTCCAAGCAAGCTGCTGGCACTCCATCCATCACAACCACATTTTGGTGGCAGGAAGGAGGAAGGGAGAAAAAGAGACAGCCCCTCTCTTTTAAAGAGACTTCTTAGAAGTTCGGTATATCACCTCTGCTTCTTTTTCCATCAGTCAGAACTTAGTCGCATGGACACATCCATATCTGGGGATTTGGGTTGGTGTAAGTTCATTTCAGAGTCTTGGGCAAACTGAGAACATGAGGCATCTGACTTGAAGTCTGCCCGCAGATCCTGGGCCCCAGGGAGCTCTAGCCTCAGCCATTGATCGGTCTCCGTCTTTGGCAAAATCGCCCAGCTAACAAGTGAAATAGTCAAGATCTGAAACCTGGACTGCCTGTCTTTGCAGATCACGCTCTTAGTTCCTATATTGTATATTGCACCGTTTCTTGGAGCTCCGGTCTCAGCCTCACCACCTCGCTAGGCAGGGGGCCCTAAGCAAATCTCTATAAAGTAGGAATAATAATAACACCACCTCAAATGGTTGACTTGTCAGGCAAGACAGAGAGTGTATGTAAACAGGAGCTCAAGACCATGTATATAGCAAATCAAGACATTAAGGATCTGAATCTGTTTAGTGCTTGAGTTGATTTCACAATGAAGGTGCTGCCACCTGGACCCGGCTGCACCTAGATGTTAGCACGGGCCTTATTGGCGGAGGAGTCCATTCTGCAGCAAGTGGGGAGAGGGCACAGGGCCCCCTGGAAAAGTCCATGCTGTAGCACAGTGGAGAGACCAGGTGCCCAAAGTTTCCATCTTCAAGAAATTCAGGGAGGGGCTGTGCTTCTCCAAAATATTAATAGAAGGTGATGGGAGGCCCCTCCTATCCTCTGTCTCTGGCCCCAAGCCCTTGGCCTCAGGACTGTTAGCTGGTCCAGAGAGAAGCAGACTACAGAAGGAGGTTGCCCATTGCCATGGAAACCAAGGCCGGAGCCCAGCACCCTGCAGCTCCCAGGCACATAGTGCCTGTGCTACTTCTGAGTTCCAAGTTCCCAGACAGTCCTCCCACCCTGCAGGCATGCACACGGGAACACATGCGCACACACGCACACACACATTCCCAGCAACCAACTAGTAGCCATTCAGCTGGGTTGTCCCAGGGGACAGCTTCTCCACCAGCTGGTGACCGGTGAGCTCCCTGGCCAGAGGAGCCAGTCTGTGTGTCAAGAACAGCTGAAGGCAAGGCTGACGTAAAAGGACTCAGACAGGCCATTGAGGACAATGCTTGGCTATCACATGCATGAAGCCACCGTCCTGGGCTGGTGCAAGGAGGGAGCTCACACGGCCATGCCTTCGAGCCACGTGCCAGCAGAAGCTCCCGTCCTTCCAGAGGCAAACGAGCCCTGCTGCTCGGTGTCACCCCTGATCCAGCCAAGAACAGCAATGGGTACAGTAGTACATTCACAGTCTCGTCATGACTCCCAGATGACTGGCGCACCACCAAAGGGAAAGGATGCCTATC
This sequence comes from Noctilio leporinus, assembly GCA_004026585.1. Taxonomy (NCBI): domain Eukaryota; kingdom Metazoa; phylum Chordata; class Mammalia; order Chiroptera; family Noctilionidae; genus Noctilio; species Noctilio leporinus. The sequence goes on from PVIW01000782.1 coordinate 83,407, forward strand.
CAGGGGTGAAGTCTGCCAGACACCACCTTCACCAGGTGATCAAACATGGAGCCACCAAAATGTGGGGCCAACCAACGTCATGTGCATTTTTGGAAGGTGTTACAGTGAGTCCATGCCACCTCCTCGGCAGGGTTCCCACCAAAAGTGTTTGAACTAAATCGGGCCCAGGAGGAACCAAGCAGATGTATTCAGATGGTGAGACACTTTACCAGACATCTGATAGGAGCTCTTCCAAAGTCTCAGTTACAGGAAAGACCAAAATGCTAGATTCAAGGAGAACTGAAGAATCTCCATATTGTTTCCACAGTCTGAGCCAGGTGCTTTGAATACATTGTTAACATTCCTAACAGCCCCATGTGTATCTGGGGCACTAAGAAGCGTGAGATTCAAGACAGCTGATGAACCAGCTACCAAGGGGAGAAGCCGCCCACTTTCGACCTTGGAAGATACGTTGCAACTAGATCAAACAGGGTTTCCGAAGCAGAGGCTGCAATGACTTGTAAAGGTTGCACAACTGCTCACATCAACGGGCTGGGGACTGGGACTTCAGCCTAGGTTCTTATCTGCTGGCCCACCTTCCTGCAGAAGGGGGTGGCCCACTCTTGCCTGTGGTAACTGGAAGAGAGGCTGAGGTGGGCCCCACTTTGGGGAGCCAGGAGTAGAGACTGACCCATGACCTCCCACTTGCTCCAATGATCTCAGGACGGGGCAAGAGAGACAGCAGGCCGGCCTGGGCTGGTCTAGCCCTATACTGCAAGAATCGTTTTTAGGTATCGGACTTGAGCAGAACAAACAGGTGAAGTTCCGAAAGGAACTAAAGGCACTGGCATGGCAGAGGGGCTGGGGCGCATGACAATGAGTCAACTCGGTGCGCCATCCTGAAAGTGGACATTAGGCATTGGGAAGGTCCAGGGGTGCCTCCCCCAAGTAGGGATCACCACTGCCCCCCACTCCCCCATGATCTCCTGACTCTCCAGCCACCCCCAGAGCTTCAGCCACCCCTGCTCCTTTCTAGCCAGGAAAGCCAGGGGAAATAAACTTGAAAAAGAGACTGGAAATGGAATCAAACGGAGCAGCAGTGAACTGTGCACTAGGAACCAGGAGGCAGCAGAGCTGCAAGGCGTTGTGAAGGGCTAAGGGTGGAGGTCAGGGCGGGAAGCAGAGCCAGAGAGCAGGAAAGGGCAGAGCGAAAGGGAGGGAGAGGAGGGAGGCCGGGAGAGGCCAGCTTAGCGTCATAGCCACTGAGGGGACACACACTGCAGAGGGGAGGACCTGAGGCCGCCCTCCTGGGAAGTTGCCGATATTAGATTTGGACCCGAAGTCTGGCATTTCTTCTGAAATGTAAATGAAGTTCGCTTCAGTCTGGGGACATCTGCAGAATACACAAGGAGAACCCGGGAACCAGGATGTAGAGAGAAAGATAGACAGACAGGGAAGAAACAACCTTTTTTTTTTAACCGTCTCTTATGTGCTCCGATAATGGCCAGAAGATGCTGTTACGCCCATTTTGCAGGTGAGAACGCTGAGCTCGAAGAGGTTTTCTGCCAAAAGCACCCAGTGAAAGAGCCATTGACCCCACTCCCCCCACCCCTGGGCTGGGAGGACATGGGTGCTCCTTTTGGACTTATTTTTAGAACAAGATTCCTTCACGCTAATGGCATCCAGCCAAGGTCTGTGAAACGGGAGACAGGGGACTTCCTGAGGCCACATCCTGAGTCCCATCACCAGGTCAGAGCAAGGGCGACCACAGGGGATGGGAGGCCGGTCAATCTAGAGACAGAGCGGCAGGAGACAAACCCTGAGGCAGAGGTTTGCATGCAGGGTTGTTGGGGAGAACCCTCAGCAACAGCAGCTTTGAGGGGGTCGGGAAGCTTCCTTCAGCAGAACGAACGAGCGAAGTAGGACGGAGCTGTGACACAAGGAGATCTGGAGCTGGCATGGCCTTGGAAGCTGTCCCCCATCAAAGGAAGGGGGTCGGAAGTTTGCACCCCTGCATTGACATGTCATTGAATCTGGGCTACCCTGGAGAAGGGGCGTCATCTTGGGTGAGACAGCTCCCCTGGCGGAGGAAAATTCTGAGGGTGGGACCATCGGCCCCCAACATGGCCAGCCACCGGGGGATGGGCACCCTGGCCCACGATGGGACATCCTGGTGGGTGACCACAAGGTTGCCGCACGTAGTCTGCCCTTCCTGTTCCCCCTGGGACCCACTTGCTCCATATAGTAAGTCTTCCCATCTAGGAACAGTTTCCCCGGGACTCTGCTCAGTTTCTTTCCCTATGAAAATATAAAAGAGCCCTGGCCGGTGTGACTCGATGAGTGGAGCACTGATCTGCGACCCAAAAGGTCTCCAGTTCGATTCCCAGTCAGGGCACATGGCTGGGTTGTGGGCCAGCCCCTGACTGGGGGTGTCCGAGAGGCAATCAATTGATGTTTCTCTCGCTTTTTCTCCCCCTCCCTTCCGCTCGCTCTAGAAATGAACAAGTATTTAAAAACAAAACGACAACAGCAACAAAAAGTAAAAGATGACCAGTGGCTTGAACTATATAGTTTCTCTGCCACCCCAGCTGGACCTGAGACCACAACCGATACCCGTTGTCCCCTTCCTCCAGTGCCTGTTTTAGGGTCCCCTCCATCCAGCTAGCACCTCTGCTGGGCTTGCCAGCTCACCTAGTGGGGTGACTCAGGCTCATCCCTAACTGCTCTAGGCCCCTGGTCACCATGCCCTTCTCAGTGCGTGATGGCTGCACCTGTCCATTCACTGCAAACGCCAACCTCACGGATCGCTTGGTACCAAACTTGACCTTCTCCTTGCCCTCTTTGTGTAACAGCCCCCAAACCATCTCTTACCAGCTGATCAGGGTCAACTACTGTGCCCAGCCTGGTGGCTCTTTTCCTTGACTGCATTGATCTTTTGGTCCAAAGCACCTGAAATGACCCGGTGGCAGATATAGGCTGAAGTGTAGCGGAAGTCACACTCTGTGCCCTGCTGGAAGTGTTCCCCGTCTGGGAACCAGAACACATCTCGGGACACGTGGAGCTGAGCACTGCAGGGACAGGGAACATAAGTTCCCAAGTGAGTCACTGAGAGTGACACTGAGCAAGGCCACTCCTACTTGTACCCTTTCGATTCCAGACTCATACATTCTGCTTCCAGGAGACGCAGCACCGTACACAGGTCGTTAGCTTGGGGTGGGTACTGTGCTCTGGAAGGTGGCCCTCCATCCTCACAGGGGTCACCTCTACACGATCTCTCAGGCTAATGAGGTTCCTGGCCCCACCAATACTAAAGCTATTTCTTGAGCAGTGTGTAATTTTCCACGGCAGATGGCATGGCCTTGTTCCGCAACTCTAGGGATCTATGTTGTTACTGTCTTAATGGGGCTTGCCACGCACTCCTAGTGTCTTTTCCCCTCCCGAGCATGGCTGGTAGCAAAGTCTGCTGGGTCAGGGACCCAAGCAGCTCAGGGCTGCGGCAGACCCTTCAGCGCCTTGGACCCCTCCCAAAGCTGGCGGCCTTCCAGGTCCCTTGGTGAAATGGGTTGCAGCGATGTTTGTCAAGTGTGGAGTACGCTGCTTAAAGAACCTATTAAGGTCTTTGCATTTCCTTCTGATGCCATCGCCTGTCATTGCCCTTGCAGGGGAGGTCCTAGCGTGCCCCCAACCACTGCACTCCTGAAACACTTCACTGTGTGCAATCCCCATCTTCCGCAGCACACGGGCCTCAGCCAGACCTCCGCAGTCCTTGCCACTTCTTTCCCGTCTGCGCTGATGAGCCTGATGTTGGTGACATGACCGGCAGCATGGGGCTCCATGGGACAATGTGGTGGTCCAGACCTCTTCGGCCCAGGCCTTCTCAACCGCAGTGCTAGGCCCAGTTTGGACCAGATCATTCCTTGTCGTGAGGCTGTCTTGCAGTATTCCTCATCAGTATCCCACCCCCAGCATGACAGCCAGAAATACCTCAGACCTGCCAAATGTCTCCATGGAGACCCGCCGTTTTCACCATGACAGAGGGGAGCAAAGGGACAGAAGGTGGAACTGTCTATGGAGACTGTTTTCCATCCCAGGTGAATTCTCCCTCTGATCACTGCTCCTCATAGAAACGGACAGAGAATGAACTTGCTGGGTCAACAGCTGCACATAGGGACCTGAGGCCAGCCTGCCCTAGCAGACGTGACACAGCACAGCAACTCCCAGTTGGGCTACCTCTTGGTCGCACGTACAGACATCTGCTTTCATCTTCTAGAAGTTATCTGGTTTTTTATATGGGGCCAAACTAATTAAGAAGAATAAGAAGAGGATCACCCCCCAGGTGTCTGAGGTCTTTAAAAGATGGCACTAATCTCTGCCATTCCTCCTGGGATGTGATGTTGCTTTTGTTGTTAGTTTACTTGTCACTTGGCCAGGATGAGGGAAGTTCCAGAAGCTTCCATTTGGCCTGTCCCACGGCAATAACTTTTAGACCTCAGGCCAAGGATCATGTGAAAGTTCTGTCAACTACGTGTGTCCATTTGAATAAGGCACTCAGGGGCCAGGGAGCCAGGTGACTTCATGGCTCAGCAGATCCACTATGGAAGGCCAAAGTTTGGGCCAGGATTCTATTTATTTTCTGGCTTTCATCTGTTCCTACCCTAACAGGAGATCATGATGATCCTTTGGATCCCCCAGGACACAGTTACCCAAGTAAATAGCCACAGGTCCCTTTGCAGAAGGACTGGGGCAATCATTACGATATACACCTACCATGGTGTTGCAGGCTTCTTCTTCTTAGGGACCCAGCCTCTCCTTCACTGAATGGGCTCTGGATCTGAGCCCTTAGTTCAGGCCTGGGAACTAAGTAAGAGATCGTGCCCTTTTATTGGGGCAGCTGCTTCAGCCTTCTGGTCAACCACCCTTGAATTCTTTTGGCTACGTAAATTCCATAACCCCTTTTCAACTACCCACCTATCTTGCTCCTGGGACACTGTGTGTTATTAATTAACCATATTGCTAGCTCTCTGCAGGCCAGGTTTTCTACTTACCACTCTGACCTACTCACTCATTTCCCTAGTTTTGCCCACCTTGCTTGTGATGTTCAAGTCCCACCGCTGGGTCTCCCTTAGTTCAGGATCTCATCATCCCTCTTGCTATAAGGGGACTCAGGTCTGTCTTTGAATCTCCTGCTCTCAGCCTTGGCTATGCGGAAGATTCAAGTAGCTTTTCACTGAGCTTTCCAACCATGTTGGGTCTCCTCTCCCCTGTCGTCTGCACCTTCTCATGGAGACACAATTAGCTGGTGCATTTCCTGGCTTTACGTCCACTCCAGTGTATCCACTCCTGTGAGCCTTTTCGTATCTTCCTTCAGTTTCTGCCATAGCAGCTCCGGCATTTCTATTTCCCTTAGTGTGAGCCCTTGCTTGTTTCCAAGCTTCCAAGAGCCATCCTCACATCAGACTAGCATCATCATCTCGGGTCCCTGCCAGGCTGTTCCATCGCATGCCCTGGGAGGCTGTTCCCGTACTGATGAAGTGTCGCTATCCAGCTCACATTCCGTTGCCTTTGATCCCAGCATCCTTGTGGTCTAATCCCATAGATACCCTTCTGCTTTCTGCCAGTACATGCTGGCTGGATCCCGCAGCCGCTTTGGCACACGGTTCCTTTCTACCCCTAGCATGACTGCATTATGTTGTAACTTGACTCTAATTACTCAAGTACAGCGGCCAGAATGGGAGGTGAGGGAACACAGTGCCTTGCAAGCCAGAGGCGGGAGAACCTGCCTCTGGCAGGAAGGTGTGGGCCACTTCTGCAGGCTACAGGGTTTAGAAGAATTTAGGGATTGGAGATTTTTCCAATGCCTCAACCCAGATGTCCCTACCGATCTATCATCTATCAGCGTCCCACACTTTCTAATCCGGGCTCTGACCTTGGAGTAGCAGGCTCGCCAGGGCCGAGAATCAACCCTCCCTGTAGCCCCACTTCTAAGTAAATAGGCTCAGTCCTCAGCTTTTGCTGTCCTTGGGCTGCAGGATATGAGAGTCCCTTGCTATTTGTTGCCAAGGATGTTCTCTGGATTTCACACCTCGTGAAAACTGGTGATTAATCACTGTCAGTCTTTCGTCGTCTTTGTCCAATGCGTGGGTAGCCCTCCACCCCCAGTAATAGTTTTCTGACTCCGTAGTCCTTATAACGATCACTTCCTCCAGAGTCTCAAATGCCCGAGATGTTGTATCTGCCAATGCACCCCCTCCCGTGGATTCTCCATCCCAGCTCCCCACCAGTGACAGTTTGAGCAACTGCACTGCTATAGCACGACAGGCCCTGTCAGCACCCTACCTACCACCAGCCATGGGGTTGTCATTCCTAGGTGACCAGCAAGTAATGCAACTTGAAAACACCATTGAAATGACTGCTTCTTTCAGCCTCTTCCAACACCGTCTTCCATCAGAAGGCAGAGGGAGGGGTTTGTTTCTGCAGAGAACAGAACTGGGCCTCAGGACTGGAATGGTGACTCGGTGACCAAGAGGCCCGAGCCGTACTACAGGAGCTCTGGAGCTCCGAGGACCCTTTGGAGTTGTTTCAAAGACTCTCCCACAATCCTACAAGAAAGGCACTGTCATTACCCCGTTTACAGATGAGGAAACTGAGCTCAGGGAGGTAAGTGCTTTGCCCAAGATCAAGATCACACAGCTTTAAATAGCTGAGTTGGGATTCCCTCCCAGATCTTTCTGACTCTAAGGGCTCCTTCTAGCTTGTTCTCCACCATCTCTAGGGACCTTGGACTTCCCTGTTGGATCTTCTGCTTCACGCAAGCAGGAGAGAAGAGAATGAGAAAGAGATGGTGGAGGCCAGGTCTGGCCTGCCAGTCTTCACTTCTACCCACATTCCATGGGCCCACTCAGTCCTACGGCCTGGACACAAGGGAGGCTGGGAAGTGTAGTCTAGCCTTGTGCCAGGAGCAAAGGAGGAAGGTTTAGGCCAGCTTGGGCCACAGTGAGGAAGCTGGGTCCCTGCTCTCAGAATAAGGAACAGTGCTGAGAACCGGCTCCATGCACTGCCCGTCCATCTCATTAACTTCCTGCTTATTCTTGGGAGTGAGTTGAGAGGTGCCTGAGGCTTCTGGTCCTCCCAGACCTGCCCCAGGGCATCTAAGGGGCTGCCACCTCAGAGGGAATCCAGGTGCACCAGTGTCCACGGGGACGGGATCTCAGAAGCTGCTGTTGCCAGGTGAGAACTGAAGCCATAGGTGGGGGTCAGCTTATTCATCTGCACCCAAGTGAGCCACAGAGCCCTAAATAGTCCAGGAAAGGGGCAGCCTAACACTGGTATCAGGCTGCCCTGTTCTGCGGTGTGTGGAGCTGGGCCTCAGCTCTCCCAACTACAGGCTCCATCCGGATGGAAGACAGGGGTTTGGGGAGTGAGCCCACCCATGTCCCCCACCCCCCAAATTGGCTGGGTTGTCCACATGCTGGAACAAGGATGAGGGGCTGAGCCTCTTCTCATCAGACCGGCATCCTGCACCCAGCTGCCTCCCATCCTCCTCCTTGAAAAGTCCTGCAGCATAGAAATTGCTTTCCCTTAGTTTAACCAGCATTTCCCAGCCTAGTTTCAAAATACTGTGACAGTAAAAGGAAGAAAAGGTAGCTATAAGTCCAAATGCCAATGTGAATACTGGCAAGCTATGGCATGCCAATGTGAGTCTCCAGGAAATGGGGACAATAAGAGAAGCTTCCTAGCAGGTGGGACCAGCTGAAGGACCACCCAGGATAATGTGTGCATGAGTGTTCTGACACTCGGGCGGTGGTTAAGAAAATATAAATCCTCTGTCTCTTCCCCCAGGCTCCATGTCCCCAAGGAGACCCCAACTTGCATCCATGTGACACCATCAGAACTCTGCAGGCTGCCACCTTTTCTGGATGGAAAGGTTCACCTCGAAAGGTTAAAGGGTCTTCTTTAAGGAGAAGAAAAGATTTTAAAATATGAACACAAATTTAATAAGGACATATCTATCAACAAATGCATCCAAAAAATCCAAAGCAAGAGAATAAACAGAACAGAAACAGACTAATAGCTACAGAGATCATTTTGTCAGTTGCTAGATGAGAGAGGGTTTGGGGTGGGTGAGAAGGTGAGGGGATTAAGAAGCACAAATCGGCAGTTACAGAATAGTCGTGGGGATGTAAAGTACAGCACAGGGAATAGAGCCAATAATATTCTAATAACCGTGTGTGGCATCAGATGGGTACAAGATTTATCAGGATGATCACTTAGTAAATTAAATAGTCTAATCACTGGACTATACACCTAAAACTAATATAATATTGTATGCCAACTGTAATTGAAAAAAAATTTAAACCCTGGCTGGTGGCACAGTGGATAAAGCACCAGCCCGCAAACCCAAAGGTCGCTGGTTCGATTCCCAGCCAGGGCACATAACCAGGTTGCAAGCCAGGTCTCCAGCCAGGTCTGTAGCTGGAGGCAGGTGAAAGGCAACCACACATTGATGTTTCTCCCCCTCTCTGCCTTTCTCTCTTCCCCTCTCTCTAAAAATAATTAATGAAATCTTTAAAAACCTTTACTTAAAAAAATTTTTTTAATGGTTTAAATTTTCTTCAAAAGAGAGAAAAAGGTTCAACTCGGCCAAAGTTGCTTACAGCAGAAATGACCCGGAGCTCAGGGTTGAGGCTGGAGCTTCTCTCCTCACTCATTATCCAGATGCCAAAAGCACAGCTGTCACTTGGTCCCCAGCCCCAAGCCCTGTTAACCTGCTCCCATCCTGACCTCTCCCTCACCCCTGAGGGTGCGGGCAGGGAGCTTGATTCCTGCAGACTCTTCTGGCTCTCAGCCCAGATTCAGGTGCCGTTGAAGATGGCCTGCTGACAGTTTGATTATGGGTGACCTTCAGGGAAGGTTTGGTTAGAAATATAATTTATACTCAAATAACAGGGAATTAATTCTGTTGCAGGAAGCCTGCATGGCTGCAGCAGCCAACTTCCAAGGCCATCCCCACCACCCCCCAGGGGCCTCCCCAGCAGGGAAATGAGAACAGGGAGGAAACTGGAAAAGTCCCGACCACCTAGGACTAAAGCTGCTCTCTGGCTCTTACTAGGTACATAACCTTCGGCAAGGGACCTAACCCCTCTGGGCTCAGCTTTCCCATCTGTAAAATGGGAACAATAGTACCAACTCCAGAGGTTTGTGCAGGGATTCAGTGAGATAGCACATATAAACCCTGTGACATTCATGTCATCAATGGGAGGCACTGTTACCATTGAGAGAAGGAGAGACCAGGGAAGGACCAGCTGCCCCGAAGCCAGTCCCCTGGGCTCAGGCCTGCCTCCTCATCGTCCTTCTAGCTTCAGTTTCCCCATCTGTAAAACAGGCGGTTGGTGAAATGGTTACCTCAAAAAAGGTAAGCAATATCTCTAGGTTGGTGCGAATACCAGCTCAGTTTCTGCTCAATAAATAATCATTATTACGAAACATTAATAAAAGGGGCTTATCACATCCTACCTACTTATGATCTTTCCTCAAATCCAAAAAATCCACTGTTCATTATCTCATACCAAAATCCATCCTTGTTAAATGTTACATGGCACCAGGTAGGGTAGTATCAAGCGTGTAATAGGCACATCTATCCGAATGTTGATTTCCCTGCAATCGCACAATTACTTTACAGGAGCTCAGCAATGAAAGGCTGACTTAGCAGTCCTCTTATTTCTCCAACTTGACCCTGGTACGTCCAACAGTGGTTCCAGCCTCCTCTCCAAGCCCTCGCTGGCCCTCAGCCGCAGCCCATGACCTCCGAGCCAAGCAATTCCTGGTTCCTGCTGTCAGAGGGTGAGCCCTCTGGCTACCGCCCAGGATTTCTTGCTGAGCTCCAGCCTTATCTCATCACATCAAATTAGCACCTCGTTCTGAGCACTCCTTGGGGTCAGGCTATGACTTCTCTCTCAGCTGGCTTATTCCTGACCTCCCTCCCCACTGATCCCAGAGGAAACACACTTCTTCCCTCCACCAACACTTAGTCTGCTTCGCTAGCTTCCCTTCACGCTGATTCTCCCCTGTAACTGGAGGCTTCCCCCCTGCTCAGCCCTCCACCTACACTCACCTTGTTTATCTTTCAGGAGGTCACCAGTCCGCCTGGCTTTGTAAGCCGAGCAAAATCAATAGAAACCTACCTTTTAAACAAATATTTCCAAAGACTGAAAGTGACTTACCCAAACTGACAGAAAACTGGTAACAAAACCTCGTGACCCAGCAATTCCACTACACACCAAAGGAATCAGAAACGGTGACTCCGACACTAGTAGATGGGTGTTCATAGAAGCTATTATTCACCATAGCCAAAAGGGGAAAACAGCCAAGCATCCTTGACAGATGAATAAATCAACAAACTGCGGTATCGCTGTGCAGTGAAATACTACTCAGCCATGAACAGGAATGGAGCTCTGATATACACTGCAACATGAACACACCTTAAAATCATCATGCTGAGTGCAATAAGCCAGACTCCTAGACACAGAAGGACACATATTGTGTGATTCCATTTATCTGAAATATCTGGAAGAACCAAATCCATAGAGACAGAAAGCAGAATAGCTATTTCCTGGGACCTGAGCGGAGGCGGGGTGGGGGTGGTGGGTATGGGCAGCTATTCTTTAATGGGTACAGAGTTTCTGAAAATGAAATATTCTGTAAATGGATAGTGGCAATGTTCATATAACAATATAAATGTGCACAATGCTATTGATTGCATACTTAAGAATTGTTCAATGCTAAACTTTATGCTATCTATATTTTACCACAATTAAAATTTAAAAAAAATCAAGGTCTGGCTGGTGGCACAGTGGATAAGGCACCAGCCTGTGAACCCAAAGGTTGCTGGTTCAATTCCCAGTCAGGGCACATAACCAGGTTGCAAGCCAGGTCTCCAGCCAGGTCTGTAGCTGGAGGCAGATGAAAGGCAACCATACACTGATGTTTCTCTCTCTCTGCCTCTCTCCCTTCCCCTCTCTCTAAAAATAATAAAATCTTTTAAATATATATATATACATATATATAGAGAGACATTCTGCATGAAGTCACTACTGTGCCATTAATTAGATCAAAGGTCGCCAGCTACGCGACCAAAGCTCTGAAGTTCATTCCCCCAAGCGTCCCCGCTGATGGCAACCACACGTTTGATCTCTGTATCCATGAGTCTGTTTCTGTTCTGTTTGTTCATTTATATTGTTCTTTGGGTTCTACCTGAAATGAATACAAAATATTATGGAAGGTACACGGTAACTGAAAAAAAATTTTTTTTAATATATTTTTAATAGCAGAAAAACCCCAAAACTGTCAGTCACTCACTGTTGATTCCTCAATCCTCCTCATATCCAGACCTTAGCGGCTGCATCTTTCCCGTGTGTCTCAGCCGTCCCACTGTTCAGCAATAACAACCACTCGCCGAGCTCCTCCCAGACTTGGCACCAGAGGGTTACACTCAGCCCCCCGGCCGAGGCTTGGCCTGGCCCCTGCCTGAGCGGGGCCTTCACGTACCCTCCTGCTTTTTCAGCAGGCTCGCTCCACTTTTCTCTTAAACGAAACCTGCCCAACCGGCTCTTTCCCCTGACCCAGCCCCCACTCCAGCCCATTTCACTTCTGCTCCAGCCACCCAGTTGCTCGTGGTGCCCACTCTGAGCCCCCTGGCCGAACCAAACGTCAGAGTCGCGTGCAATCTTGGCCTTTACCTTCTGCTGCTGCTCACCCTCCTCACGATCTAACCAAAGCTCGGGTAGTGTCAGCTCCAACACCTCCGGGATCATGGATTGCCGGCTGCCCGTGGCCCGCACCGGGTGCAACGTGAGCTCCTCAGCCTGGCAGCTGGGGTCAGACCCCTGCCCGCTGCCCTGCGAGCCTCCGGACAGCTCCCCCACCCACCTGCTGTTCCAGCCACTTGCTGCACACGCTCCGCATTTAAACCTTGGTGCCACCCTGGCTGGTGCGGCTCAGTGGATTGAGCAAACAGCCTGTGAACCAAAGGGTCGCCAGTTCAATTCACAGTCAGGGCACATGCCTGGGTGGCGGGCCAGGTCCCCAAAGGGGGGCATCTGAGAGGCAAGCACACATTAACGTTTCCCTCCCTTTTTCCTCCCCTGCAGTCTCTCTAAAAAGTAACTAAATAAAATCTCTTTACACCTCCGTGCCTTTCCTCAGACACTCTCTCCACTGGGGGTTGCCTTACTCTCGGGCATCACAGATGTTCCCTCCTCATCCTTTCAGCCCTGAAGATTCACTTGCTCCGGGAAACCTTCTGGGACTCACCCCCAGACAGCAGAATAAGTGATCCCCAAGTGTGTGCTGCCAAGTATACCCCCTGATCCTCCAGTTCCTCGAATTCAACGTAGGTGTCTCCCTCCCTGGACACAGAGTTCTCTGAGGGCAGGCGACATGCCTTGTTTCTGTTCCCGAAATGTAGCCAAGGCTGACACATCACAATGAACCCAGTTTCAGTTAACAAGCGGTTATTGACCTTTATTGATGGGTGTATGGTAGGGGAAAAAATATCCAGTTTCTGTTCTCATAAAGTTTCGAGTCTAGCTAGAGGAACAGACCAACCAGCATAGAAATAGGCATGAATTGATGATAATTATTGACATTATGAGAGAAACTAATGGAGGAACCTGCTCTGTGTGAGTCTTGGATAGCTTAACAGGCCAAAGAATGAATCAATTAAACCACCCAATCCAAGGTTGGTGGTGGAGAATTCTGATCCTATAAAGACTATTATAGACACAGACAGCAGTACGGTGATTACCAGAGGGAAAGGGGGTGGGGGAAGTCAAAGAGGATAACGGGAGATAAAGGGAGATGGAAGGAGACTTGACTTGGGGTGGTGAACTCACACTACAATATACAGATGATGTTTAATAGAATTGCACACCTGAAATCTTTATAACTGTATTAACCAATATCACCCCAAAGAATTTTCTAAAAAGACTATAGAGTGGTACGAGAAGGGACACTGGGGTCAGGTTGGCTAGATTCATGTTCTAGCTATGTCACAACTAGCTGTGTGACCTTGGGCAAGTTATTTAACCCCTCTGTGCTTCAGTTCCCTCACTGATAAGATGTGGGATAACGGTAGTATCTCACGTTATGGGTTATTGGTCGGTTTGGGCTGCATAAAAAACAATCTTAAAGTCTCAGGGGCTTACAACCTTTGCATCCATTTTCTTCGCAGGTCAGTTGAGGTTCTACTGGGTTTCATTGGAATCAGCTGGTCTTGGCTTCAGAGACTGGGTTCAGGTCAGTCCTGTTTGCTCCATCTCCGCGAGCCAGCTGCTTCCTGGTTGGGCCTCTCATAGAGAATCACAGGAGTGTAACGGGGCAAGCCAAGTGCATCAGGCACACAACGGACACCCTACAGCGACACCTTGTTACCATCACTGGCCAAGGCCAGTCTCAGGGCCAAGGCCAACGTCAGTAGGGTGGGGCATTTGTCTGGTCAGGCTGCCATAGCAGGATACCACAGACCGGGTGGCATGGCAACAGCAGCTTATTTTCTCACAGTTCCGGAGGCTGGAAGTCCAAGACCAAGGTGCCAGCAGGGTTGGTTTCTGCTTGGTTTGCAGCCAGCCACCTCTGACTGCATCCTCCCAATGGCTTTTCCCCTACTCACACACACAGACCGTATCTCTTCCTCTTCTTATAAGGACAACAGTAAGGTAGAGCCCCTCCCTTATGACCTCATTTCATCTTAGTCATGTTCTTAAAGGCCCTGTCATCAAATAGGACCTGTAAGGGTTTCGGCAAATGGACTTGTTGCAGGGGGAGCAATTCAGTCCATAACAGGCAAGAAAACATACTACTCCACTATGAAGGATGCTCCTGCCAAATCACCTGGCAGAAGGTGTAGGGGCCCGGCTCTCACCAGGAGTGAAGAAGTGGCAGCAGTCCTTGGATCTGCATAGGCTGTTCTAAGGGATAAATGTGTTCACTCGGGGAAAGTGTTTAAGACAGTGTTTGGCATCTAACAAACAAAATCATTTGGCGTTTTGTTACTCTATGGTGCAGCTAAAATCCTTTCCATGGATGGTTTTACTAGTTGTAAACATGTCAGACTTATCAAAACACTTATTTTATGTGCAATTCATTGGACATATGTCAATTATATCTCACTAAAGCTGTTTGATAAATACATAGCTAGTGATAGGTAGGTAGATGCATTTGGTTATTAAAACCCAAGGCTGCTAAATGCAAAGTAGCATCCTGGATGTGATCCCAAATCAGTAAAAGAACATTAGCGGAAACACTGATGAAGTCTGAACAAAGTCTGAAGTTTAGTGAACAGATGCTACCCACGTTAATTTCTTAGTTTTGATGGATGTACTGTAATTATATAACACGTTACCACTAGAGAAAACGGGGTGAACCATCTACAGGAACTCTGTACCATCTTCGTTATTTTTTCTGTAAGTCTAAAATTAACCTCCCTCTTCAAAGTTAAAAGCAAACACACACACACATACAACCATGGCTCCCTTCTGCCTCCCACAGGGGTCAGGAGTTTCTGGTTTGGGAACTGTGCCCAAACTTTCTCTGATTTGCAGGCTAACCACCAAGATCTGCATTTTCTCTGGTCTACAGGCTAACCGCAGATCCAAACTAGCAAACACACAACAGCACTTCGTGCAAATGCGAGGCTGAGCGGAAGTGAAAAGGCCAAAATCCCCTAGGCTTTTGCAGAGGGCAGGCTGCTTCCCGCACCAGGTGGTGACTTACAGCCACCACCCTGACCAGCACAGGGGCCACCACCCACATGTGGCTGTGAAACACTTGAAATGTGGCTGGTCCACATGGATATGTCTGGCTGCTAAAAATTGGTCTGTGTGGCTGGCATTACCTTGTCACTGGACGGCGCTGGTCTAGAGGTAGGGAGGTGCTGGAGGGGCTACAGGAGTCTGGAGAGCAGGGTGGGAGTTGGGCCTAGGCCCAAAGGGAAGTCAGAGTTCCAACCAGGCCTAAATTTGTGACATCAGAGGTGGGCGACAATACCAGGAAAGCAATGGGATTTACACAGGCCACTTCATGCAAATCTAACCTTTCCACCTGCCAAGCAGTCAGACTTTGTTTATAACAGACAGGCTGCCTGAATAGAACAGGCAGCTGACCACAAGGGCATATTGAAAAGGCCAGAAGGCCCTGAGGCAGCCACCAGCAGCCCAGGCAGGAGCTGCCCAGTGGGGTCTCCCCACCAGAGGACAGGGCCCCAGCCTGGGTCCAGGCCTGGGAGGCCACCAGAAACACAGGGCTGCCCACCAGGAGCTTGTTCCCCTTTGCCCTCTGTCTAGGTGGCCAACTCACCTGGGAATCACCCTCCCAGTCCAAAGGCCATGTGGGAAGAGAAAGTTTTCTTTCCCCTAAGTGTTTGTGTATAAAGTCCCAGGGAAGGATTCTGATTGGCTCAGCTTAAGGTGTGCCCATTCCTCGGCCAATCACTGTGGCTTTGATTGGGTCACGTGGTCATAGGATGATGTGATTGGCAGCTTCTCCAGAAGCACATGGAGTGAGGAAGGGGAGAGGAAAGAGTCATTCTCCAAAGGCAGGGCTGAGCAGGGATTACCAAGTCAGGGGAGACACAGGGCAGAAAACAAAACTTTCAGACAAGCCCTCCACCCTCCCCAGGGCTCCTGGGCTCTTACAGCTCCAGAGGCAGGTTGGGTTGCATTTCCCTTCTCATCAAGGTGAGCTGGGCACCAGTCCTTTGAGGAACCAGAGCTAGAGATAGGATTCAGGAGCTAAACACCAGACAGGCAGAGGGAGCCCATCGTGGAGTCAAGGAGCTACACGCATCCTGACCGCTGCTTCACCAAAGGATTTGATTTTCTCCATGACATGTAGTCTTTCCGGAACCCGGGGCTGGACCCTGTTCTCAGGAGACCACAACCTACGGGAACAGGGTGGGGACAGGGAGGGTGTCGGTGAGGCTGGCTTCAGTCGAGGGAGAGCTGGGCCCCAGTCCTCCAAGACAGCCTCGCTCTCAGCACCACCCGATGAGGGGCGCATGAGTCTCCTGGACCCAGCGCCACATCCTGGAGCCCACGTGGGCTGGCAGTTCAGCTGCAGCGGCCGGTTCTGTGGGGACTCAGGGAACTTGGGCTGGCAGCCTCCTGCCTGAATGCACTGCAAGCAATAGACCTTTTGAAGCAAATGCCACCCAGCAGTTAGGGGGCTTGAAACCCCCAGGGCAACCCCCAGCCAAGGGGAAGGAGCCAGCGGAGAGATGCTGACTTCCCAGCCCTCGGGTGGGCATGCTAGAAGTCCTTCAATCTGCAGCTACAACAGCACCCTCCATACGGCGCCCTTATGTGGCTTCCCCTCCCTCCCTCTCTCCTCGCCTTCCCCTGCGTGGTTCCCGATTCAACTATGTGCACTCAAGACCCTTTCAGGCTCTGCTTCAGGGGAGAGTCCCCAACTCAGACCCCAGTGCTCGCCGGGATGAAATGGCACATGGTTCCAGCTCTTGACAACACCAACCAAGGGCTCTGTGGCGCAGGGCAGCCCCCCATTCACCCCAGGCCCTCAGTCCCCTCCCCCTCAGCCCAGCCCAGAGGATTCCCTGGCCCAGCACTGCCCCACTGAAGCCCTGGAGGCAGCTTAGCTGCCAAAGACACCCCTCCCCACCCCAAAAGTAATTTCCCTTTCTCCGCTAATTGCTTTCCACAGCCTGGCCTGGCCCTCCCGCTGCCCCTCCTCCTCCTCCTCCCCTTCTCCTTCTCAGCCTCCCAAGGACAAGGACACAAAGCTATGGCCCCCCTGGGCCCTGTTTGCCTCTCACAAAATGAGTTTGTGAAATGTGATACCAGCGGTGACAGGTAGACTGTAGTAGCTATCACGGTCCCTGGGGAAGGGGTGGCTCTGTGCCTAGGGCCTTGGGACTCCAGCCCAGCCTGAGGGCTTCCCGGGCTGGGAAACGGGCACTCTGCACCCTTGGCTCTCCGTGTGCCTTCTCTCCTCACCTCTCTCACTCCCTCAGCCCCTCCTGCAGTCACCCAGGCTCAGGGGGCAGGGGTGTTTGTACTACCCGCAGGAATTCACCAGGTGCTTTGCGTTTAGGAAGGGCCATGCCACTTGTTCTGGCCAAGAGACTGTAAGTGAAAGACATGTGACTCCTTTCAAGGTTGAAAGGTTGGAGGGCCAGTATGCAACTTTCCCTTCTCTCATCCCCTGCGGTGGCAACTGTGGGGACCTCAGTTCCAGAAGTGGTGGCCCCAGGATGATGGAGCCTGGGTCCTTGAATGGCTGTGCTGGGCCTAGCATCCCCCATTTCTCCTAAGCCACACTGGACAAATCCTATGAGAAATAAACCTTTGTTGTGTTAGGCCTTGGGACTAGGGGGTTGATTTGTTATGCAGCATAACCTGTACTATGCTGACTAATACACTTGTCTACTTACTCATGCATTTTCTTCCCAGGATATCAGTGGTGGCCAGGGAGAAAAACAGCAGGCTATTGCAGATAAGCTGACATCATATGGAGGGAGGCTGCTACAGAGGGTCCCCCTTCAAAGAGCCTCAGAAGTCACCAGATGTCCCACCTATATCTCACAGATGAGGACACTTTGGCCTAGAGAGGCCTGTGAACTTATTAAAGCTCCCATGACTTGGCCCCAGGGCCCAGATTCCCATGAGGACCCCTCTGTCTCCGGAGGGGTCCCAAGGACTTTTTTGAGAAGCATGAATACCAGAGGCAAACTTCCTGGAAACTCAACTACAATCTCACATCACTACAAAGGGTGTCATTTATTAAGCACTACCAATGCACAGAGCCTGAAGAAGCTATCTTAAGAAAAATATGAGAAATAGAAGGCCCAGACCCTGCTCAGGGAACTAACCAGCCAACGGAGAATAAATAAGGGACAGTGATAAAATAGCCACATTTTGCCATAAGAAGCATAAAGGGCCAACTCTGGCACGTGGTGGCATTTCCTTTCCGTCCCTGTTCCCAACTTTGCCCCTTCCTTGCTGAAGCCCAGGGAGGTGGCTCCACCCCCTTTATGCTACTTGGGGCTCAGAGCTCCCCCAAGTGACCACCCACTCCACATGCTCAAGGGAGTTTCCTGGACACTCGCTCCCAGGGCCCACAGCCCAGAAAGCTGCGTTGGACATTGTACAGCACCTTTCCCCAGGCCTCACCTTCCCCTGAAAGGACCCCATCATCCCCTTTGCTAAGCAGTCTCAGGGTTACCTCCTCCAGGAAGCCTGCAGGTAATCGAGCTTGCTCGTGGCAGTGGACCAACACCCTCAGCGTGTTTCAGGAGCCAGGCTGTAACGTAAGAGGTGTAGAGAAGAGGGCATCTCTGGGGGACCCCTGCCCCATCTCATCCAGCTTATCCTGAGAAGACTTCAGGAGCCATCCGTGCTTGCAGCCACCCCCGGATGCCGTGACAAGGCAGCACTGCCCTGCGGACTGCAGAAGGGGAAGGGGAATGAGCTGCCTGCATAATTAACGGAGTAGATAGGCAAGGAGGTGAGGCCGGTTGGCCCCGCACTTCCAGAAGGCAGGGCTCCCCAGCTCAGCCCTCCAGCCTCCGACCCTCCTCTGCAAGGAGAATTGGCCGTCCCTCCCCAGGCACACCCCACCCGTGGCAGGCTCTGCTCAAGCCTCTCTCCCAGCCCTGGCGTATTTGATTTTCTGTCTGTGTGTCTGGCACCCTCACTAGCTTGCAAAGCCCTTCATGGCAGGAACTCTTTCTTATGCACTCGTGTGTCAGGTGTTGGCAATCCAAGTGTGATGGGTTGATTGATGGATAGAGGGATGGGTGGCTGAAATGAGATCGGCCCAGGAGACACCAGAGCCGTGTTACACTACAGCCTCCTCATTTAACCCTTGCAACTACCCTGTGAGTTAAGCAATCATAAGCCCCCTTATGCTGAGAAGACAAGAAGACTACCCTGGCTGGTACAACAGTGGATAAGGCGCCGGCCTGCGAACCCAAAGGTTGCTGGTTCGATTCCCCAGCCAGGGCACATAACCAGGTTGCAAACCAGGTCTCCAGTCAGGTCTGTGGCTGGAGGCAGGTGGAAGGCAACCATACATGGATGTCTCTCTCCCTCTCTGCCTCTCTCCCTTCCCCTCTTTCTAAAAATAATGAAATAAAATCTTTAAAAATAATAATAAATAAAAAGAATGTTTAAACTTAAAAAAAAAAAAAGACAAGAAGACTGAGGCTGATGTCACAGGCAGGAGGCATCAAGGTAGAAATTCAAAGCTAAGCACAGGGACTGGCTGCAGAGTCTGTACACTTAGCCACTCTGGCTTACATACTGCCTTTTCTCTGCGCCTCAGTTTATTCACCCATAAAATGGGGAGGCTGACACTCACCTTGTAGTTCGTACATGTGAGGGTTGAACTGGGGTCATTGTAGTGGCCAGGTTCCCATTACAGTGTCTTTCTGGCTTTCTCACTTATGCCCGTTTGGTTTCCTTTGGCTGTGGGGGGCTGTGGGAGGATGCTCCCACCTCACTAGGACAAAGCGTCCCTGTGTTGGCAGGGACCCGTCCAACTATACAATGCTGAGTCCTGCTCGCTGGTCACCAAGCTTGCCAAGGACAAGTCAGGGGTCCCTTTTAATACCCACCCTCCCCAACTGCCTTCTCTCTCCACTCTGCCTGTCTTTAATTCAGCAGGTCACAATGTCTCATGTATCTATAAGCAGTGGAAGACCTTCTCACCTACTTATGGAAACGGCCTGATGGCCCCACTGACCCACAGGAGCCCTCATGGCCAAGGGGCTCTTATGAGAATTTATAAGAGATCCAGGCTCAAGAATGATCCCAAAGCCACCAGCACTAGAACCTGAATTCCACATTTCTGACCATTTGGAGGCAACAGGCAGATTCTTCCAGCTTTTCCAGATAACAAGGGTTGAAAAGGGGGCTTCCTGGGAGTTTGATTGAACCCAGGGCAGGTGATCATTCTTAATGGCCTCACCCATTCCTATCAGGGTGGGCGTCTTGCAAGAGGAGGAATTCAAACCAACTTGAGAATGAGGGTGGGGACAGTGAGGAAGTCTGGCTTGGGGAGAAGTGGGGAAAATGGGGTGTTCTAACAGAAGCGAGAGGAGGAAGTGGGTAGGAAACCAGGAGAGAAGGTATGGCTGGCTGGCTGGCTGAAAAGGGGGATTCTGCCCAGACCTAGCAGGAATCAGAGCCAGCATGGCAGGGGCCACAGGGGAAGGGGTGAGGAAAAGAGACCTCTGAATCCAGCTGGCAGTTGACAGTGGACCACCCAGTGCCTAGAATATGGCGCTCTCCAGAGAGACACATCCAAGACCCTAGGAATGAATGGCCATGCTAATTGGCCATTTTGTTTTTAATGTATTTTCATTAGCAAGATAAAATAACAACTAATC
This sequence comes from Noctilio leporinus, assembly GCA_004026585.1. Taxonomy (NCBI): domain Eukaryota; kingdom Metazoa; phylum Chordata; class Mammalia; order Chiroptera; family Noctilionidae; genus Noctilio; species Noctilio leporinus. Next base: position 103,787 of record PVIW01000782.1, read on the forward strand.
ATGTAACTGTCTCCTCAGCGGGGAAATAAATGCTCCTTTACCGTCCAACTGTTCCTGTGTGTTCTCACGTGTTCTCATCTGCTGAATGAGACACAAGTCCTGGGACCAGGGCTCTACGGGTCACCTGACCTCACACCCCAGACAAACGCCACTTCACTGACTGAGCCCAGGACTTCCAGCAGGGGTGGCTGAAAGGGGAGGTGATTTGGCAGCATAGGAGAGGGTTGGGCTGGGACCTGGGCCAACCGAACCCACAGACCCCCATACAGTCCTGAGGGACACTCTTGAAGAACCAAGATGTGAATGGCCACAGTATGTCCACATTCTTCCTTTGCCAAAAGATTCTTCTCATGCTGTATGTAGACCCTTGTCTCCAGCTGGACAAAGATCTCAACCAGAAATCCCCTCCCAATAGACATGTTGAAACTGAGGCTCTGGAAAGGGGGCAGTAAGAGAAGAGCGGGTCTCCATGGTGACCCTGTCCATTCACCCTCCTCTTTACTAATTGGTGGGGAAGTGGGGCAAGGGAGCCTGGTTACCCAGGCAACTCCCTGGAGGTCCCGCTAGCACAGGTAGGCTGGTGTTGTCATGGAGACTCCCTGGCAGCACCACCACCACCTCCAGCCTGGGGGAATGGGGCATAGGAGGCAAAGGGATCAGGAGCCTCTTAGAATGATGTGAATGTCAGAGTGACAGCTTGCCAGGGAAGAAATTTCCAGAAAACAGTGCATAGCCTTTGCTTCTTCCTACCTGCCCCCCAACACACACACACACACAACACGCACACGGTCCCTGTACTTGACCTGTCTCTAGAAATCCGCTATGCCCGGCTCCCATCCTGTGGCATGTGGTCCTGACTTTCCATCTCAGGGCTGCTGATTATTTCAGGCAGAGAGCCTAACCAAGGGTCGCCATGATGACTAACCAAGACTTTGGTTTCCATGGTGACAAGCCCTCAAAGTTATTTTCATTTATTTGTTGGGAATTTTCAAAGGATTTTTCACTCCCTTGGCCAGGCTTGGTGTTTCACTCCCAGGCCAGAGAAGGGGAGTCAGGCTGAGGGATGTTGGGACTGGCAACTGAAATGAGGCTGAAAGGGGACCCGTAAATGTGTCCTTGAAGCTTCAGGGAAGAGGCCTTTCTGGCCTCTTCCTCCGCCTGCTAGATGCCCCGAAAGGCAGGTCAGAGCTAAGCAGGGCTCCATTCCCAGCTCAACTGAAGTCCTCCGTTGTAGCATCTGACCTGGTGCCTTCACTTTTTCTGTTATTGGCCCTATCTTGTTCATTTTCCCTTTGCCCAATAAAGTCGATTTCTTCACTCATGCCATGTGATGTGGCGTCATTTTCCCCAAACCTGGCACATGACAGAAACCCAGGTGGCCTTTCCTTACAGAAAAAAACAAACATCTGGAAGGGGCCCACCTTCACGGCAGCTGATTGCTGTCTACACCATATCCATGGGAGTGATTTTGGTTGTAAGTAACAGCACGCCTGACTCACAATGGCTTCACCAAATAGAAAGGTCCTCATTTCACGGAATAAGACATGCAGAGGGCGCGTGATTATCCAGCTCTGTTGGTACCATCCAGCACTCTAGCGACCCCATGCCCTGTGTCTGAGGGGGCGAGTGGATTTACCTTCATGTGTCCTTCTAAGAAAGCCGTACCCACCTGGCTGGTGTGGCTCAGTGGACAGGGTGCCAGACCTCTCTCTAGAAAAAAATAAATAAAACCTTTATTATATGTGCTGCCGAAAGGAGCACTAAATAAAACCTTTTTCAAAAAGGAAAGAGAAGAAAGCCAATCCCAGAAGCCCCCGGTGGATATCCCATTATGGGTCCTGCTTCCTGCTAACCCAATGCAGAGGGGAGCATGACTAGTGAAGCTAACTGGTATTCATGCTCGGGGTTAGGGCTGGGGGTGGAGACTCCACCCACCCAGGAAGGAAGAGAATGGGTTTCAGGTGTCTGAAGTGAGGCCCCTGTGAAAGCAAGACCTGAGGCAGTGACTTAAGGAAGCGCTCGTACAAGTAACTGATAGGCGACCTGGACAGCAGGACAGAGAAGTTCTGTGGGACAACTCTGGAGCAGAAATGACATCTCAGGGGTTGTCCCAGCCCAAGGTAAGGAGGCAGGCTTTCCTTCTCCCACACTTCAGGGACTAATGGTCATCTTTGAGGTACCTCTGGTTCAGGAGCCCAGGGGCACACCTCTGAAGACTGTTGCATCCGAAGACTGTCGCCGGGGCAGGCTGGGTGTCGGAAGCAAAACACACAGAAGCTGAGGGATGCGCACGTGGAAATGGCAACAGGGCTCCCAGGGGCATCTGGTCAACCAACAGCATCCCCCGCCGAAAGTGACCTGTCTGCCTGCTGGAACGCAAGCACCGGGTGAGCAGGGAGGGGGTCGGGCGTATCTGTTTTCTCAGCACAATACCTGCACATGCGCACACTCAGTAAATGCGAGTTAAGTAAATGAATGAAGGCCCAGGGCCTGGGCCTTCAGAGGAGCAGCAGCTGGGCCTGGGGCCTTACCAGTAGATGAGCTCCCTGCTCACCATCCTCGGGCCACTTTGCAGCCCGAAGCCCCTCCTGCCCAAGGGTAGCCCCCACCCCAGCCCAGGGGTAAACGCTCTAGCCCCCTGGGCCTGAGGGCAGCCCCTTGCAGAGACCGCAGCAGAGCCTATTGGACTGAGTCTTGCGTCAGAGGCAGAGGGCAGTGGCCCCACTCAGGAACTGAACGCACCCACGGGAAACAACTCAGTGTCGTTATTCTAAAAATACAAAAAGGTGCAAATGAATTCATAGCAAGTGGTGCTGATGCCTCATCTTCCAAGCCTGGCAGTGACTGTGAGATAATCGTCAGAGTGTTCACAAATACTCTTTTTCTCTCCCCTTCAGGGTTCATGGGGAAGTGACACTCTCTTACCCACTTGAGGTTAGATATGTGACTTGCTTTGGCCCGTGAAATGGGAGTAGAGGTGACATGGTTCATTTCTGAGTGGGAGTTTTAAGAGGAAGAAAGTGGGGCAGACACATTCCAGACGGTGGCCGCTCCACCAGCCTGCTTCTCGCAGTGAGGATGACACAGAGTAGACCCACAGGATGACCTGCGATGACAAGGAACTTGAGTGAGAAGTATGCCTTATAATCTTATGTCATTGAAATTAGGGGGATGTTTGTTACTGCACCATAACCTACCGTATCCTGACTGATACAGCACATATTAGTAGAGACCTAATAAATGTCTATAAAAGGAAATAAAAAAGGGGAAGAGGGAGGGAAGGAGGAAAGTGGGAAGGATGTGAACAGGACAGGTACTTCCAGATGCCAGCGGTATCCCCTAGAAGTAATTAGATAAGTGAGTTCCTGCAGGTCAGGCACCCTCCCCAACTCCCCACCCACACTCCAGGATTCTAAGGTCCAGAGTTTGCCAAGGAGAGAACCTGGCTCTTCCAGGCCCAGATTCCCTCTCTAGCTATGGAGAATGCAACCCAAAGCCAGAGCTCAGCAAGGCTATTTCCCCCTCCAACTGAAGACTTCTCCAGCCACATGAATAATTCATTGTAAATGACTTAGAGATGAGTCTAGTCTCCATGTTGCCACCTGATTACACGTACCATAAAAAGCAACGGCAGTGATTTATCTCCTTCCTCTCGAGGGGTGGGCCATGCGGATGGCGAGGAAATACTTGTGCCTGGCATTGGGGTATGAATCATTCCTCTTGGCAGTTAAGCTGCGAGCTACTGACACTTTTACTGATTTGGCATGAAATAGTTCCAGCCTTGATCTGGAAGCAGACAGAGGGTCTGACTCCTCTGTCCGAGGCAGAGTCAAGGGGAGTGGGAGAGGTGGGCAAGGGACTGCGATGTGAGATAGGAGGAGGGGAGGCGTGGAGGGAGGAGGTGTGCCATTTGGTCTCATTAGTGCACCCCCAAGTTGTCTTTTCTCTGACATTCAGAGACACGGGCTGGGGCCTGAGCCACAAGTGACAAGCTCACGTCAGAGCAGTTTCAGCTCCATGGGCTGCAGAGGGCCACAGACAGTGGGGACCTGCTGCCCACGGGACTCCCAGCCTTTCCAACTGAGAGGCGGCCAAAACCCAGCCACTCATCACCCTCTTTCAGGTGAGTCCTAGTCGCTGTGCTGGAGGAACCCCAAGAGTGTCCTGGCCCCAGATGTCCTTTTCTGCCTTAGATGACTGCAGGAGTGAGATAGGTGGAGAAGCTGAGGCCCAGAGTGAGTCTATAATGCGACAAAAGGTACACCACAAAGAGAGAGTGGTGGGACACATACCCCCTGAAATCCAGACCAGCACCTTCTCCTCAACTCCAAATTTCTTTCTTTCTTTTTAAATTTTTATTTATTATTTTTAGAGAGTGGGGAAGGGAGAGAGGCAGAGAGAGAGAGAGACATCAGTGCATGGCTGCCTCCCACCCGCCTCCAGTCACTGACCTGCGTGGGCACCTGGCTTGCAACCTGGCTATGTGCCTTGGCTGGGAATCGAACCAGCGACCCTGGGTTCATAGGCCGGCACCTTATCCACTGTGCCACCAGCCAGGGTTGTCAACTCCAAATTTCTACTCACATACGAAGATAAAAGTAATCCTCAAGACACCCGGAGCTGCCCATACAGCGTGCCTATCTCTATTTTGACAAAGATATGCTTGTTTTACACTTTAGAGGCATAGTGAGGATCCTACGAAAACCAGCACATTCATGGCCCACCCTGACCAGTGCCTGCGCAAACTTGCTTACATGGTCCCACCCTAAACCCATCCTTGCTTGAATCAGAACTATTGAGAGAGAGGTCAGTTCAGCCGAGTTTTTAAAAAGCTCCCATAAATAGCAGCTTTATTTATCATGGCCTTGAGCTGGAAACCACCCAGGTAGCCATCCCTCGGCGGGCACATGGCATAACAAAGCAGGGCACAGCCGCAGCGCGGAACAGTGCCCGCAATAGAAGGCGACAAAGCTTGTGGAAACGAGGATGAATAGTCAGACTCGTGCTGAATGAAAAAGGCAACTCAGAAAGGTTACCAGCTGCATTCTCCAAATGACAAAATTATCGTGACGGAGGACAGCTTAGTGGCAGCCCGGGGTCAGGGATGGGGTCGGGTGGGCGTGGTAATAACGGCAGCGTTGCCCTGGCTGGTGTGATTCAGTGGGTTGGGTGCTGGCCTGCAAACTGAAAAATCACTGGTTTGATTGCCGGTCAGGGCATGTGCCTGGGTTGTAGACTTTTTCATTCACCCAGTTGGAGAGGCAACTGGGTGATGTTTCTCTGTCACACTGAGTTTCTCTCCCTCTCTTCCTCTCTTGCTAAAAGTAAATAAACAAAAATATTTATATATAGCCCTGGCTGGTGGCACAGCGGATAAGGTGCTGGTCTGCAAACCCAAGATCACTGGTTTGATTCCCCAGCCAGGGCACATAACCAGGCTGCAAGCCAGGTCTCCAGCCAGATCCATACCTGGAGACAGGTGAAAGGCAACCATATATTGATGTTCCTCTCCCTCTCTGCCTCTCCCCCTACCCCTCTCTCTAATAAATAAATAAATAAGAAAGAAAAAGTTTAATTAAAAACACTTTTTAAAAGACTTTATTCATTATTTTTAGAGAGAGGGGCAGGGAGGGAGGAAGAAAGGGAGAGAAGCATCAGTGTGTGGTTGCCTTTCACCTGCCTCCAGCTACAGACCTGGCTGGAGACCTGGCTTGCAGCCTGGTTATGTGCCCTGGCTGGGAATCGAACCAGTGACCTTTGGGTTTGCAGGCCAGCTTTTATCCACTGTGCCACCAGCCAGGGCTTAAAAATGTATTTAAAAAACAAACAAACAAAAATAAACCATATTTTTAAAGCTCCCCCAGTGATTCTGTTCAACCAGGGACGAGAACTTCCATCATATTGAGCTTCAATTTTAAGAATTCCAGTGTCCGCATCAATCTAGTCTGCATATGTCCCCTTTTCAGTGGCCAAGGAGAAAATGTGCACCCAGCCAGGGTGTGGGTCGCTGGGCCCTGCCCGGGGCCAGGGAGACAATAGAAGATTCCCCAGGTGCCCCTTGGCGGGAGGAGAGCTGGGACGGGCCCACCTCTCTCCCTCGCACCCGTTCAGCGACTTGAGGCAAAGTATTCCAGCCCGATGAACAACACTGCAAAGTGGCCCATTCCTGACACCTGCTTTCAAAGGCGGCTGTAAGCTGCAGATAGGAAGGTGAGAAGCCCGGAAAATGGAAATTTCTTCATGGTAGAAGCTGCTATCAAAGGCTCAATGAGTGGTGAGAAGCTGGGGGTATGTAGGTCTTCGCGTCAACCCTGGGTCTCGCTCCACCAGGGTGACCCACGCACTCGCAAGCCTCTGTCTCCCCGAACCCCAAAGGGGCTCCCTAAGGACTTGGAAGCAGCGTGCAGAGTACAGGGTTCAGGGGCCGAGGTTGGTGGGAGGGTCTCTCCATCTCTGTAAGAGCTGCTGTGGATTTTAAGGGCTGACACATGGAAGAACTTTCAAAAACATTTCCTTTCCTGAGGCAGATGCTGGTTGACTCCCAGCCAACAGCCCCAGAGGTGAGGTTGGAACTGGATTTAACTAGGGTGTGTCGGAGATTTCCCCAGCTCATGTTTAATGTACTGCAAGTCTTTACTCTCTGTCACGGGAGCCTTGCTGTAGAGTCTGCAGTGTGGGCAGCCCCAGCTGCCCAACCCGTGTGTGCAGACCCCTCTTGGAAGACCCAGCTAGGATCCAGGCCCTTTCATTATTTATGATCCTTTTGTTGTTTCCCGTATAAATAATCAATGGCTGCAAAGTGTGGTGGGCACCGGAATATGCATGAGCCACATTTGTAGGGATTCCGGCTGCTGCCTGGGCCCCAGATGTGCACGCGTGCACGCACACCCCCAAGTACAAATCACTGTCATAAAGATTTCATCTGGTCTCCGGGACAGAGGCAGCCAGCGCGTTCTCAGCGATCAGAGGCTGTGCCTGTCGGGGAATGGCCAGAGCCCAGCGCCCCGCTGCTTGAGAGAGTCCTGACATATCGAAGTCTGGGCCGCTTCTCAGCCCTGCTTCACCCCGTGAGTGCTGAGACCACGGGCCCTCGCTGGGGCTGGTGCTATAGGCTCTGATCCCTGTGCATGGGAGAGATAGTCCTGCTCCTGAGTTTCCTCTCTGCCTGGGCCAGACAGTGGGAAGGTCTAACCTCCTCCCATCACAGGAACCAGCATGCCGAGTGAGAAGGAAACAGCATCGCCCAGACCCCAGGCCCTGCCAGGCCAACCTTCCTTACCTCTCAGCATCCACTCGGCTTTGCTTTCAGGCTGCAGCTCCTGTTTCTTCTCTCCCTTTTAACACTCTCTCTCCTCCAGGCCTTTGCACCTGCTGTTTATGCTGTTCCCTTTGCTTGACATTCTTTTCCCTTCCCCACGAATGCCTGGCTAGTGCCTACTCACACCTCGGATCTCCAGTAGGTGTGAGCTCTCCTGGGTCATCTTCTCCCACCCCTAAGCTGGGATAGGCCCCTCCTCTGGGCCCTGGAATCGGGAGTCCCCTGTTCTGAAACTTATGCCATCATGCTGTCAGGATCTGTTGTTAATGTCCCCCTCCCCCATGCACACACACTAGATGGCACAGGGTGTGACAGTTGTAGGCTTTGCCACCTGACAGACCTCAGTTAGCATCCAAGCTTTGCTTACTAGCTGTGTGTTCTTAGTCAAGCTGTTGAACCTCTCTGCGCCTGGACTTCATCTCAGAATAATAAAAAAAGAACCAAACTCACAGGACTGTTGGCGGGTTTAATACACTAATCCCGTAGATGTGCTTGGCCCGTTGCCTGCGCAGAACTCGGTCAGTGGACAGTCCCTCGCCCCTTCTCCACCAAAAGCCCCAAAGCCATGAAAACCCAAAAAGCTTTTTAAAACTTATTTGGCAGCAAAACCTGAACTGAAATGACCTTGGAGCTACTTATGGTCCTTCTTTATCCCATTTGCTGGAACTATTCATACGTACGTTGCTACAGAAATATGAATATGTTGGCATGTTCCGTAATATATAAAAATTACATTTCTAAAATCTGGAAAACATTCAGAATCTGAAATGCATGTAGCCCCAAAGGTCTCTATGAGGAGCGTGGACCGATCGCCTTCTCACGGTTTTGTTATTGATAATAGTAGGCACCTGAGGTCAGCACCACGTCCGACACAGCCCTCTGTACGTACCCGGTGATGGGTGATGGTTCGGGTAGTGATTGCAACTCCCCTGCTTCCCTGCCTTTCTGGGAGACTGTATCCTCCCACCCACCCTCTTGGAGCCCTGAGCCCCAGGCCCAGCTTGCTGATGTCCCTGATGTCACCTGCTGCTGTTGATGGCAGAAGCAGGACTAAACTAAAACCTACCTTTTGTCCCCTCTGCACAGAGAACGACTTTTTCTTCCTAATCACAGCTGAGCAGCAGGGAGCTGCCCAGAAAACCACTGCCCCTGCCTCTGCTCTAGTAAGTGGCTCGTTCTTCCAGGAAGGCAGGGGATGCCCTCAGGCCCTCCCTGGGCCCATCCCACGGTGACTTCAGAGGAAGAGCCTGGGAGGGAAGGAGGCCATCAAATGAAATGAGACAGAGTGCTGAGCCATGCCGGGTCTTAGCATCTATAGATGGTATAGATACAAGAGGTAGAAATAGCAATAGAGGATGTAGATACAGACAGGTATAGATGTAAATACAGATAATAGGTGATAAGAGGGAGATAGATATAGATCTCTGTAGAATATGCCATCCAATTTTCCATCCTCACATCAGGCTCATGGGGCGAGCCCTGTGAAGGTTTAATGAGTTCTGATAAATACATTCCCCACCTACCTACCTGAACTCAGATCCAACTGACACAGAGACACCGGAACCCCACAGTTAAAGGTCAAATGTCAGGTTTAGCACTTGCCAAAAGACCCGTTGCTAAATGTGACAGGGCAGGAAAGGCTGAAAGTGTTACATCCCTTCTCATAAAAAGATGAAGCCCCGCCGGCCTGCAAACTCAAAGGTCGCCGGTTCGATTTCCAGTCAGGGCACATTAATGAGGTTGAAGGCCAGGTCTCCAGCCAGGTCCTTAGCTGGAGGCAGGTGAAAGGCAACCATTCATTGATGTTTCTCTCCCTTTGTTCCTCCCTCCCTGCCCATCTCTCTAAAAATAATGAACAAAATCTTAAAATAAATAAATAAATGAAGCCCATTTTGCAGATGAGGAGACTGAGCCAAGCAAGTGAAGAACAAGGATTTGACCCAGGACTCTGTCTCCACTCCAATATTCCACCTTGCTTGTTGCCCTCAACAGGCCCCAGAAACAAGGGCTCAGGACCTCTGGGAGCCCATGATAAAATGAATCCTGTAAGAAAAGACCCCTAGGGGTTGGGGGAGCCTGCAGCAGAGCCCAGGAGTCTGGCTAAAGGTTGGTCCATGATTTCCCTGCTCCCTTCCCCTACTGCTCCCCTCCCCACTTCACTCCTACTTGCCATCCTTATTCTTCTCCGTCAGATCACCATCACTCATTTCCCTCAGATACTGTGCTGGATCGAGCCAGTCCCCTGGTCCCATATTGGATCCACACACCTGAACCAGGGAAGGACTTGCTTTCAGGAGCCACTTACCTCTCTGGCTTATTAAAAAGCAGGTACCCTGGTCTGGATTCACCAGTCACAAGCCTGAGTCATGTCTGGAGGCTGGAGACATTCAAACAGCCCCAGTCCCTCCCAACACCTGCAGGGAGGTCAAGGGGACCCGGTGGCTGGAAAGCCAAATCTCAGGGCAGCACACCCAGAGGCTGCCCTGCTTCCGTTTCGTGTACTGCAGTTGCGGTCAGTTTATAAATCAGACAGCGAAAACTGCCACAAGTTCAAGAATGGGGTTCCAAGTCCAGAGATTAGGCCAGTGCTATTCCCCAGCCCTCAGGATGGACAGCCTGTCTCTGCCGCAGAAATGGCCAATGCTTCCTTTTACGAACCAACCCCATGCGGGCTTTGCAGAATTCCGAGGCTGCCCCTGAGCTCAGCATGAAGGGGCTCTGTGATTGATTAGAGATGTCTGCCGTGGCTGCAGCCTGGGAGCTGGTGGCACTCAGGCCATGTGTTTCCCTGCTCAGATTTTATGATACTTTCGGTGATGGATGGCCTTTAGGGGAAGGACCCTGTCTGTCATTGTGTTACTCTGGGCTTGGGAGTTCTCAGTGGGTGTGCATACATGTGATTTTGAAGGATACATGTTCACGAAGCTGCTCATAAATCAGTGATGAACAAAATCTCTTTCTTCCACGCCAGATGGCCTGTGTGACCTCCGATAAGCACGGGCCCTTCCGAAGCCTTGCTGCCACATTTTCAGAATGAAGATGGAGCTGTCGTCAGTTGGGACAAGATTGAATGCGTTGAAGTCCTCCCCACACTTATGGCAATAAGGATGTGGGTTTTTAACAAGCCGTACATTCTACAGATCAGACACAGATAGTGATAAGCAGGGGATGGAGCCTCAGACCTGCTGGTCTTAGGTCCTGCTTAGACAGAAGCAGCAGGAAGTTCATGTCCTCCAGGATGTTAGGGCCAAGGGGCCTTCCAGTGCAGGTGAACTCCACTACTAAAATTCTGTAAGAGCATCACATTTCCCCAGGACTGGTAAAGTCCTTACAAGTAGCTATGTTTCCTCCTCCATGGCCTCTCCTACTACTCTCCCCTCCTGCCACACTCGCCTTCTTGCTGTTCCTCAAACTCACCAAGCACACTTCTGCCCCAGGATCTTTGCACTTGCTGTTTCTGCTGCCTGCCTCCTCCCTCAAATATCTTTACAGCTCACTCTCCCACTTCCTGCACATCTGTTTCAAACATTACCTTACCAGAGTGGCCTGTCCTGACTGACTGCCTTATATAAAATAGTCTCTCCCACCCTAGCATTCTATGATTCTTATTTTGTCTCATTTATTTGTTTCTTGTCTATCACCTCCTTCCCCAATTACGATGTTAGCTCCATGAGGTTAGGAATGCTGTTTGTTGTATGAATTGATTTATCTTCAGAGCCTGAACAGGGTCTGGCCCATAGTACAGCTCACTGGAAGTGTGCTGAACGGATGAGTGAGAGCTGGGCATTTGATGAAGACACTGAGGTTTAGAAATGGGGAGTGACCTGCCCAATAATAATAGCTGTGCTAACTGGAGAGTACCCAGTGCCCAGCACTGTGCAGAGCCCTTTCCATGCTTTGTTCTTTACACTTCACAGCAACTCTGTGAAGTAGGACACCCCCATTATACAAAGGACCAGCCCTCAGTGACTTGTTCCAGGGCACACAGTGGCTCAGAAGGAAGCTAGGGTCTGATGCTGGGCTGTGTGTTTCCCAAGTCCTGCACTGGTAGCGTCTTGGTTCCATGGCCTTCCAGGGCATGGAATCAAGGTCTTCTTATGCCAGTGTCCCCTTAAATAAAGGTTTCTATGTTGATTGGATCACTTAGACCAATCTCTATCCCTAGGCAGCGCTACACCTAAATCACCAGACAGAATCTATCCAAGTTTTATAAACTCCTTGCCAAAAAATTTTACCATGTCCCACGTGTTTCCTTTCCAATGATAGTTCTCACCAGAAAAAGTTCTTCTTTCAGTCTAACCTGAATCCCTCTTGCTTTCTAGCAAACCTACTTCTTCTGGTCCCACCTTTCATGGAGCTGGGCAAGTCTGGCTCTGGAACTGTGGACACAAGCATCATAACCAAGGTGCTTCGTTGAACTGGAAAGAGGGAGAAGCCACATCACAGGCTCTGTGCCCCAGCCGTTCATGTAAACCTGAGAACCCCAGCTCCCAGGGCTGGTGCTGTGTCAGCAGTCTGCCTCTTGCTCCTTCCCCACTAGCCTTGCCAGGGTGATTTATGGGCCCTGTCAATTTGTAGGCTGAGCCATGGAGACGACTGGAGGAAGCAGGGATCAGGAGCAGCCATGCGTCAGGCCAGACCAGGGATGGGGTGTGGGAAGGGGGACAGGACCAGAAAAGGGCTGGGGTTGATCAGAACCACGGAGGTGGGGCTGGGACAGGGAGGGGGGAAGGAGAGAGACCCAGACTCTCCAGATGTCAGTTCACAGAGCAGGATGGACGCCCCTGGGTGCAGGTCACAGAGCCCGGGGCTCAAGGCCAGGCTCAGTGGCTGGGGCCAAAGACACAGAGCAGATAAGCTTGAGGAGAGCGAGCAGGAAGGAGGGAGAGAGCGGTGTAGAAATGCACCCCAGGAGTTTCTAATTCTCTTTAGTCTCAAGACAAAAGCAAAGAGAAAATGACAGACAGTGAGAGGCTTAGAGCGGGGTTTGTTTTTCTGCAGAAATGGTGGAAATCACAGATTTGTGCACCTCCCCACAGGCTCTCATGTGCCAGGAGCCCTGGCGGGGACCCTCCCCACCCAGTCCCAGGTGGCAGCCACTCTGTCCTCCCTCTGTCTCTCCCTCCCTGCTCTTCTCTGTCCCTGCAGCTTTGCGTCTGCCCCACTCTCCTGTTCCTGGCCTCCCTCACCGGCAATTTTTCTTTCTTAGTATTTTGTGGCCTCTTTGCTCCTCTCGGGTGTTCTTACTGCCTGGGAGCCGCTCTGGGTCAGCGTTTCTGCCCCTCTGCCCCATCTGTCTCACTGTCCCATCCCTTTCTACCCCTTCTTGCCTCCCCTCTGGTATGTCCCCAGGCACCCCACCCTGGAGCTGTCCTTGGTCCCTCAGTTTCTCAGGTCTGTTCATCGCAGGTGCCTCTGACCCAGGCCTGGGCAGTTGGTCCAGCTGGCCTGCTGAGTGAGGGCATGGGGTCCCCAGGCCAGGAGGTGCTGCAGGAAGAGGGAGCCCCAGGTTTCCATTAACTGGGGCAGCTTGGCACAAAGGCGAGGTGGCCCGTGTAGTTAAGGGCAGCAGAACAAGCAGCCAAGAGCTCCCTTTTATCCAAAGTGGATCTGGTGTTCCAGACCGGCCCCTGCTGAAAATTCAGGCACTGGCGTGCGGGTACACACGCACAGGCACATACACATAGGCACACACAGGACACACAGCACAACAGACATGAAGTGAGCAGCCTCAGGCAGCATTGAAACCCGACTCTCAAATTCACATCTCCACCGGGTCCAGGAGCCAGAGACCCCCGCCTCCAACCCCATACGGCCTCCATCACAGAGATGTCCCGACCCCAGGGCACCAGGGGACCTGCGTGGGAAGGCGTGCCTACTGTCCCCAGGGGTGAAGGACCAGGGCCCCAAACTTAAATCCCTCCCCTCCCGCACCACGGAGCCGCAGCCTCCCCCGGCCACGTGGAAGCAGGGCGAGGAGGGCTTTCTGGACCAGGCTCCCCGGTTCCAGAAAGGAGAATGCTCCTTCCCAGCACCCGGCACAAGCCCGGAGACCCGCCGCTCTCTGCGGCCGCAGCTCGCCCGCGCCGGTCCACCGGCTTCCAGCGGATCTCTTTGTTCCCCACGTTGTTGGTGTCCCTTTGATTTATGAGACTGGGGAAGACAACCTCTCCCCATTTCACTTCCTTTGAAGCTGATTCAAATGGTTTCAGTGACAAATTAGTCTCAAGAAAAAGCGAAGTGTCCACCTGCCCCCGTGGGGTCTGCTGGGTGGGCGGCTGCTCCCCTGCCGGAGCGCCCCCTATGGACCGGTGTGGAGATGGCAGCGCCTGCGCCTGGAAACCAGGCCATTGAGCGCGCTACACTGTACACACAGCAACCACCTACTACACATGTGTACTGCATACACACTATGTCCACGCACTACTAAGCACTACATGTGCACCACGTGTGCACTGTATGTATTCTTTGTGCTGCAGACGTGTCCCTTCCAAATTCACATGTTGAACCCACTCCCCATGCCATGGTATTAGGAGGTGGCTGGGATGTTTGGGAGGCCATTGGTCACCAGGGAAGAGATCACGGCATCTGGTCCCACCGACTGCTCTAGACCCAGTTTCTCTACCTGCACCTCTTCCCCAGGCTCTGCCACCGACAAATGCCCACGCAAGTTCCCCTAGTCAGACACGGGGCAACTTGAGCCCAGGGACCCAGGCAAGAGGCGCCCAGACCTTCACTCCAGCCGCAGCTCTGTGTAGCTCCATGGCTTCAGGCAAGTGGCTTGAGTCTCTGGGCTGACGGTGGGGTGAGGGTAGTTCGCACCGCACGAGTCACAGGCACAGGGATGAGCAAAGGGGCTCAGAGGAGAAACCTTGTCTGATGGGAGGGATCTGAAAGGAAAAAGGGTGCTTCAGGCCGCCCAAGGACACCCCTAGACACATACACCCCCCCACCCAGAAGGGGGAGGTGACAAAGAGGAGGAAGGGGACAGAAGGAGCCCAAGGGAGGGCCGAGACGTTTCACAGGTGCACGGGGCTCTCAGGTGGCACATCTGGGGTGGGAAGTAACAAGTGTGGGTGAGTGAGCAGGGCTCCCAGCGTCCCTGCCAACTCCAGGCTGAGCAAAGAGGGGAGGTCACGGTGCTCAGGCCCACCTGCGTCATTAGGACAGGGTCGTGGGTGTGGTCAGAGCTGCTAAGCGTGTGCGGGGGCTGGGGCTCCTGGAGGGCACCTGAAGGAGCTTCGAAGACCCTTAGTCATGGCGGTGTCTGTGTGCAGGACTCAGGACGGGGATCAGAGCTCAAAGACGGGCAGGCCTGGGTGGCGGTGGGCCCGGTCAGGGGCGAAGGCTGAGTGTGAAGACGGAAGCCAAGCTGGGGTCACAACTCAGTGAGGAGGAGGCATCATGGGGTAGACAGGCACAGCTGGGGGCCCCAGGCAGACCATGGAATGGGGAACCAGGACAGCCACCGAGCTGGGCCACCAGGGAGTCACGTCGAAGCATCTGGGTCAGGGTGGGTGGCCAGAGCCTCTGGAGGGTGGGGCAAAGGGGTAGGTAGGGCTATCCGCAGCCCCCTCACTTGGTAGCTACTGAGAGCTACTATCTGCTGAGGACAGATGTCTCAGGGAGCGAAAGGGTGCTGTTTTCTCTAAAAATAACAGTGACAGGGGTTCTTTTCTTGTCAGGAGAGATAACAGCTCAACCTCACTTCTGTCAGCAGCCCAGCTGGCTCCCTACCCATGCTCACTCCAGTGGCAGGGGCTAAGGTGGTGTCGGGTGGGGTCTGAATCAGGTCTTCCTGCCCCAACCTCAACTGCCACCACGCAGTTCACTTCCTGTCTCTCCACCTCCTTCTCCTCCCTCCCACGCTCAGCTTTATTTCTGCCCCTGGTCCTACCCCCAGGGGTAGAAGTCAAGAGGAGCTTGGGCCAAGTTCATTCTCCCAAGTCCCAGAACCCTAATGCTGTTCCCCTCTCAGCGGTGGCCTCCGTGACAGCCCCGCCAGCTGAGGGAAGAGATGGGGTGGGGACATCCCTCTGCCTCTCCCTGGCTTGCGGGCTCCACCCGGCTGGAACAGAACCCTCCATGGAGGACCCATCTTCGGGGAGAGCCCAGGATCAGACACAGACCCATTTATAAGCCAGCTCTAATAAAAAGTGACACTCCTATCTTCTTGAAAATACGGCCCCGCTCAATAGGGAGGGCCATTATTTGGTCACCATGGCAGCCGCCTCCTGCCCACCACGTCCTGGCAATGGCTACTGACATAACTAATAGGGCGCTGCTTTCTGGGGCAGCCACCGGCTACAGATGCATCCATCTCACTCACTGGGGGCTCCCACCTCCACCCCAGACCCCTCCCCACCTCCACTATTGGTATATCGAGGCCTCAGGGAAGCAGAGAGCTGAGCTACCCAGCAGGGATGCCTCAGAAGAGCCTCCCTCCACAGATGAAAATGTCATTTATTCTATCAACAAACATTAATTGAGCACCTACTATGAGGTGCTCGCTGGTCTAGGCCCCAGGGCCAGAGCAGTGAGCAGGCAAGGTCCCTGCCTTCAGGGAGCTTGTGGGAAAGGCAGACCTGGAATGAATAAGCTACGAGTCAAGGAGGCGTCTTAGAGTTCGGACGGGCAGGCCGCGTTAACTGCGGTGCAACCATGAGACGGGAAAAGCAGAGAAAGGGCGTGCCTGGGGCTGCTTTCCATGGGGTCAGGAGGTGCCCTCTGAGCTAAGCCCTGCGTAGTGAGGAGCAGAGAGAAGGGGTGGGCCAGGGGAGAAGGGGTCCCAGGGTGAGCAGCTGGAGAAGGAAGCAGGTGCTAGGTCAGGCGCAGAACGCCAAGAGCCCTTGGTTTGTCTAATAAGTAGAATCGAAGCCATTGACAGTTTGAAGCAAGTGAGTTCTTTTAAAATCATTCCAGCGAAGAGTAGCCCGTAGGGTCCTCTGGGAGGAGGAAGCAACTTGAGTTGTACTTGTACAGGTGCGAGGTGCTGGGGGACTGAACTGTGCAGGGTGGGAGCTGGGGGGAGTCATCAGTTCAGGGAGTGTTTTGCAGGCCCAGCTGGCAGCACTGGCCAGTGGAGTCACTGGCCTCCAGCAGGAATGAGGCAGGGGCCTTTGTTTCCATAGCGCCCGTCTCCTCATCTTTCTGCCTCGCCAGCTTGAGACTTGCTCACTCCCAGTTGGAGCATAATGCAACATGCATTTGCTGGAGGCAAGAGGACAGAAGCCTCAGACCAAAAAGGATGCCTGGCGGCCAGGCCCCTGCCCCAGCTCAGGGGCGGATCTGACTGCTGCGGGCGCCACTGAAGCTCAGCCCATTCTGCAGAGAGGGGTGCAAAGGTGCCCGGGATCAGGCTATTCTTGGCTTCTGTGCTGGGCCTGGGACCCGAGCTCCTCCCTGCAGCCCAGGAAGCAGGCGGGAAAGAGCAGGTAGGAGCTCAGGCTAGACCATCTGACACCTGGGGCAAATTCCAGCTCCCCCCTGAGAAGATGGCTTGCCGCTCGGAGTGTTGATGGAGTCCTTCATTTAGTCAACAGGTAGGTAGTGAGCACCTACTATGTGCCGAGCCTTCACACATGGTGGGTGCTGGGGATGCTGCCATGGCAAGAGGAATTTACGGTTTCAGAGGAAAGGCAGGCGATGAATTGGCAATATCATGATCTGTGATAAGCGCCTGGAAGTGGGGGTTGGGGGTGCAATGGAAGATAATTAGAAGGTTGTGAGGATGAAACGAGACCACACGTGGAAAGCCCTCGATGCAGAGAGAGGGTAAGGGCCAGGGCCCAAGAGCCACTGTTGCTAGGGTCCCTTGGGGAAAGGGTGAGGGCGTTGGAACCAGCCTTCCACTGCAAGCCAGAGCTGGCTGAAGGGGAAGCCTGCTTCTGCCCCTGACATAGGCCAGAATTCAGGTGGGGCTCCTTTGTGGAGCGTCAGGAATAGCCCAACTCCTGGCTCTAGGTCCTGAGTAGGACTCCTCGGCCCATCCAATGTCCTGCTCATTGGTTCATTGGGAGATCCATCTTTCTAGGCTCCAGATAGAATTTGCAAAACCTCTGCTGCCCTTGGCCACTTGGGGCTGGAAGCTCCTCTGAGAGGCTTCCTGGGGTAGTAGGGGGAAGACACGGGCCCCGCCCAAAGTGGGAGTCAGCCCTGCCTCCCGCAGTCCTTTGCTGCAGTCGTAAAGATGGTTTATACCCTCTGGGCAGGGAGAACGGCTCCCAGGCGCTACCGCCTAGAAGGATTGGATGAGAACGTAGGAGGGAGGAGCACTGGGCTGGGACACCAGAACCATTCTCCATCTCCAGGGTCCCCAGCCAGCTCCTCCTCTGAGGACCCCAGCCAGGTAAGGGACAGCGCTGGCACTGGGCAGGACAGAACGCAGAGGAAACACTGGCTTCCTCTGGGTCCCGCTGACTTCTCGTAAGAAGTTAATAAAATTGCAGGCGAGGATGACCCAGAGGACGTAATTTACTCAGGCTGGGGAAAAACTTTCAATAAGGTGCCTCCATAAAAGGCCATTAAGGGAGTGGAATAACCACAGGCTAAGGGGCAAGTGTTATGGATTCCGGAGTGGTTTAAGCAGAGGAATTAAAGAGGCATTCGGAGCCTGGAGACGTTATTAATAACCACACTGGGTGCTTGTAAGGGCTTTGTACCCCCGCCAGCTCTGCAGGCACTAACTCCTGGTGCTCGGGTCTTGGGCGGCCATAGGGAACAAGCAGGCTGGGGGATGGGCTCACCCCACTGTTAGGCTGGACAAGCCAAGCTGGGGTCTTGGCACTCAGGGGTTCCTGGAAGATTCTGGGTGACACACTTGCTAGCGCTGCAAACGAGGCTGTGGAAGGAAGGGCCAGCGCTGTGGGAATGGGCAGGAGCCTGCGGAAGGGGGTGAATACCAAGTTCCCCTCTGATTTTACTGTCAAGGCTGAGGGGGTGTGTGACATTGGCAGCCTGTGGGAGCCGAGAATCCACATTTCCCACCCGGAGGCTCCAGGAGATAGAACGTGTCCCTGGCTTCTTTCCAGCTTGCTCATGCGACCTTCTGGAGCCTTCTGGAGTCATGAAAGGTCAGTCTCACCTTGTGTGTGGGCTGCCCCATCCCACCTGGATCTCCTGAATAAAAAGTCCAATGTTCATAAGGTCCCACCCTCTCCTCCTAACTCGTCATTCAAGGCTCAGTTCAAGCAACACCTCCTCCGTGAAGCCTTCCCAGTCTTCATCCTAACTTTGACCCTCTGAACTGCATCCCCCCTCCCCTCCCCACTCTTAATAATGCAGACAAGGACCCCCATAAAGGCCCCCGGAGAACCTCCCTGTGGGGCTGCCTTCTGCGCAGAGCCACCTGGCACCTCCCCCTAGCCCCACCCTGGCTCCATCTCTGTAACTTCTCCTTCCCAGAATTTATGTCTCCTGCTGAAACGAGCAGTTCTTTTAAACGTTTTCACACTCTCCAATCATTCCTCAAATGTGCATATTAACTGGGAAAATGACTTGCCTTAGCTACTTCACCCAGCCCGGCATTCATCTTCAGACAGCCCCATTCCACCAAGCGCGCCTGGGCTTCTCTGCTCAGCCTCGTAAGTTAGGAGCAAATCCAGGACGGTCCCCAGGGCCCAAGGCTCACAGCACTGGGGGGCCAAATGCCACTTGCTGTCCACAGGCAGGGACCCCAGGGGAAGCCACCTGCCTCGGCAGCCCCTTGCTGAGTTAGTTACTCAGTAACAGAGCTTCCCAAGGGGAGTGACTTCCTCATCATATGGGAGAGGAAGCTGGGAATGAGAAATTGAGCCTCTTTCCCAAGCCAAGATTTGAACTCCGGGCCTTCTGCGCTCCAGAGCTCAAGTCCTCGGCCTCTGCACTTCTCTCCCCAGGAAGCGGCTTAAGGAAGGAAGGTGCTGGGCAGAAAGTGGTCCCATGTTGTGGCTTGGCCACCTATGGACGGTGACCTTCGGTAAGGACAGTTAGGGGATAAGAGCAGATTTGTATTTTTAGCTCTTCGTGTATAATAATCACCTAAATCCTCCTCACAACGCTGGGAGGTAGGCTAGTTTGGGATCCAATAAGTGTCACATTTCTGGGTTTGCTCCAGTCCCAGTGGGCAGGCGGGAGGCGGTGAGAGGCCACCTGGCCAGTGCGTTCCCAAGTCAGGAACGGGGTCCTCGCCGCCTCGCTAGGATCCCGCCATCCTGGGGTCTCCCTCATGCGATTCATCAGGCAATGACAACCTTTCCTGTCTTCTCTGCTGTAATCTCCTTTATCTTAATACAATCTTTTCCTGTTGCACTCTCCAGAGCCCTAACCACTATTTTCAATGCAGGAATTTTTTTCTTATTATGACTTGATACTATGATTACTGTCGAACTCTCAGTCTTTGCGGAGAGGAAATTAATAAGTTTTCTCTTAAGCACTCGGCACGGCGGCTGCATGCTGATGAAGCCGGCTCTCCTGCAGTGAGAGTCAGTGATCAGCCTGGCCTCTTGCCCCTGGGACTCAGCGGCTCTCACGCGCGAAGGAGGCTGGTCATTAGCCGCTGGCAAACGCTGGACATCCCATGGGGGGTCAGGGGCCCACCCTGCTCCATTCCTGGCTGCGTGTTGGGGCAGGAATCATAGATGCTGAATCCCAGAACTAAGAGCTCGTTCAGATGGAGAAACTGAGGCCAAGCAAGATGTGACGGGCCTCCGTCACAGGCGGCTGGGGCCAGGCTGAGGCTGTCACACCCAGAGCGACACAGCTGCACCTCTCAATCACTTGCCTTCTAAGAACATGTGTCTTCTCTTCCCTTTTAGTCTGGCGGCAATCCCTGGTGCTGCCCTGCTGCCTTTGTTTTGCTCCGATGGGCTGCGGGTGGCCAGGTGCAGTCTCTTAGTCCTGCTGGGAGAATAAATGGAGGCACAGCCCCATCCCCACCCGCCCCAGCTCTCTGGAGGGAAGGGCTCCCTTGGGTAGGCTGCCAGCCAGCCAGCTGTGTACTCAGGCAAACATGGCAAAACAAATACCACCCCCTTCTCCCTCCATGGTGACCCTTTCACTGGGCAAGTTTATCAGTTTATCTCAGCCACCTTGGGGAGGCAGGGGGCGGGGAGGCGGGGGGAGGGGAGGGACTAAACTGGTGTCACAACCCAAGGCTACAGTGAGCTTGGGCAGCAAAGCCGTCCGGTGCCAGGGTGGATGCCAGGGTGGGCCAGGGGACCCAGAGTGGAAGAAAGCTCCTACCCTAGGCCCCCACCAAATACGCTGATGGAGAGCAGTATTGGGGAGCAGAGGGAGTCAGGTTAGACAGCAGGTGGAGACTGTCAATCACAAGGAAGGGGTGACCCCTCCCTGGGATCACGGGAACAATGACAGCAGTTAAAGGAAGGTCAAGTTGGAGGCTTGAACCAACCCCCAGAAATGAAGACCTGGGCTTCTCAGGCTGTGTGTGGGTAGGACGCCCAGAGCTTGGCATCCTTGCTCCTGCAGACCATGGATTCAGGTCATCATGCCTGACTTCGGTCCTCTCTTTCTGTGCTACGTGGTTTTGCATTTCTCAGGTGACAGAGTGAAGACGTTGGGCTACCTGTCACGCATACCGATCACCTGGGAGGAGAGGTCAACAGGGAGGCACACAAGATTTGGAAAAGCCCCTGATCCGAAGTCACACCATTTCAAGGACTGAGGCCCACAGGGTCGGGGAGTGAGGCTCCCGCTTCTTTCTTTTTTTTTTTTTTAAGGTTTTATTTATTATTTTTAGAGGGGAAGGGAGAGAGGCAGAGAGGGAGAGACACATCAGGTCCAGCTGGGGACCTGGCTGGAGACCTGACCTGCAACCTGGGGGATGTGCCCTGGTTGGGAATCGAACCAGCGACCTTTGGGTTCACAGGCTGGTACTCAATCCACTGAGCCACACCAGCCAGGGCCTCCCATATTCCTTTATTTATTCAATAAACAAAGCACCTGACCATATCACTGTCACCGCAGGTGTTCACACTCTGGAGCAGGAAGATGGTCATGAAACAAGGAACCACGTACAAGGATGCCAGACACGAAAAATGCTGCGTGGGGATGAGACAGAAATGGGGGAGGAGGGGACAACCCAGAAAGAAGGGGCCTCTCTGCCCTGTGCAGACGTGACTTGAGGGGATGGGGAGGTCTACCTCCCGGACTAGCTGTGGCCTCAAGGGTCTCTACAGTGGGAATAGATGAGACTGTTCCTCCCCTCAGCACCAGAGGGGCAGCAGACAGGCCCCAAGAAGGCATGGCGATGCGCAGGCAGGTGTCTGGGCTCAAGAGATGCTGGGCCACCAGGTGGGGAGGCTGGCGAATTTGGGTGGGACCTTTGGGGAGGAGAAGGAGTGGACACTGGGGCTGAGCTGACAATAGAATGACAGCACATTACTCTTTCTAAGTAAATTAAACCCATTAATCATTATAATTAGCACAACTGCTCTGCACACCTTTGGCTGGGCTATTAATACATTGGCGGAGGCTCCCACCGTGGACTGGGTGACCCCAGCAACTGACTGGTGCAGGAGGGCTTGGGGGCTTGTTGCCAGGCTCAGCAGGAGAAGGGAACAGAATGGGGATTGGGGTACCCCGAGCACAGGAGAGGTCACTTGTCCCTTCCACATGTCTCCTGAAGTTTCCTTGAATTACCTGAATAGCCCTGTGGCACTAGCATGTAAATGCCATGGGGGAGGGACATGGTTGTCCTGGCTCACTGCGGTAGCCAACCGCAGCCCCTAGAAGGGAGCCTGGTACATCGTAAGTGCTGGAAAATGATTTGTTGAAGGAAGGAATGAGTGAAGGAAGGAATGAATGAATGCTCTCTCACTTCTGGGCATTTGTACAAACCCATCACTTTCCTTGAAACACTTTGCGCTTTGACTAGCTAATTCTGCAGATCTTTCAGATCTCAGCCAAGATCTCATCGCTCCCCCGAGAGGATGTCCTGTTCTGCAGAAGGTTATGCATATCCTTTTTGCACCTGGAGTCTCCTAGGCTCACACCTGTTTAGAGCTTAACACACAACATTATAATTGCTTGTTTAGGCTTCTCGCTGTCCCCCACAAGACTAAATGCTCTGGGGCAGCAGAGATTGTCTGGGTTGCCCTGATTGATATCTCCATGGTATAGCCAAGGGCTTGGTACATAGTAGGTGCTTAATAAATATTCATGGAATGAATGAGTCAGTGAATTGCTGAATAAGGAATGGGAAACCAGGTGCTGGGCTGCTCTGAGTCTCACAGGCCCTTCCTGACTCGGACGAGGCCTGAGCCCCAGGTGTGGACAAGGGGTGGAAGTGGAGACTGAGCCACCAGACCTGGGTGCTAGGGCTCCTCTTCCAGCCAGTTGCACCTCCCAGGACCTGTGCTTGAGTCACAAAGTGGCCAATCTCACAGACCCCTGGTCTCCAGGTGGGGCTACCCGGTCGGAATATACCTGCTTTCAGAAGCCTCTTGGCAAAGCACCCCCAGAGCTGATCCCTCTCCCCAGATCCCACCCCTTGGCACCCAGAAAGCCACCAGGTCATGCTGGGACTCCCCTAGTGGCAGACAGGCCCTGAGGCTCAGCTTGACCTGGCACCTGTCAGAAGCAGTCAGATGTCCCAGGGAAGATGTGGTCCCTTCAGGGTCCCAATGACGGTCACCTTTTGGGGTGACGACACGCTCAAGAAACTGCAAGGTGCCACCCAGAGGTCAGTGGGGGCCGGAAATGGTATAAGGTGAGGCTGCAGGAGGGCCTGCTGAGTCTCTGGGATAGGCCAGCTGGAGGAGGGGAGGCCAGGATTCAGCTGGGGAAATCAGGTCCACGTGAAGTCCCTTACTGGGCCAGTGAGAGGTGGCTTGTGGGTGGGGGCCACTCTCTGGTTGGGACACGTCTCGGAGGCCTTGGAGCTCTGTGAGCTCCCTGCAGGGCCTTTGGAGTCAGCACACCTGAGCAAGCCTATTTCTATCCCTTCACCTCTCTGAGCCTTGGTTTCTTCAGCAACAAAATGGGATAATAACACCTGGCAGGTGTGCAGCTTGAACGAGACAGCGAAGGAGAAGCTCCTGGCTTACAGCAAGTGCTCAGTGCCTATCTTACTCCACAGGCCCCCAGCCCACCAGCTGCGTCCTGTTAGGGTGCAGAGCTGGGCACGGGGAGCAATGGAGGCATTTCAGCTCCCACTCTGCTCCTTAGCTGGAGCCTTGGCGCCCGTGCCAGAACTGCCAACATAGGTAGCCCCCACCCTCCCTCCCTGCCATGAGGACAGACACAACTGCTGGTGAATGAGGCCGGGACAGAGCCCTGGGACCTCCCTGGATCCCTAGATTCACCCCTGGTCTCCCCTGTTCTGGGAGTCAATAAAGGGCTCCCCCCAATTTTTTGTTTTTTGGTTTTTGCT
Organism: Noctilio leporinus; assembly: GCA_004026585.1. Taxonomy (NCBI): domain Eukaryota; kingdom Metazoa; phylum Chordata; class Mammalia; order Chiroptera; family Noctilionidae; genus Noctilio; species Noctilio leporinus. The sequence continues at coordinate 127,477 of PVIW01000782.1, forward strand.
GAAGCGATTGTTGAAGCCCGGTTTCCATAACTTGCTCTCTCCTTTCTAGGGAAGCTCCAAGCTACAAACCTGCCATACTTACACACATTTGTTGCTACAGAGGGCTCAGGAAAACGGCTTTCTGGAAGGTGTTTCCATGTAGAAACTGAAGCAGCAGCAGTAGAGCAGAGGAGCTTTACAATTTGGCTTTCACCAGCAATGAGAAAATAAGAGGCCCTTTTTTTTTCCCTAGTGGGAAGAATAGGAGGAACAGCACTTAGAATAGTACCTGCCACAGGGACAGTTAAGAGTATGTATCAGCTATTATTTTGAACATTGCTTAAGGGGGCGAGTAGTTTATTAATGATTGATTACCATTACCCTCCCATTTTATAGATAAGAAAACTGAGGCCCAGACTTGCCTAAGATCACACGGCTGAAAGTGGCAGGGGTCCAATCTCATCCCGGGGCAGCCTGTCTTGGGCTTGACTTTGACTAAGCCTCCTTCCGCTCTATCAGTCTCAGTTTCTTCATCTCTAAAATACAGCCACCCTGTCCCCCAGCAATGAAGTTGGGGGAGAGCAGCTAGGAAGCACAAAGCTGGCAGCTCTTGGGGAAGATATCCGTCCTCAAAAGGCCAGAAGAGCTGGTCATTTCAGGGTGAGGTGCACACCTTTGATTTCATGGTGCCTTCACAATGTCTCACAGCCAACTTGGCAATTGTGATTTATTCCCATTTTACGGATGAGGAAGTTCAGTCCTGCTTTCTTCCTCTCCCTCTGGTTTCTGTCACACAGCTAGTAGATGGTCCAGGAAGGCTGGCAATGAGTCCTGGTCATACTGTGGCATCAACAGCCAGCAGACAGCTTAGCCAGCATGGGGGAGCTCTCTGATGTTGGGGTGCAGGTCCCTGCTGCTGCCTTTCTCCTGGGCAGGGGTCCCCTCAGCTGGTTCCCCCTCCTTTGTTTTGCAGCCCCAGCCTCAGGTGGTCCTGTCCACCCACCCACCCCACTTCACCCCACCTAATCCTCCCAGGCTGCCCCGAATGCTCAGACAGGCTGATCACCAGAAACAGCAGAGGAGAACCGGCAGAGAACCAGGCCACCGATTCGGCCAACTGGGCCCCGGGATTCAGTGGTTCACCTGCCAGCAGGCGCCCCACAAATCAAAGGCTTTCAATTTCCTTCCCTCTCCCCTGGAGGATGAACCAGTGAGCGGGTGAGCCAGGAGGTAAGCAGCTGCCATCTCTGCAGCAGGCTGGCTGTGGAAGGCAAAGGCTCCAGCAAGAGGCGTCCCAGGAGAACTTTCACTCGGGAATAATATGCACGAGGATTTATTTCCTCGCTGCTGAGCTTCCAGCTGAAGTCCAGGCCTGTTTCTACTTCACTTCAGCAGGAGAACTGAGCTCAAAGGTTTCAGCAAAGCCACCAAAGATTTAGATTGAACCGGCATTATTTCCTAAGCACCTGCCGTGTGTGTAACCTGATGCCCACAGCTGCACCCACTCCATCCCCTTAAACTTCCTAACAATCTGAGTTGGGGATTCTTATTTCCATTGTATAGATGGGCACAGTGGCTTCTCGAAGAGTCCACTGGTTCCTAATACATGTAACACAACCAGTTGACATCACTGCATTTACTTTCCATGTGCCAGGTGTACACAGTGAAGGCTACCCATATTAATTCAATTAATTCTCCCAACATCCCTACGAAGCAGATGCTGCTATTATCCCCATTGTGCAGATGAAGAAACTGAGGCCCGGTAAGATTAAGTAACTGTGTCAGGCAACAGGGGTTTGTGAGTGATGGAATTGGGACCCAAATCCACGCCAGCTGGCACCAGTGACTGGGGCAGAGCTAGAAATTGGGTCTAGTTCTTTGGGTTCACGCTGTTCCTAAAAACCACAGTTATGCTTGGCCTGACACCGTTCATGTCCATGGGAGGGACAGGTTTAGAGGGACCGTGTCCAGGAACCCAAAGATCTCAGAAACTGCAAGGCAGAGACCTGGCTGGACATTTTAGTAGCAAGCTATAGATACCTGACGTAAGCAATTTACTCCCCAAAAATAAAATGAGGGGTGCGTTTTATTGGCTCCCATGACAGGCGAGTCCAAGGATAAATCTAGGGATCAAATGAGGTCCCCAAGGTTCTGTCTCTCTTTCAACCTCATTCACCAGCTGTCCTCATATGACATGGAGGGTGAGGGCCACTTATGTTGGCAGGTCAAGCACTGCTGAAAGGCTCCAGCTAAATGGACTAAGTAGGAGCTGAAATGCTTGTGCATCTAACGCTCTGCCTGCCAAGCTCTGTGCTCTAATAGGCAGCATTGGCCGAGAGGGGCACTCTCATCAATTCTTCTGCCAGGACTCACCTATTCCTAATACATGTAAGGTGTTACCTAGGCTGGTGGGGAACCATCCTCCTGGTGCCTGAGCCAGCCTCATGCCAGCACCCCTATCCCCACGCATGGTGCCTCCATCAGATTCACCCATTCAGCAAATATTTGTGGTACCACTATCACAGGACAGGGACTGAGAAACGGGGCAAACTCCCTACCCTCCTGCAACTTACATGGGGGGCGGGGTGGGGGTGGGTGGGGGAGAGGCAGGGATTTAATTGGCTTTGCTGGGGTTACAGCCACCCTTGGACCAATCACTATTGCCCAAAGGAATGAGTGTATACTGTGATTGGCCTAGCAGGGCCAGACACCCACCCCTTTGGGGAGGTAGGGCACTTGATTCATAGCCCCACCAGGACTCCTGGAATAGGGTGGTTTCTCAGAGGAAAATAGGACTAAGCTGCAGAAATAACGGACATCCACTGAACCATGGGGTCCCAGGGAAACTGCCGCCCTCCTCTCCCTTGCCCAATGCACTCCCGTTGCATTTCGAGATGCCTGGGCCCCAGCACTCCGACCAAGAGGAGTGGAGCCAGGGTGCCCTGAAGGGCTCAGCCATTGGCCTATCACAGGGGAAAAGTCCCCCTGGCCCCGCTCAGAGAGAAAGTTCAGGGATCAGGACTGTTGACCCAACATGAAGGCCGTCTTGGCTTTCAGATGGAGGAAGAAGAAAATGAGGGGGCAGAGGGGAACAGGGACTGAGTGGGCTCCTGGCGCCCTCCGCAGGAGAGCTCTGTGGACAGGGAACCCTTTGGGCTTCTCTTTAATCTTGCTTTCGCCTCCTTTGGTTCCCAGGTTTCCTCATGCACTGCAGAATTTCAAAAGATAAGCCCCTCCACCTGAGATGCCCAACCACTGTCCTCTGTCTCCCATGGCAGCACAGAATTCCCCCGCAGGAAACCATGGAATTGCTGATTGGCTTCAGGGAGCTAGAGGAGCCCGGATATATTAGGGACCCAGGAACCTCTGCCCCGAGGCTGTCATTGCCCTCAGCCACCAACTCAGTCCTGCCAAAAATCCCACAAGACACCTGGAAGGACCAGAGCTGGGGGTGTGAGCCAGGCCGGGGCTGGGTGGGGAAGTTGAAGTCATATATGCCTGGGAGCAAATCTCAGCTCTACCACTCTCAGGCAGGTGACTTATTTGTCGCAGTCTTGATTTGGCGAGGCACTCTGTAAATAGGTGTGGTCAGCAGGCGACTAGAGCCTGCAGGTGACCCCTCCTGTCCTCAGCCCTCCCCGGCCTTCCTCTCAGTAGACAAGGGACAAGAGCAGGGCAACTCTCTGGCCTCTGAGATGTGAGCTCTGGCTGGTGTGGCTCAGTGGATTGAGCGCCAACCTGCGAATCAAGGGGTCACAGGTTCGACTTCCAGTCAGGGCACATGCCTGGGTTGCAGGCCAGAGATAACCACACATTGATGTTTTTTTTTCCCTCTCTTTCTCCCTCCCTTCCCCTCTCTCTAACAATAAATAACCATTTTTTTTTTAAAAAAAAGGAAATACATAAAAAATAAAGAAGCCAGCCTGGACTGTGGTGATCTGAAGGCTCCCAGGGCTGGAGAACCCATTCCCAGGTAGCTCACTCCCATGGTGCTGGCTGTGGGCAGGAGGCCCCATTTCCTCCCCACCTGGGGTGGCTTCTCTCGAGTGAGGGAAGTGAGAGAGCAGGCAGAGGCCGCCGTGGTGTTTCATGAACTGGCCTCAGAAATCACATCCAGGCACTTCTGCAACAGCTTCTTGGATCCCCAGGTCAGCCCTATTCAGTATGGCAGAAGACCACACAACCGGGTGACTACCAGAAGTTAGGGGTTCTTGGAGGTCTGGGTGAGACCAAAGACCTAGTCTACAGAGTTTCTGGGGCGCAAACCTCAGATTCCAAAGCAGACTTCTTCATCAGACTGTTCACAAGGCTTTTCAAGGCATCTTTCAAGGCTTGGGTGGGTGTCAGGAGGACCGTGTTGATCTCTCAGTTCAAGCCAACACAAGACTGAGCCCGTCCCTGGCCATTGTCCAGCTGCCCACATGGCTTCTTGAGTCATTTTCCTCCAAGCAGACCCCAAACGTGCCCTGCAGCAAATCCCAGAGACAGGGCCAGTTGGTGACGTCACGCTTGGTAGGGATCAGCCGTGCCAGCACAATCCATTTGGAGCCTGAGTCCTACTCTAGGGCTAGTCTGGTAGTTGGGGGATCCCAGGAAGTCTACATGCCCAGCCCTGGTCAGGGGGCCTCCTGCCCACCTGCCCCTCCGGCAGTGCAGGCTTTATATAATTGGAATGCCAGACAGCACCCACAGACAATTTTTATCACACTCTGTATAATGTGTAAATACCATTAAGTTAGACAGATTTTCTCATTAATTCTCAGTCCTAGTGACAGACCAGGAATTAACACAATTGATTTTCCAGTCCCTACTCATTATCAATCATCCCCCAGAACTTAGTCACATTTCATCTGTTCCACCTGGGCCCCAGAATCTATCTGGAGGCTTCAACATGTATTAAACTAATGAAGAGCAATGGGCCTGGCCCTGGAAACTGGTGAAGATGATCAAAGAAACTAATCCTGGGCCAAAAGTTGGAATAATGGACAGCGCACTTGAGGGCATTGTCGTGGTCCCTCAGGAGCTGGCATTGCTCAGTGGGTGCCCAGGCAAGGGACTTTGTCACTGTATCAGCCATGAATTGCTATGCGACAAACCCCAGGCTTAGTGGCTTAGAATAACTCTTCATCTGCTCATGATTCTGTGGATGGACAGTTTGGGCTGGTCCCTTCTAGGTTCACCAGGATGGCCAGGGGCTCTTAAACTGGCCTCACGTACATGTCTGGTGGCTCGTGCTGGCTGTTGGCTGGGCAGTGTGGGGACCTCAGCTGGGACGGCTCACCTCTGCTTCCTGTGGCTTCTCACCCTTGTGGGACTGGATCTGACTCCTCCTCCAGTGGGCAGTTTCTTTCTGATCATTCATACCTAGGAGAGGTGGCTCTCATTGAAAACCCTACTCTGTTACCCATCAGAGCAGGAGAGACACATGCATTCTAGCGACCTAAGCGGTGGCCACATCCCACACTGAGTGAAGGGACAAATTCTTACCCCTCTCTATCTGGCTTCCCTGCCAGCTCCTGGACCATCTCACCCCCGCGACGGAGTAGTATGTATTCAGAAATTGCCAATTCATTTTCATACTAGCAAGAGAACATACGCTTACAGTGGCAAACCTTTTGCAAACCAAGTGTGCATTGTGGGTAATGCCCTCCTTCCAAGTCCAAGTTGAAAACAACTAGGGAGGATCATCCACTGCTTCCCTCTCTGTGCCATCCCTCCCTAACAGGGGCGATTTCATTCCAATGATACCATTAAGTACTAACAACCTCTACTTGACAAAGGGCTTCAGGGCACACGTTTCACCGAGGGTGTGATGCACATTCAGGAGGGTGCACAGTTGTACGTGTACAGAGTTAAGGTGAAAGCACTGGTTTAATTTGTGTTATGAGCCCCTCCCCCACCTGACCCCTGCCCACACCACAGTTTAGTTTTGCGAGGTTGTACAGGGTGGAGCAAAAGTAGTTTACAGTTGTTCGATGAAAAATAATGCAGCCATTAATGAACGATAATACAGGAATAAACTCTGTTTCATGTACTCATAACCGTAAACCTCCCTGTGTCCCGCCCTGTGTATTTGTAGGGAACATGTTTTACGGAGGCCCAACTGCCCTGCCCTGCCTGGCCCGGCCTTGAGAGACGACTAAGGTACTGTCACTTCCTTCGGGGACACTGGATCAGGAGTCCCTGCTTGGGCAAGGAGATGGCCTTCGAACTTCTCAGGGCACCTCTCCATCCTAAATTCTTAAGTGCTTTAGGCAAAGCCCTCTGCTCTGGAGAGCCTCTTTTTTTTTTTTTTTTTTTTTTTTTTTTTTTTTTTTTTTGGTTTTTTTTTTTTTTTTTTTTAATGTATTTATTATTTTTAGAGAGAGGGGAAGGGAGAGAGGCAGAGAGGGAAAGAAACATCAACGTACGGCTGCCTTTCACCCGCCTCCAGCCAAGTGCCTGGCTAGACACCTGACCCGCAACCTGGCCATGTGCCCTGGCTGGGAATCGAACCAGCGACCTTCGGGTTCGCAGGCCAGCACCTTATCCACTGTGCCACCAGCCAGGGCTTATTTTGTTTTTTTAAAAGATTTTATTTACTTACTGTTAGAGGGGAAGAGAGGAAGAAAGGAAGAGAAACATCAGTGTGCAGGAGATACACGATTGGTTGCCTCTTTCACCAGGTCCAGTGGGGACCTGGACCGTAACCCAGGCATGTGCCCTGACTGGGAATTGAACCAGTCACAGGCCGGTGCTCTGACCACTGAGCCACACCAGCCAGTGCTGGAGAGCATCTGTTTTTGCCACACCAGGTCTGAGCAGCAGAGCAGGGCTGGCAGGCTTTGGGGGAGGGAAGAAGGAGCCACCCAGAGGTAAGCAAGCTTTCGGGGGCTCCAGCCCGTTTCCTTCTATTTTCTCCTGGACACTGTTCCTCATCCAGCCCCCGTCCCTCTGGGCAAGCTGGTGGGCGGTGTATTGATGCTGGTGTGGCGGCCCAGAGAGCTGGCAGGGGTGCCACAAGGAGGGAAGGGCAGCGGGCATTAGGAAACACTGGGCAGAACTTCCTTAGTGCTTCCTAGAGCAGAACAAAGTGGGTGGGCCACGAGGGCAGGGGCCAAGCCCTCCCTTAGCTCTAGGATTAAGCTGCGGCTCACCTACAATCATCACTAGGCAATAATAATCATCTTTATAGAAACGACTTCAGAGGAATTCTAATGGGCTTTATGATGGGACTTTTTTAGTTCTGCTCCCGGAGGTGAAATAGGTTCTGAATACTAAGTAGGAAGAGGTTACAGAGGGCACCTCTGCCTGGTGGCTCCTCCCCTATTAATTAGCTCCCTAATACCCATCAGGTAAAGGGGGGTGGCAGATCAGGGTCTCCAGGTTCTCTCTTCGTTCATCAAAGCTGTCCGGGTGGACCAGAGCACTCTCTGGGAAGCCTCTAGCTGGAGGCCTGAGCTCACTTTCAATCAGCTCCTTCCCCAGCTAGGGGAGGAGAGAGGCCCAGGCAGGGCGCAGGGAGGGTACAGCACAGGAGCTGGGTGAAATGCTGGGGCTCCTGTCTCCACCCCCTCTCTGCCCGTGATACCCCACTGGGAGGTGGAAGACGCACCTGTGCGGACGGAGGTGGCCCCATCTCTGAGCTTCTGGGGTTTCAATGTCAGCATAGCATCAAAGTGCCTCGCCCGCCCCACTCCAGCTCTGGGCAGAAAGGCTGGGGTCTTCTACTGCCCATCTCAAAGCAGAATGGGGCAATCCGTGATGCCTGGAACAGGGTCCTTCTCAGAGCTGCGCCCCTTAAATGCCTAATTCTCACCTACAGCCTCTCAGGCCCTCCTCCCAGGTCAGCAGCCATGGGCTGGACATTTCTCTTCTCACCTGCATGGCATCAAACGTGCCCATCTTGAGTCGCACTCATTTGGGGCCCCATCGTCTCTTCTCCATGGTGATGGCAGGTATTTTTTGCCCTCTGTGAACCCTCCTCAGTTATGCGCGTGTGCATTAACAAGGGCCTTTGGGAAAATCTAATGCCTCCATTCGAAGGACTGGCCCATGGTGCCATTTGGGGCGCCTGGGTGGGTGGCTGCAGAGCTATTTAGGTGCAGGGGACCCTCTGAGCTCCCCTGAAATCATAGCCACGGTGACCCGACGAAGAGCACGCGCTGTTCTCCCACGAAAAGTGTTTGCCTGCCCACGAGAGTGGTGCCGTCAGGTGCAGGGCTAAACCTTTAAGGATGTGAATGAATGCTTGAACGAATGAGTGAAGGATCGAATCCCGGACAAAAAATGGAACTCAAGACCTTGACCTCATCAGCCCATGACCTCCCCCAACCTTCCAAATTCTGAATGTCCAGGCAGACGGCCCGGGTCCCCATCAGCCCTTCCTCTGACTTCAGCTTAGGATCCCCAGGCGGTGGACCAAGGACAAGGCACCTCTCCCCAGAACCAGGCCTCAGCACCCAGCGGCCCGCACGGTTCCTCAAACAGACTCACTGCTCCATTTTTCTCGTCCCCTCCAGTGTTTAAGTGCCCAGCGGGGACAAAGGGACGGGAACAGAGGACAGTAGCATCTGTTTTTTCGAGGCACCAGCGACCACGCTTTATCCTTACCGGGGGAGCCCTCCTGGCTCTCCGAAGGACCAGGCCGCCCTCTCTGCGAGCTGTTCATCGCTGGCGTGGGCTGGGCCCTTTTCCAAAACATCATGTTATCAGGTGGCCATTTTATCAGCATGGGCGAAAGGCCTTCGGTTTAGGAGGCCAAGGGCCTGGCTTCCAAGCCCAGTTTGGCCCCTGGTTGCGCAGCCCTGGGCGGCTGTATCTGCCTGGGGGTGTTGACAGCCACGAATCTTGCTGCATGAGCCTGTTTCCTCATCCATCACGTGGGAACCACCGTAGCTGCGGCAGGGAGCAGCTGAATCTCCAGGGCAGAAGCACCTGCGGGCCTGATGCAGGTCGGCCCGCAGAACTGGGAACGAGGGGATGGGAAGTGTGGGCTGTTCTGTCGCAGGACGCTCACGCTTCAAGGTGATGAAGAGCAAATGTCCAGGAGTCTCACTTCTGCTCTAGGGCGGAGGGATGGCTGGATGACCTCCCGGGGCAGGCTGCACAAATCTGAGTTATCCACCCCCTTCTCAACTGGGGGGACCCCGAGACCCTGTCTCATGAGGCCCCTCTCTCTACTCTCCTCGGATACCCAGAAACTCCCTTGAGCTGGGGGAGCCGAGAAGAAGGTTAGGGGAGGGAAGTGAGGGAAGAGGTGGGAGAGGGAATGAAAGAGGAAGACAATGACAAGACAGGCAGCTGTGGTTCTTTCAAAAAGAAAAAGATAACCCATTATGCTTCTCTAAAGAAAGGAGAAGTGTTGGAAATAAAGAAGGTTTTTAACCAAATGAATATTGCATTTAGATTTGGAGAAGAGATGATTTGGGTCAAGGTATTGCCCTTCCCGTAGCTGTGCGACCTTGAGCAAGTCCAGTAACCACTCAGCCCGTGACACTAGCCGAGCTCACGGTCCAGGGCTGTGGGGAGGCCAGGCTGAGACATTTGCAAAAGGGTTTGGTGCCCAGACACAGTGGACAGAATGGACAACCTCGCTGTCATCCAAGTTGGGCAGTGCCGATGGGCTGCTGGCACTCCCAACACTCCCTTGACTTCCCCGACGACAGGTCCCAGGGAGTGAATGAGGGACACCCTCCTGGAAGCAGCCCAGGTCACCTCCGAGAACAGCCACCCAGGAACGATATGTCCCCTGACCCACTGGAGAGGAACCAGAAAATAAGTATCCAGGGTCACCCGAGGTGGCAGTGGGGTGGCCGGGGCTGGGCTGGCCTCTCCCAGGGGACAGGGACCTCCTGGGGAAGTTCTCGGGCAGAGCAAGGTCAGCTGCAATCAGCAGACGGCTGTGGGCAGAGCACACAACCCCCAGTCCCACTTGCCTGATTCTGTTATCCTTGCCCTTCGCCAGCCCCTCGCTGTCCCCTGGAAGAGGAACGGCGCTTCGCCGCTGCGCAGCCCGCCCGGGCCCAGCCTCCGCTGTGCGTTGGCAGGAAGAGGAACGGCCGCCTCAGGGGCGCTGGGCTATCATTTGCTCACAGTCCCCGTGGTTTCCTTTTATCCTCTGTGGAATTGCACGGAGATTGGTTATCTGGTAATTGAGATTGTTTTACAAGGTGTCGCTCATTTCAGTGGGTTCCATTCATTTTCGGCTCTCCCTGATACCCAGCATAATCACAGCCGGCTGATGACGGGGGAGGGGTGGCAGGTGCCTCTGTGTATGTAGCACACACACACGCACACACACACATGCACACACAGGCACATGTGCACATATGCACGCACACACGCATGCACACATGTGCACACACATGCACACGGAGGCATGCAGGAAATTTTTTAATATGATGGCAACCCTGGTAAAACAGACCTTAGCTGTTTTCTTGACATCCTACCTCTCCCGTGGCACATGTGGGGAACAGGACCTCCTCAAAATTCCCTTAACTGAGACTCTTGAAGCCCCTCTGAATGACGGGCCATTTGCAACCATGGGGAAGACCACCTGTCCCTCCATCCCATACTGTCTCAGCACCTGCTCCATGTCAGGCCAGGCATGGGGTGTTCAAGTGGGAAGCGACCCTGACAGTCTCTGTCCCTGAGGCCAGACCTCTCAGGTACTGGCCTGTGGTCAGGAGAGGAGTGAGGTTTCCGTAGTCACCCCCCTTGGATTCTAATCCACACAAGCAGGTCTGGCTCCTCACAGAGCCCCGGTGGGTACCAGAGCTGAGCCCCCAGGAAGCCACCAAATGGACCTCCCCCAGTTTCACAAGGAGAGTTTTTTGTTTTCTGTCTCCCTTAGGGGGTCCACAGAGGCAGGGGCCTGGTCTTGGTTGTCTTCTATTTTTAGTTTTTAACACAGTGACGGGCACTTACCAGGCACTCAATGAATGTTTCTTGAATGAATACATGAACAATGCAGGCACTGTGAAGAATGCCACCACCATGTCAGCCATGGTCCTCTGCTCTTTAGCAGAGAAGCCTGAGATCATTCAGAAACAACCACACCGCACACTGGGTTCTCCATGAACAATTTCATTTAAACTCAAAACTACCCTACAAGGCAAGTACTACCACCCACCTTTGCAGAGAAGGCGTTGGGAGCTTGCAGAGGTTCCGTAGCTTGGCTGAGCACACCCAGTGGGCGAGCAACACAGACTGGACTTGAACTCGGGGCTGTCAGGTTCTGGGAGTGTTTCACCAGACACGCTTGGTGTGTGGGATGAGAAGGCCAGTTGGCGTCTTTCCTTTGAGACCCTAAGAGTCCTGACGGTGGGGGAGGGAGCGGGAAGGTGGGTGGGGGGCTAATTCACTCTTATACTCCAAAGCCTAGCTGAGTGCTGTAACAATACTTGCTCAGTTAATTGTGAACAGCGGACTGGACGGCAGCCCCCTTGCAGGCAGATCCAGGATTAGCAGTCAGAGAGGAGGCAATAGGTTCTCAGCATAAGCCATCAACTGATCAGGGCCTGGACCGATGGGGTGTGGAGAAGTTAATCTCTGCCCATCTCACTCTCCCACAACCCATGGAGCCTCTACTAGGATACATGAGAATGATTTTCATGTACATGGCCTCTCTACCAGCTCACTGTGACCCCTTAAAAGGCAGGGGCATGCCTCACTCATCTTGAGCCTAGGACAGAGCTGGCCCGGAGCAAACGCTCAGGAGGCCAGGGTCTTTGGCCGGGCAAGTGTGTTGACAGTTGGACAGAAGCGACCTCTGATCCCCTTGGCATCTTCCCTGATCTTAACTCTTCGCCCTGCATTCCTTGGTCACAGGGCAGCCCAGGCCTAGGAGGCTGTGTTCCTGTTCCGCCAGCTAACTGGTGTGATACTCCCGGGCCTTGTCTCTCAAAACCATTCATCGTGATTAGGTATTGGCAGTCTCGGCTGATTGAATGCCCCACCATCCCTCCTGTTTGTTTCTCAGAGAGGAGGTGTCAGGGCTTCCCATTTCTCTGGCTTTGACCTTGCCAGTCGTCTGATGGGCCTTCGAGCACCTGCCGCAGTGCTGCCGTCAGGTGTCAGGCTGTGTAGCCTGAAGGGTTGATTAAGAAAAACGCCCACATTCTCAGGCTGGGGGGATTGGGGACAGCTGTCCACCGGTACCGCAGCTTCCGAAAGAAACAATCACCCTCATGGCCATCTCTTCTTAGAAGCCTGGACCACTGTTTGTCATCACCTCTTCCTGGAAGCCTTCCTGACTCGCTCCATCCGGCATCCCATCTCTGACCTCCATGCACTGATTGTCATTGTTCTATAGTTGACATGTGTCAACCTCCTCTCAATGGACCCAAAGAGTGAGACTTCTGTGTCCCAAACACACATCACTACCACCTCCTCCATCAGGGGGTGCTGCTCCCCCTGAATGTGGGGAGGGGCTCTTTTGGTCTACCCACAGTGGCCAGAACATTCTCAGGAAGCAGCATCACCACATTCCTGATGTGGACAGTGACTCAGGGGCCCAGTGAGGACGACAGGAAACAGAGAAAATGGGCAGATGGGGGGAAAGGAGTAGAAATGGAATCTGAGACTAGATCTTCCTGTGTCATTGTGGGTGAGCAAGTGACCGCTCTCCATCACTCAGGAATGGGCAGACTCTGACCAGAGGCTTTAGCCTAGCCAGTTGGCCAGCAGGTTAGAAAAGCCAGCTTCCTGATTCCTGTGGAGCCAGCCGCCGGGGCAGCTGGAGGGCAGAGGGCAGAGGGACTGAGGGGGCCTCACCTTGAAGGCAAGAGGGCAACAAACCAGTGCCAAGGCTGAGGGCAGCAGCACCTGGCACCAGTTCTCCCTCCACCTGCGCATCTGTTCCCCCAGGCCTCAGGCTTGGGGTGCCTTGAGAATCACACCACACGGGCAAGCTGGCACCATAGCAGGGCCCCTGACCAACTCCCCTCCCCCTAATGGGATGACAGCACAGGAAGCAGACCCTCCCTGTCTTTCTCAAGACCTCCCCAGAGCTCCCGCATTCTTGAGGTGGGTCAGGGGTACTGATGGGGTCTGTGCCTTTCAATGACAGTCATCCTGCCACCAACCCCCAGGAAACTGTCTGCAGGCCCTCCCGAGGCGCCGGGCCCTGCCCCTGTCACCTCCCCACGCAGGGGATCCGACTTGCTTTACACCACTATTTGGCCAGCTGGCTTAGTCTTTCACAGCCGGAGGGCTGTCCCAGTTTGAGGAAGGGCAAATCACAAACGTCAGCTGGCTGAGACCCAAGCGCCGGGTTCTCGCCAGAGGTACTGCTTTGACACCAGCCTGCACAGTCTGGAGCCCGTGATGAAAGAGGCTGACAGTCCATTAGCCGCAGAGTGGCCCACGGGGCTCGAGGAAAGGAGCTGTCATCCACCTCACTTCAAAGGCTTTTGAGGATGAAACCAGCTGTGTGTGCACGCACGTGGATGCGCATGTGTGTATAATATTGAAAAAAATAAGTACCAATCACAGCCTTACCTGCTGAAGTAGGCAGACAACAGTCTGACATCACGAAGAGGAAATGTCAACATGTTTCTAGTACCCTGTCCTCCCAACCCCCGAGGGCAGCTCGGAGACAATCCCTGATGACGGAACCACCACATGGCAGGGTCAGGAGGCCCGGAAGGTCTTCACGCACATGCCTTCTCTGCTGTCCAACTCTCCGCTCCAGTGTTCCCGACAAGGAATCATCCTTTCGCTTGAATGCCTCCAGTCACGGGGAGCTCACCCCGCCCACTGGGACGTGTCCAACACTTCCCTTGCGATTCCTCTAAGGGCTAGAGTTCTTCCTGACCTAAGAGCGTAAGCCGGGGCCACGTAACTTACCCGTTGGTCTAGTTTGGCCTTTGAAGTCACACACACACACACACACACACACACACAGCCCAATCTCCTTCCCCCAAGACAGCCCTCTGGTGAGTTTCCCTTCCACGCTGACACGATTTTCAGTGCCCACACCAGCCTGCCTCATGGTTTCTGGACAAGATCCCGTTTGTTAATAATATCTTCAAACTGTGGCTCCCATACCAGAGATGTCAAGTCTCTGCTGCGGCTGTTTCCAGTGTGAAAACACATGTATTTACGTAGAAACAAAGTTCCTCATACCGTATTTCATATCATACCATCAAATGCCTTGCTAAGAACCAAGAGGATTGTGTCCATGGCATGCTCTTGAGCTACCATCATGTTTGCTCTATCGAGAAAAAAGAAACTAAGAAAGAAGGAAAGGTGCCCGGGAATGGACCCAGTTCCCCACCTACAGTCCGATGACCCAGGGATGGGCAGGGCCTGTACCTTCATTGCCTGGACGCTAATTTATCAATCCCACCTCGGATCTCATGGACCTTCGTGGAAGTCACAGCTCATGGACTCAAACTGAGCTTCAGGCCCGGCCACAGGCTCAGGGTTTTCCTTGCTTTAATTCAAAAGTCACAGAAGAGTTAGTAAGATAATGAATTACATGTTTGCATCTTCCTCCTCACCCCACTCCAGGCCAGCATTTGGCTTCCAAAGACTCCGGAGGCAGGATTTTGTGCAAAGTCCTGCACGGGGTGGGGGAGGAGAGAAATGCGTTGAGTAGCGGAGGTGGATGAGGTGGATCAAGGAGAGAATGGGTGCTTCCCTGAGACAGGACAGAAGTGGGGATGGGGTGGCAGGGACTAGGTACTCGTCAGCAAAGAGAGCTGCTGTTAGCAGCATCCTAAACCCTTTCAGAGCAGCATGCCCAAGAAACAAGGTTCGGTTCCAGAGCTGAACCCCAGCATTAAGTGGCAGAGATGCCACCCTAGAGGGAGCAATTGGAGCAGGGGCTCAGCCAACCTCCCTGGCTTCTGGCCCCATGGAGGCCCCAGAGTCCTGGGTGATCCTACCGGGACAGGGGCCAGCCTGGGAGGTGATTGAGGTCAAATTCCCAGCCACCTCACTGGGAAGCAGAATAAATCTGACTCCCAGCAATAAAGGTATGTGGTGTTGTGTCCCAGAGTCATTAATAAAATTCACACCCACCACACTGACTGTTGTCACTCCAGGGTTCTTACCCTTTGGAGGTTAGACAGTTGATTTTGGGGACCCACGTATATTGCTTCGTATTTATTCATGCTAAATTTTTCCTTTGGCATACCAAAGCAGCCATCTGATTGGTTATTTTATAGGCTTTTCCTCCAAGATTTATAAAACCTGGGGTGTGGGCTGCCTAATGTGCATCCGTTGTTACAGGTGCAGAACCTGGCCCAGCAGAGGACAGGCGCGTGACTGCCCCTCACGGCTCCCCTGCCTGTTGCCGTGGACACGTAGATCAGTGGGCTCCCTCCTGCAGCTTGCTCGGGCTCCCAGAAATCCATCCAAGTAGACCAGAGCTTTCCACCCGCTGTGCCGCAAGGAGATTTAACACAGCCAGTACCTGACTGTTGACTCAGGGGTGCTGACCGCTTTTTCCCTTAGACAGTCAAATGAAAAGTGACAGTCAAATGAAAAGGCCAACACAATAGCCACCCCACGTGAATGAATCAGAATTATACCTGTGTTTGTCAGATTGGCCACAAATACATTTTTGGCGTGCTAGAGAATTTTAGTAATTAGTTTGTGTGCCATCTCTGAACTAGACTTATCCGTTCCATGAGCCTCTGCTTTGCTCATGAGAATATACTGCCACATGCCTGAGAGCCACATGTACCCTGCTGACTACGTGTTCTCAATCTACCAGCACCGTGGCCCTATCAAGGAGAAAAAGAAACAAGAAAGCAGGAACAAAAAGAAGGAAACGAGATTGATCGGGCCTGGCTCAGAGTAGCCCCTGCTACCTTTTCCAAGGGCTCAACAACTCTGGTCAAATTCTGCCCAAATTCATCATTAAAGATCGTGTACCCCACCCCCAGCCCCACCTAATGTCCCAATGTCCCTGTGCTGGTCTCCTGAGATATATGAGTCAGAGTTCACAATCAGGCAGTAAGAGGTGGGTTGGGCGGAAAGCCCTGGCTGGTGGCTCAGTGGATAGGCACCGGCCTGTGAAACCAAAGGTCACTGGTTCGCTTCCCAGCCAGGGCACATGACCAGGTTGCAAGCCAGGTCTCCAGCCAGGTCCATAGCTGGAGGCAGGTAACGGCAACCATACATTGATGTTTCTCTCCCTCTCTGCCTCTCCCTTCCCCTCTCTTTGGAAATAATAAATAAAATCTTAAAAAAACAAAAAAAAAAAGGGTGGGTGGATAGCAAAGAAAAAGTGGAAACTGATATATACACATATATATTTTATTAACAAGTCTAAAGAAAACCATTATCGAATCAGGGGATGTGATATAAATTACGGAGCTGTAATACAAATTATGGTGAACTGCGTACAAAACCTGGCACCAAGGCTGGCCTTTTAGAAACATTTGTATGTAAGAATATGCATTAAAATCTGCACCAGGACACAAGGAAGAGGCTGACGCCCTGACAGGAGCACTTACGAAGGTGAGGCTGGTCTGTGGACTCAGAAAGCTCTCGGTCCTACAGCCTCAGGGCTGAGCCCTGGGTGAAACGGCCTGCTCTGAGGAGGGGCCTGAGAGCTGGTCTCTGAAGGCAGGACCCCTGTGAGCACCAACATGGCACAAGCCTGGCGCAACCTAAGGGGCCAGGGAGAAGGGGGGGCAGGAAGGGCTGTTTCCCTTGTTACTGGGCTCCAAACACCCTTTGAGGATTCCGGATCTCTTGACAAACCACCTCCAACCCCGAGGAACTTCTGCAATTTCCAGGTATTTTTTTCCAAGTAAGTTGACTAATTCCAACTCAAGGAGCCAAATCATGTAATTAGACTGATTTTAAGGGTTAAGAACAAATTCCATGTCGTTTTCTGCATGTCAAGCCCCTGAAACAGCTACCAGAACAGCTTCATCACAACAGAAAAACAGAACAACAACGGCCTCAATCTGTCTCAGACCAAATGCAACTGAGCAATTCTGGCCCGAAATGACGCCCTGGGTCTGCCCATCCTGTGGCTCCGTGCACATGGCTGTTGTCCCCCACTCGGTGGCTGAGCTGCTGCCCACGTAATCAGGCTCCAAAGATGGGACACATACAAATGGGTGTTGGGGGACATCAGGAAAGGCCATGGGAGGGGGGGGGAGGCGAAGAAGCCTCGTGGGCTTGAAGTAGCCAAGTAGCCGGCGGGAGAGCCGTGTCGCTACCGTCCGAGGGCTCCAGGTCATTTCTGGAAGGGCCGGGGCTCCTCTGAGTCCATGGATGCTGCAAAGGGAAGGCAGCCCCCACCGCTGGTTCCTATTCCAGTTTCTATCCCAAAGCTTGGTGATTTTCTCAGCTGCCCCAGGGGTGGGT
Source organism: Noctilio leporinus (assembly GCA_004026585.1). Taxonomy (NCBI): domain Eukaryota; kingdom Metazoa; phylum Chordata; class Mammalia; order Chiroptera; family Noctilionidae; genus Noctilio; species Noctilio leporinus. Next base: position 144,772 of record PVIW01000782.1, read on the forward strand.
GTTCCCTCCCTCCCAGTCCCCAGCTCAACTGTGTCGCTGACCTTTTTCTCAACTCTGGCGAGAAGTGAAAGGAGAGGTGAGGCCCAAGCCTCTGACTCACAGTTCAGGCAAACAGCCGCCACCCATGCTGTTCATGAGGGACTTCACCAGGCGGTGTTTCAGGACACACCTGCTCAGTGAGAGGCAGGTGCTCTTGGTGTCACTGGGGCCTGACACTGTCACTACCATATCCTTCAAGACCAAGATAACAAGTGGACACTTGGCCCAGTTACTGTGGCCCTTTCAGTTGGGGGTCCCTAGGGGGCTCCTTCACAGTCTTCTGGCCTCCTGTCCACTTTCACGTGGCCTAACAGCACCCTCTAGTGGAAAGTATAAATAAAACAAGGGCCATGCAGCCAATTCACTGGCTGATACCAGAATGGTTTCAACATTCCCCATACAACAGAACAAAACAAAACCAAAACATTGTCTTTAAGAAATTAGTAATTAAAAAGGATGGGAACCCTGGCTGGTGTGGCTCAGTGGACAGGCGCTGGCCTGCGAACCCAAGGGTCACTGGTTCGATTCCCAGTCACGGCTCATAACCAGATTGCAAGCCAGGTCTCCAGTCAGGTTTGTAGCTGGAGGCAGGTGAAAGATTGATGTTTCTCTCCCTTTCTTCCTCCCTCCCTACCCTTCTCTCTGAAAATAATAAATAAAATCTTAAAAAAAAAAAAAGGTGGGAGTTCACAAGCCATCCTTAGGCCCCTCACTCTCGAATCACCTTCTCCCCTAAGATACTCTGCCTTCAACACAGTGTCAGAGGGACACGCTGATGGAGGGACCCCTGGTCCACTTAGAGTTTGGGCAGACTACCTGCTGGTGCCAGAATGATGCCAAAAACGTAGAAGAGTCCCAGCAGGAGGTTGAGTTTCGCAGTCCTCTGGGGCAGTTTGTTGAAAGTCTGGCTGCGGAACTGTCTCTCGAGGGAAAAGGCCATGGGAATGGTGAGCAGGGGGAGGGCCAGGCTGATGCTGTAGTGAGTGGCCAGGATGCTGAAGACCAGGTAGGGCAGGAAGAGCAGCGTGTTGTAGAGCATGTAGGACAGCGTGGGGCCGATGAGGATGGCGAGCGTGACGATGCCGGCCTCCCGGTCGGACTCCATGTCCCTGGTGTTGTTGGAATGGAGAATGGCCTCGGTGCTCAGGGCGAGAGGGATGGCGTAGATCAAGGGGAAGACCGCCAGGGACCCCACCTGGACGGCGTAGGCGAACATCACGGCCAGCGGGCCGAAAGTGATGAGGATGACCAGGTCTCCCAGAGCCACATACTTGAATCCAATTCCTATGGCCAGAAAACCCAAAGAGTAGGTGTGAGGTCAAGGGCTGGACATGGAGGGGCTGCTGCTTAGCCTCAGATGAGGAGAGCGGGTGCCACAGAACTGCCTTTCCCCCCAGGGCCACGGAGGTGCAGGGGACGCTGATCCCCTAGTGCTCAGCGAGGTTTCGGTCTTACCCAACTCTTCCTTGCTACTGCCCCCCAGCAGCCCTGTAACAGGGCAGTGCATCCCCACCACACACACGGTTCGGCGGGAGCGGCCACAAAGGATCTATGGTAAGCAGGCTGACTGTGCAGTGTTTCGGTTTCTTTCCCCTTCCCCTCTCCCTGCTGTCTGTGCCCGCATTCACCCTTGCGGTGTATCCAGCCCAGCCTCTCACTTTCCTGCCTCCTTCCTCTTCAACCTCTGCAGGCACCTTCTGGTTGTGAAAGCTTCCAGTGAATGTCAGTGAAATTTCAGGGCTCCCAAACTCCCCATAAAGACATTTTCAGCCACATAATAAGAGGGTGGGGCTGCAAGGATGCTTCCCCTCTCTGGTTCCCCTTAAGTTAAAACCAAGTCCTCTCTAACTCCTCCTGTAATGCTAATCAACTTCACATTCCATCCAGTCTCCTCCTTTCAAACCTGCCCAGTTCCCTCCAACCCCAAAGGCTTGCTCCAGCCCCCTCACTCCACCCATGAGCTGCCCTTGGAATAAAGCCAGCCCCCTCGCCTGGCTCTCTCCTGGTGCCCTCTTCCCTCCTTGCGGCTGTCTTTCAGATCCCCAGGCCCTGGACACCACCCTCCCCCATTGCCTGGCTGACTCTGACTCGCCCTTCGAGGCAAAGGCTGTTCCACAGGGCAGCCTCCCTCTGCGGAACACCATGTGCAGCCTCCTTGCAACACTCCAGGTGCCCTGCCTGCTGCTCTCAAACACTCCTCGTTGCTTCATCTGTCTCTCCCGCAAACGCGGTTTCCTGAAGGCAGGGCCCCGGGCCTGGCTAGTTCACAGCTCGCTCCCCAACACTCGGTGCAAAGTCCCAACTGAACACAGAGTTACGGTAACAAGCCCCTGCAATTTGGAACGGAGGCCAGCAAAAAGCACTCCACTCAGAGTAAAACAGGAGGAACGGGTGAGAGCTGGCCCACACGGATCCCGCCACAGAAGCCTGGGAGCCCTGCGGGCACACTGGGCTACCACGCGGTGTGGCCTCTGCCGCAAGACAACTGCTGGAAACCGACGGCACGTCCGCAACATCAACCGAGACGCCGGTGGTCTGTGGGGTCGAAAGCTGTGGCCGCTGAAGAGCAAGACTCAGCCTACGTTTTACCTTCACACCCGTCGCTGGGTTTCTGATGTTGGGGTTTTCCCCAGCTTTCCTGAGAACAGCTAATATAGAACACTGCATGAAGTCTAAGGCAGGGGTGTCCAACTCATTCTCACCGGGGCCACATCAGCCTCGTGGTGGCCTTCAAAGGGCCGAATGTCATTTTAGGACCGTGTAAATGTAACTACTCCTAAACAGTTAAGTGAGCCGCGTAGAAACAAGGTGGAGGGCTGGATTCGGCCCGCGGGCCTTGTGTCTGCCACCTGTGGACTAAGGTGTACCACAGCGGGGCTTGATCCTCACCTACACTGCAGAATGACTCCCACCACAGCAGAAGCTAACACCCCGTCGGCCGGGGATCTCTGGTGCTACGTGGCCACCCCGGGTTCCTGAGAATGTGGCGTGTCCCAGGGGAGCGCTTGACAGGTGTGGCCCCTTACACCCACCAACACACAGCAAGCTCATTCTGCCCGCCTTGGGCAGTTTCCATACCTAACTTGGCTGGCTGAGGACATGCGCTCCAGGAGGAAGTTCTCAAGCAGAACATCAGCTCCAGTTCTAAATCGGCCAAGCGATGTCCCTGCAATATCCCACATGTCTGGGAGACGAGAGTCATTCCCCCTGATCCTCTCCCAAGACCCCTGGTGGGTGCCTGAAACCACAGACAGTACCAAAGCCCACGTACACTAAGCTGTTTGCGTATACGTACTGTACATATCTTTTCACTTAAAGGAAACACCTTACAGCTTCTCTTTGGTGTATCCGAATGGCCAGCATCGCTACTCCTGTGCTGTGGGGCCGTGATTGAGGAAAAGAAGGGTCGCTTGGACACAAGCCCCGAGATGCCGCCCCAGGCAGTGCTACGAGCAGGACGGCTGCTGAAGGGCTGCCGGGCGGGGCAGGCAGCACCCACAGCACAGACATGCTGGACAAACGGGTGATCACGTCCAGGGAGGGACAAAGCGGGCAGCACAGGATTTCAGAAAACGCAAACTACAGAAAGTGAAACTGCAGATGGGGGCCACCGCTGTACCCCTGCCCGAGACGCAGATCGAGCACGTAGCTCCACCGTTGCCTACTTTTCTTTAGCGGATGTTCTCAGCTCTCCATGCAGCATTGAGGGCTCAGCTATGGAAGGAAACACGGTTCTAAAGACCTGACCTCTGGCTCCCTACTCCTGAGATCACCGGGTGAAAAACTGACATGAGCGAGCCGAACAAAAACCACGCCTGCATGGGTCAGCGCCCACCTTCCACAGGCCCTAATCAAAACCAACCACAAACCTCCCCAGCAATGAGAAAGGTCTGGCACCTCCCAGAGGTTATCTGATGCAAGAAAATGCCAGATCCTTAGCAGGAAGCCCAGCCTCCTGAGTGTCCAACCTGTGGCACACCTGTCCACCTGCCACCTGACTCCAGAGATGTGCCCCCCAAGGAGTTTCCTCTCAGGCATTCCCACCCCCCAAAACCATTTTCCAAATGAACCAGCACAGGGAAATACTGGGCCAGTACTCCGCACAGCAGCTGGAACAAATTCGTTAAAATGTGAATCAAAATGCTGACAAGAACATGGAGCGACTGGAGGTCTCACACATAGCTGGTGGGGAAGAGCAGTACAACCACTTCGGAAAACACTTCAGCAGCTTCTCATACGGTTAAACGTCATCTACCCTATGACTTAACAATTTTCTTCCAAGGCATTTATTTCCTCAAGGGAAGCGGAAACAAATGTCCACAAAAAGGCTGGAACAGGAATGTTGAGGCTTAAAAGCCAAAATAAGGAAACAAGCCCGATGCTGATGACCAGGTAAATAAACACACAAATTGGGTGCGTCCAGCCAACGGTTGCTACTCAGCAACACAAAGAACGGCTACCGTGCATCGCAACACCACGCGTCTCAACACCCTGGTGCGGAGCACAAGAAGCCGGGCACCAGGATTCACACTGAGTAATTCCATCTACGTGATGTTTTAGAGCAGGAATAACAAAGCCATGTACAGGAAATCAGAACACTGGTTACCTCTGGACAGGGGTGGGGAGAGAGGGGACTCGGGAAGGAAGCTTTTGAGGGTGATGGAAATGTTCTGTATCACGATGGGATGTGGGTTACACAGCTATACGCATCTGTCCAAATTCATCTCACTACAACACTTAAGATATGCACATTTCACAGTATGACTTTTATTGATGTGTAATTGACAATGTTAAGAAAAAACCCATAAAATCAGATTATGTCGTTCCTCTGCTCAATATATTTCATCTCCCCATTTACTCATTCGATGACAAGAAGTACTGACTACACACCAGACACAACATTAGCAGAGAACAGAGACTAAAATCCCTAACCCCCAGGAAGCTCACAGTCTAAGGTGTAAGGTAAATTAACAAAGTAAGTTCTTATTAAAAGGTAGTATTTGCTGTGATGAAAAAGCAGAGAAAAGCATTACGGAAGGTTGGGGGCCACAGGACACGGTGTGTGTGTGTGTTTGATATTTATTCTTTTGCAGCTGCTGCAAAAAGCTTTGCTTTGTAACTTTATTGTCAATAGGGTACTCACTGAGCAGCTGGCAAATGGGTAGAGGAGGTTAGAGAGGGAACCATACAGACAGAATGGGGAAGAGAGTCCCACATCCAGGAAACAGACTCTTCAAGGACCTGTGAGCAGGAGCAGAGAATGACAGCAGATCAGAGCTGGGGAGACTGGAAAAGATGGGCAGATACTAGCCCTGGGGTCGTTGTAGAGACCTGGGCCCTGACTCCAGACAAGATGGGAGTCACTGGAAAATTCTGAGCAGAGGACCAACATAACTGCCTTATGTTTCAGCAGGATTACTCTGGCTGCTGACTTGGGAGCACCCCGACAAGGACAGGGGTAGGGGTTTGGAGATCAGCAAAGAACCTGCCGTGATACACAAGGGAGATAAAAGCAGGCAGTGGTGTAACGTGGTGAGCGATGGTCAGATCCCAAATGCATTTTAAAAGCAGAGTCAAGCCCTGGCTGGTGGCACAGTGGATAATGCGCCGGCCTGCAAACCCAAAGGTCACAGGTTCGATTCCCCAGCCAGGGCACGTAACCAGGTTGCAAGCCAGGTCTCCAGTCAGGTCTGTGGCTGGAGGCAGGTGAAACGTAACCATACATTGATGTCTCTCTCCCTCTCTGCCTCTCTCCCTTCCCCTCTTTCTAAAAATAATAAAATAAAATATTTAAAAAAAAATTAAAAGCAGAATCAACAAGGTTTACTGATGGACTGGGTGCCAGATGTGAGAAAGAGGAGCCAGGAGGACGCGCATGTTGTTTAGCCCGAAGAATTAAAAGGATGAAGATGCCATCGAGTAAGAGGAGGAAAGCGGTGGGAGAGCAGGTTTCTTTGGGGAGAAGATCAAGAACTTGATTTTGGACATGTGTAGCTGGAGATGTCTGGAGACCTCCGAGAGAAGTTACTGAGTAAGGGGCTGAGTACGAGTCTGGAGTTCAGTGGAGAGATCTGGGCCAGAGGTGTAAGCCGCGTGTCGCCAACTTAACAGAAGCATCTGAAGCCACGGGCTGGCTCAGATCATGAAGGGAGGAAACGGAGACAGAGGGAAGCGATCCAAGGATTAAGCCTGCAGATTGGGAAAGAGGAGGGACCATCAGACTGAGGCCCCAGAGGACCAGCATGATTTAGCCCCCGCCTGCCCCTCCAACGGCACCTCCAGTCTCCCTCTCGAACACCCTGGCCTTCTGGAATATCCTAGAAGGTGCCAGGCTCTCCCAAATCCAGTGCACTTGCTGTTCTTTCAGTCTTGAAGGATTCGGCCCCAGAATCAGACCCCAATTCCTCCCCATAGCTGGCTCCTTATCCTTGAGTCTTAATTTAAATGTTCCCTTCCCAGAGAGGGCCTGTTCCGTCCACTACCACCTCATTCGTGCCGTTACAGGGCCCACTGTTTCCTGAACTTTCCACAACTGGCTGCCAGGCATCAGTCTCTTGGTATTCTTCCTTCTACCCCAGCTGCTCCATTGCAGTTCCCTGTGCCTGTTCCTTCTCTTCTCTTAATGTCAGAGTGCCCCAGGGCTGTCCTGTTCCCCTCTGTATCTCTGTCAACACCCCCTCCTGCGGCGATCTCACCCAGTCATACAACTTTACCTATGTGCCAATGATCACCAAACAGCTGTATCTCCAGCTCAGACCTCTTCCCTAATCGTAAACTCTTCTACCCAACTTTCCATTTGACATCTCTGCTTAGAGATCTAATACATTAAAATGCTCAAAGTCAATTGTCTTCCCCAAAACCTATCTTCAGCCTTCTCTATCTCACTCGACATCACCTCCATTATTCAAGCTACTCAGGCCAAAACCTCTGAATTATACTTAATTCTTCTGTTTCCTTCTTCATATCCCATCTTTAGTAATTAATTAATTTATGATTTATTTCTTTTTAGATAGAGGGGAAGGGAGAGAGAAAGAGGAAGAAAAAAAGCAATGGCTTTTTCACTAAGATGGCGCCAAAAGCGAAGAAAGAAGCCCCTGCCCCTCCAAAGCCAAGGCCAAGGCGAAGGCTTTGAAGGCAAAGAAAGCTGTGCTAAAAGGCGTCCACAGCCACACAAAAAAGAAGATCCGCACGTCACCCACCTTCCAGAGGCCTAAGACATTGCGGTTCCAGAGGCAGCCTGAATACCCTTGGAAGAGCACCCCCCAGAGACACATGCTCGACCGCTATGCTGTCAAGTCCCCCCTGACTACTGAGTCGGCCATGAAGAAGATAGAGGACAATAATACATTTGTGTTTACTGTGGATGTCGAAACTGAGTCCAGCTGGCTAATTCTAAATATAAAAATTTTATACTGTTAAAAAAAAGGAAGAAAGAAAAGAAAAACAGCTACGTGTGGTTGCCTCTCTGAGCCCCCAAGTGGGGACCTGGCCTGCAACCCAGGCAGGTGCCCTGACTGGGAATCAAACTGGTGACCATTTGGTCACTCCACTGAGCCACACCAGCCAGGGCTGACCTTTAATCCTTTAATCCACTCCCAATATCTGGGCCGACGATTCTTTTAAAACATTAAGGCTTACATAGTCTCTGTGCCTCCCTGACCTCCCCAAACATACTTCTTATTTTACCTGCTTTCACTCTCTCCCTCACCCATACCCTGGATCCCTTGCTAGTCTTCAACCTGTTCTGGGACACACCTGCCTTACGGCATTTGGCAACTGCTATTTCAAGACCTGGGACACTCTTGCTCGGTATTGGGTTGGCCAAATAGTTCACTTGGTTTTTTGCATAAGATGGCTCTAGGAGTGCTTAGTTGCCTTTAGCTTCATTGGAAACAATTTTATTAGATTGCATTGCGACAGCTGTCATATCGGTGGGCATTAAAAAAAAAAATCAGAGCCCTGGCTGGTGGCTCAGTGGATAGGTAATGGCCTGTGAAACCAAAGGTTGCTGGTTCGATTCCCAGCCAGGGCACATAACCAGGCTGCAAGCCAGGTCTCCAGCCAGGTCTGTAGCTGGAGGCAGGTGAAAGGCAACCATAAACCATACATTGATATCTCTTTCCCTCTCTGCCTCTCTCCCTTCCTGTCTCTCTAAAAATAATAAATAAAATCTTTTTAAAAAATCAAAATTGGTGAATTTTTGCGTAGCCACTTTCATATTGAAGACGGAAGAAAATATGCAACATTTTTGGCATATTATTTTGGCTTATTTCAAGAAAGGCAGAAACACAACTGAAATGCAAAAAAATGGTTTGTGCAGTGTATGGAGGAGGTGCTGTGACTGACTGTGTCTAAAATGCTTTGCAAAGTTTGTGCTGAAGGTTTCTCTCTGGGCAACGTTTCACACTAGGGTAGACGAGCTGAAACTGATACTGATCAAATCAGGTCATTAATTGAAAACAATCAACGCTATACCATGCTCAAGATAATATCCGAGCCAGCAATTGAGTGTGTCAAGACAGCCCACATACTCAAAATATCCAAATCAATAGTTATTGGTGAAAATGAAAAATGTGTCTTTTATTTTATGGAAAAAAATCACATGGACTTTTGGGCCAACCCAATATCTGCTTAGCTAACTCCCTCACCTCTCACCTCCTTCTATCTATCACTTGTTACCTTTTTGATGAGGCCATCCCTGATCAAATAGTCCACTGTGTCCTCCTTCCTTGCTCTACTTACCATATCGCTGATCATCTTTTCAAATACTGTAATCGGTATCCAAAGTCCCCAGGACATTGATCAACCTAACAATAATTTACCATTTTTACTTCCTGTCACTCCTCATCATGTCCAAAACAACTTTCACAAGAGCGGGGATCTGTGACCGCTATGTTCACACAAAACAGTAGTGGCACATAATAAGGGCCCAATAAATAAGGCTTAGCCACCTAGCCATCACTAACTACCTTAATCAGCCTGCTACAACGAGTCACCTAACAAACTAGCTTAAAGTAATCAGCTGGATAATTTTGAGGTTTCCAAAGTTCATTCCACTAAAATTTGAAACTGGCATTATAAGATAGGACCAACAAAAAGAAACTAGCTACAAAAAATTCCATATATATGGAAATGACTCATATATATGCTATATATAGCATATGTGTATATACATCTCATTTTTTAAAAAGTTTTTTACTTATTATTTTTAGAGAGAAGGGTAGGGAGGAAAGCAGAGAGGGAGAGAGACATCAATGTGTGGTTGCCTTTCACCTGCCTCCAGCCAGGTCCCCAGCTGGAGGCAGGTGAAAGGCAACCATACATTGATGTCTCTCTCCCTCTCTCCCTCTCTCCCTTCCCCTCTCTAAAAATAATAAAATCTTTAAAACATTTTTTAAAAAAGAGGGGAAGGGAGAGAGAAAGAGAGAGAGAGAAACATCTATCCATTGCCTCTTACATAGTACCCCCAACCAGGCACCTGGCCTGCAACCTGGGTTTGTGCCCCGACAGGGAATCAAACTGGTGACCAGTATGCAGGCCAAATTATAGAGGCTCAATCCACTGAGCCACACTAGCCAGGGCTATAAATCATGTCTAACATCCATAAGCCAAGCCAGGATCTTCTCAATCTACTACCGCTTTCATAATAACCCACACTGCCCTGACCAGTGTGGCTCAGTTAGTTGGAGCATGGCCCCGGCAACAGGGAAGGTCAGGAGGGGTTTGATTCCTGGTCAGCGTATATGCCTGGATTGTGGGTTCGGCTCCCAGACAGGGTGTGTACGAGAAGCAACCAATCGATGTTTCTTTTTCCTCTCTCTAAAGATAAACAAATAAAATCTTCCAAATAATCCACATGACCCACACTATAGATTTCGCATAGGTGGCCTGAGAAAAGAACGTTTGACGTCCCTCTTCTAGTTTTAACCTCTACGCAAAGCAGTCATTTCTAGTACACGCACCTAAGACTTTCAGCCCAATTATGGGGCCAATTCTTACCTCCTGTGTAGAGAAAGGAGCCAGACAGGCCTCCAAAGTAGATGAGAGCCAAGTGCTCCAGTTTCAGAGGGGACAGGTAGTAGAGACACGCAGCACAGACACAACCTAAAGTGTAGAGGAAGACTCCAAACCGGACAACATCTTGGGGTTCCAAGATCCGGTCCACCAGGGTCCTGTCATCACTCTTTTTGTGGTCAATGCCCTTGGAAAAGTCATAGTAAGTGTTGACCAAATTGCCAGCCCCGTGCACAGCCAGGACCGCCACGGCACAACCCAACAACAGCCTGGGATCCAGGACGCCCTGGGATCTATAGGCCAGGGCACTGCCCAGGGCCACCGGAGTGAGTGAGGCACTGAAGCTCCAGGGCCGCAAGGCCAGCACATAGGACGCGCACTTTTGCCTCCAGGAACGCGGGAGCGGCCTGTCCCCCTCCAGGCAGTCGTTACCCAATGGGTCCGGGTCCCCGGCCTCGGCCGTCTCTCCCGCCTGGATGTTAATTTTCTCCCCCGAGACCTGCGAGGCCGCCATGGAGATGCACGTGGCTGAAGTCAAAGTTAATAGTGAGCCACCCACAGAAGAGCGACTGCCAGCGGGACAAGGAGGGAGGCGGTGGGGCAGCCGGTCCTGACCTTCCTTCAGTTCCGCCCCGGGGCTGGGCTGGGGAGGCAGCAAGGGCCCCGGGGCAGTGAGCAGACCTCTGCTCCCCCACGAATCCCGGCAGCACAGTTCAAGCTTCCTGTCACCTGGGCGAGGCCTGTCTCCTTATCCCAGGGCGGAACTAGAGCACAAGGCAGAGGGGTGGTTGCGTCCCCAGCGGTACTGGGGCCGCCATCTTGTGCTCCCACTTCTGGGGGCCGGGCGGGAAACAGGAGCTGGCCGCTCGGCCGGGCCGGGCCGGGAAGGGCCGGGGCCGGGGCCGGGGGCGGAGGCGGGGCGGAGGTGGGGCCGGGGCGGGGCCGGGACCGCGGCTGCGACTGGTCCCAGCCAGGGCAGCACAGCGTTTCCCGAAGGTCCGGCTTTTCCCTCGCCGGGTTTTTGCGCCAGGGAGCTTCTCCCGGACTCAGTGGCTACAGCCTCGCTTAGCGTCCCAGGCTCCACCGCGAATGCGTTGTGGCTTTTCGACTTAGCAAGAACTTCACTCACTGAAATAGGGCGCATTCCTTTTTTTCCTGCAGTATGTATGCAACAGGCATTTATTGAGCACTGTTGTAGGCAGCAGTTAACAAAATGGACAAAAATCACGGAGCGCATTGAGGGAAATAGGAAAAATATAATTAAATGACAACAAACTCGCAACTCTCAACAGCAGAATCAAAAACTAAAAACAAAAACATACTAGGCAGACAACCAGAGTGAGAACAGAATCATAGGTATGGGGAGCATTTGGAGGGGTGTCAGCGGGAGGGGAAGGGGAGAAGGGGGGAAATGGTGCGGGGGATTAAGAAGCATAGTTGGTGGGTGCAGAATAGACAGGGGTCGGGGATATTAAGAGTAGTATAGGAAAAGGTAAAGCAAAGAACTATACTGCACAACCTATGGACATGAACTAATGGTGGAACTGCTGGAGGGGAAGGGTGGAGGGAAGCAAAGGGAAAAGAAATTGGGACAACTGTAACAGCATAATCAATGTAATATACTTTAAAAAGAATATCACCAAACCTCTATAATTTGGCAGTTGAACACTTCTGGAAACTTGAGCTTCTTCAAAACAAAACAAAAAACCCAAACACTTCTTTTTAGTACACAAGTAATTGATGGTAATGTATAAAGGATAAAAAGTATGCCTTCCTGAATTGCAGTACATCTTAGTTGAATTATTGTCCCCCATGTAACTGACACAGAATAAATAAATGTTCTTTTAAGGTTTGTTTTATATTTCTATTGTTGTATAATTTACATTTTTTAACAAATCGTGAACCCTTTTCCTTCTTGAAACGGGAAAAGCCAGCGTTCCTGCTTCCTGCTGTCAGGGCCAGAGACCCCAAGACCCCATGTTGCCCACCATGAAACCTGCCACCTGTGTCAGGACTTGTGAAACAGGCTCTAGTTCTCGGGAACTGTGGCCTGCAGCCTCACAGGCCCTGGGCCAACATCTGTGCCGAAACAAAGAAGGCGTATGTCACCAGCCATGTACCCAGATCATAAAGTTCCCTATTGTCAGAGGCACCTGAGGCATAGCTCCCAGCATCCAGTACCCTGCTGAAATCTGGTTCCTCTCCCCTTCAGATTTTCCAGGAGCAGGGTCATCAATTTCCTGGACTTTCTGTTCCCAGAGCAACCATCCCTAACCAGAGGGCATTATTTCCCCTACATTTTGGGCTCTAGAGCTGACCAGCAGGGTGACTCAGCCCCCCTGGGGGTCTGCTCCTTGCTCTTAAAAATCCCTCTACCCCTTCCTTTGTTGCTGTTGTCTGCTGGGACTCAGCCCATCTGCTTGAACATTCTTCAATAAAGGCTTTGAACTGGTCCACCTGACTTCTCCCTTCTTCCGGTCATGAATTTAACACCTGTCACCTGCCAGACTCAATTAGCAGAGACAGAGATTGAATCTTTAAGGGCACTTTATTCAGATGCCTAGTGATCTGAGAAGATGGCAGCTTTGTAACTTAACAGTCTTTTTATAATTCCATTATATACGAACCCATTTATAAGGAGAAGAAAAGTGTAGGTAAGTGATTTGGAATTCAGGGAATAATCAGGGAATAATCAGATAAAAGCTGCAGCCTTGGCTGGTGTGGCTTAGTGGATTGGTGCCAGCCTGTTACCCCAAGGGTCACTGGTTCAATTCCCAGTGAGGGCACATAACCAGGTTGCAAGACGGGTCTCCAGCAAGGTCCTTAGAGGCAGGTGAAAGGCAACCACACATCGAAGTTTCTCTCCCTTTCTTCCTCCCTCCCTGCCCTTCTCTCTAAAAATAATGAATACAAATCTTAAAAAAAAAAAAAAAAAAAGCTGCAGCATCCTTTTACCTACGTCCTGGGTGGTAGGTAGTCTTTGCCCTGGGTATGGCCTTTGTCTGTGTGGTTAGCTCACCCTGGAATATATATAACGGCTCAGATACTATCTTGTTTGCTTGCATTCCTCCTCAGGCAGAAAGGTGGTACTGTTTATGGTTACCTGGAGTCAAGGTGGGTCATACCTTCAGTTTCTTGTGAGAAATACCCTCACCTGTCCAAAATTCAAGAAATGGGTTCAGAGACAAAAAGTACAGGGAAAGCGAGGCTTTAAGGGCAGTCTTGCAAGATCAGGTATCTATCTGTCCAGGAGACAGGCACACCCAGTAGAGAGGCACCACGGTGCTTTTATCCCCTAGTGCCCATTTTCCCCTTAGTCAGCCAGTCTCCTCCAAGCCCCTCTAACCCATGTGTTGCCATATTTAACCCACATGGCACATCCGTTAAGCAGGTTGTGCAAACTGGCTACTTGTCACTTTCAGTGGTGAGGGTCCTGCCTTTGTTTCCCTTCTGGCTGCTCATTTGACTGTAACATTCCCCGCTTAAGTAATAGGGACCCAAATCTTTGGAGATTTTAAACTTATGAATGCAAAAGTTAGGGTGGCCAAAGGCTGGGTGACCAGCACCCGTGTGGTAAGAGGCCAGGTGACCAGAGGGCCAAGAAAAGAGAGTAGCCAGAGACCAGGTGGCCCGAAGCCCCCTCTCCACAGGCTGGGAGGCCAGAGGTCCCCCCATGTGGCAAAAGGGCCAAGAAAGGAGAGAAGAGAAGAGAGGGGAAGGGAGGGGGTGGGAGGAGAGGAGCCAAGAGCAAAGCAAGTCCTTTGTTCTGAGGATTTACATAGTTCGTGGGATGGGAGTGAGGAAGTCACATTTTGATTGGCAGGTAAAGGTGGTGCCAGCTTTCCTGAGGAGGCGTGACTGCCCAAATGTAGGTATGGGTGGGGGTCCATTAGCCTGAATCCTTATCTTGCTCTTGACTGTATGTTCATTTTGTATACACAAGGGTCAGGCAATTACCCCAAGTTGTTTTATGGGCTTTTCTTTGGCACTGTAGTCCCCCTCCCCTTTCAGATCTTGGGATGAATACGCAGTCTAAAGGTTTTCCTATTCCCAGCTAGAGGAGATGACACTCAGACTTTCCAGGGCTTCCCCTGTCCTGTACTATCACAGTTTACTTGTGTTGTTCAGAATGCCTGGCAGCCTTATTGGGCTAGGTTCCGGATTACTGGGTCAGAAGGTGAGATATGTATCCCTTCTGTCCATAGACTGCACTACCCTGAAAACAAACCATTAATATTTCTTTTTTTTAATAAACTTTTATTTTTAAGATTTTTGTTACTATTTTTTAGAGAGAGGGAAAGGGAGAGAGGCAGAGAGGGAGAGAGACATCAATGTGTGGTTGCCTTTCACCTGTCTCCAGCTACAGAACTGGCTAGAGATCTGGCTGGCAATCTCGTTATGTGCCCTGGCTGGGAATCGAACCAGCAACCTTTGGGTTCACAGGCAGGCGCCTTACCCACTGTGCCACCAGCCAGGGTAATATTTCTATTCCCTACATGCCTAAAACAATCTTTTTACATACATTGGTTACTAAGCTTTAGCCATTACCTGAAACTAAACTTTTCCAACATTTCAGTCTCTCATTATTCTTAGCAAATATTCATCTACAATACTATTATTAATGGCAACATATGTTAATATAAATGCATCATATTTTTTTGAACCAAGTCTCTCATTGTGAAATATTTAGGAATTTTCAATATTTATTATAATAAACAGGCTGGTGTTTTAAAAAATTAAGACGTCTTTAAACTTTTTTGTTTTTGCTATTTTTTTTTTCCAAAAAAAACTGTTTTTAAAACGATGTTGCTTTGAAACTATTGCTTTACCAGTAGACTATTGAGTTAAAAGTTACCTGTGGTTTCTCGTGAATGCCCTGGTAAGGGAGATACTTTTGGAAAAGTGGGAAATCGAAGTAACATCCTCAAAGGCATATTACATTTAACAAAAGAGAAACCGTTGTTCTTAAACTAAGAAAAGTAATTTCTGGAAGCCGACACAGCTCCCACTGTCCTCTTAAGTATTCGGAGCGCAGGGCGAGGCTCCGCCTACCACCGCTTAGTCCCACCCAATGTACCACAGGGCGGACTAGGTTTGCTCGCACGCTCCACACACACAGGGGAATTATAGTAGCGAAGCACCGGATGTGTGCGTGGAAGTGGCTGGAGTTAGCTCACTGCCGATTGGTTCTCCCAAGTGGACCGAAGCCTCCTTTCGCTTGCCACTGGCCGTGTGGTTTGTCTATTTGAACAATCCCCTCCCCCGAAGAAGCCGGGTCCCAAGCTTCACTTCTCCTTCATTTCTATTGGTCAGGGTTTCAGTCCATCATCTTCTAGCGCCTGTCGATTGGCTCTTAGGGCTGGGAACCTGCTCCCCCCTCCCACCCGGCTTGGAGGACAGCGCGGAAGGCGGGTGGCAGGGCCGGGGGCCTGAAGCGGCGGTACCGGGGCTGGTGGCGGCAGCTGAGGCCTTGGCCGAAGCCGCACGGTGAGTCTGGAGCCTGGCACCGACCCCTCCAAGGCGGTGGAATGTCCAGACCCACAGCCAACCTGGTCCGTGGGGGGGGTTCGGGGAAGCCGCCCGTCTGGGACGCGGGGTCCCCTCAGGGGTGGCCCCACGGACTTGGGCAACGTCTGAGCCGGTGACCCGGACCCCGTGAGGCAACGCCCGCTTCCTCCCGGACTCCAGGAGACTCCCGGTCCCTTGAGTCTGCCCCGTCTCTGCTCCGCGGAGGCCGGCCCATCAGCCCCAGCATTGCCGGGACGCTGCGTCTCCGTGCCCATCCGTCACCGCCTACCAATCCGTGGTCCCCAGTGGGGACCAGCGTTAGTGTCAGACCTTTGTACACCAACCTCAGGATCCATTCCGCGAACCTAGGGGATCCTGTTCCCTCCTTGGGTTTCATCTTCTCTGCCTCCCTCACCCCCATTTCTAGTTTCATCCATCCAACTTGAACTTCTGTAAGTCCCTAGCTAAGAAAGACCCTTAGGATATTTGACTTCCAGGATTTGCATTGAATTCTGCCCGGAGCCCATGGCACTTGGGCCTTAGACTTAGAAAGGTGGGCTGGTTCTTTCCTGAGAATGGAAATTCCTTGCTAGGCTCCCTCCCCCTCATCACAGACGTGGGCACTGAACACTGTAGTTGATTTCTCGTAGGGGGTCCTTGCGCTTCCTCTTCCCCGACACTTCCTATTGCAGTCATTTTCCTGGCCCTGGGGTATTTAAAAGCTTTTCAAAACTAATTATTCCTGGTTTTTGTTTCTTTGTTGTTGTTGTTTTTTCTCGGCATTGCACACATTCTTTGTAAAGAAAGATTTTGAAGAAACTGATTTTCTAATATCTGGACAGAACCTGCGATAGGTATATATGTTGCTCACCTGGCAGTATGGGCTGAGCCCCCTCATGACCACTATATAGCGGTAGCCTGATTATTTGTATTTCCCCTTAGATTACCAGCTCATTGAGGGAAGGGACAGTATGTAAGTCAGGAATGAGTGAGTGGTCTCAAGAACTAATCGGTCTCTTTTAGCTCACATTTCAGGTACTAGTATGCTGTAGAGCTGCACTGTCCAATGCAATAACCATAGCCACGTGTCGCTTAGAGTGCTTGAAATGTGACTAGTCCAAACTGAGGTTGTTGTAAGTGTAAAATGGGAGCTAGATTTTTGGAGCCTTAGTACAAAAAAATAAATAAATAAAGGAAAATATTAATTTTTTAATACTAAGAACATTGAAATAATATTTTTTGGATATATTGGGTTAAATAAAGTATTTATTTCACTTGTTTCTCTTTACTTTTTTTTTTTGATATGGCCACTAGGAAATTCAAAGTTACATTTGTGGCTCGTATTTTATTTCTGTTGGACAGTGCCCGCTATAGAATTAATTACCCTCTTTAAATCGAACTCTTTGAGGAAAGAGGCAGTGGTAGGCATTTCTTATTCTCTACCTGCCCACTTTTAGTCCCTGGCACTGTGCCATGTACTTACTAGTAACAATGCTAATAGTAGCTAACAGTTATTGAGAACTCACTATGTGCCCAGCACTATTGTAAGTACTTTTTAACAGATATTGACTGACTTAATCCTCATATCAACCCTAGGAGTCAGGTATTATCTCCCTATTGCAGTTGAGGTGATAGACATTTTAAGTATCTCCTCAAGGTGTGAAATTCGGAGTTGGATGATTCAGACTTAGATAGTCCGGCTCCACAGCCCGCAACTTGACCCTCTTACTGTGCTACCTCTTTTAAACACAAGTCATTATTGAATGAAAGGAGGCTTTCCAACCTTTTTAGGGTCTCCTACCTGATGTGGACAGGGTGGAGATCTGTGTTGAGGAACTGGGGCCATAAATACATTTGTCGCCATAGTTTGTCATCCAGAATATTAAAGGAAGCGTCTCTCCAAAGAACTTCAGGGCAAGATGCTTGGAACGGGGCCCGCCGCTGCCGCCACCGCCGCCGCGACCTCCAGCAATGTGAGCGTTCTGCAGCAGTTTGCCAGCGGCCTGAAGAGCCGCAATGAGGAGACCAGGGCCAAGGCTGCCAAGGAGCTCCAGCACTACGTCACCATGGAGCTTCGAGAGGTGGGGCTTCTGGGACTTGGGGCCAAGTGCACCAGGCCTGGCTTAGGTTTCTTTTGACAGCTCAGTGAGCGTCTGTTTTAGAAAAGCACGCACTTTCTCATGTCCATAAAGCGTGCAGGTTCCCCTGCAGCAGTTACGCATTTCTGTGGCATTTCCTGTGTTGTGGCAGCACTTTAGGAGGCCGCGTAGAGCCAGCTGTTGTTCAGTTGTTTTTCTTTTTCTCACCACATTCCAGACCATCGATTCTTTTTGTATGATAACACAATGGTTGGGCTGGGTTTGAAGAGCTTGCGGTTTTATAAATAGAGAAAACAGAGACCAGACTCGAGGTCAGATACAATGTCTTGTTCGTCCTTGTACCCATGGAACTAGGTGGAACCTAGGACAAGACCTGGCCTGCCTTGGAGTATTCTCAATAGTGTTTGCTAAACAGATGAATTGCAAGGTCAGTTGCTCTTCAGTTCACAGCTATAGAGTGGGCAGTACCTTTGTTGTGTCTGGTTTGAACGTACCTGCTGGCTGCCTCTCAGGTCCTAATCTTGGAAACCACCCACTATCACCATCAGGGAGATGTGAGAAATTGCTCTGAGTACATCTTCCTTTGCAGATGAGCCAAGAGGAGTCCACTCGCTTCTACGATCAGCTGAACCATCACATTTTTGAACTGGTTTCCAGCTCAGATGCCAATGAGAGGAAAGGTGGCATCTTGGCCATAGGTAAGGACAAGGTCTGGTGACAATAACAACTGTCCACTGCACCCCATGGTCTGCTGCTTACTATATGCTTAGTTCATATTTGTTTATTCAATTTGAAGGAGCCTCACGGTGTTCAGTGAACTTACTGAGGTATCCTAGCAGCAGTCCTAGGAGGCAGGCAAAGCAGGTATTTTCAGATACGGAGTCTCGGAACCATTAAGTGCCTTTTATAGGGCCAGACAGTGAGCCCGAGCCGAGGCTAGAAGCCAGCTTTCTTCCCACCACCCAGGTAGCTTTTTGTAGGTTCTGGGTTTTCTGTAGAGTGACATTTGAATGGCCAGGTTCATGAATGAAAAAGTAGGGCTGGGGGACAATGACTAAAAGGCAGGTTATTTTCTAGTGCCTGGGATGGTCATCCAGCCTGTGATTTATTATTGTTCCAGTTTCTTTTCCGTTTCCTTCTTAGAAAAACAAATTATGTATATGAAAATGAGGGCACTTGGCTTTATGCAAATAGTACTTGTGTAAATATCAAATCTGTTGGTTAAAATGAAAGTTATCCCTATTTCTTACCATCTGGAAATTGCAGTCTTTACTCAAAGTGACAGAAAATGGTCAGTCTCCAGCTTGCCTTATTTTTAAATTTTTTTTTTTTAAATTTTATTTTTAGAGAGGGGAAGGTCAGGAGAAAGAAGGAGAGAAACATCAATGTGGAGTGGTGTCTCGTGCACCCCCAGCTGGGGACCTGGCCCACAACCCAGACATGTTGCCCTGACTGGGAATCAAACCAGTGACCCTCTGAATCACAGGCTGGTGCTCAATCCACTGAGCTACACCAGCCAGGGCTATTTTTTCAGTCTTCCCCCAAGGATACATTTATTGATTTTAGAGAGACAGGAAGGGAGAAAGGGAGAAAAAGAGAGGAATGTGAATTGATTTGTCTCCTATATGTGCTCTAAGTGGGGATCGAACCGGCAGCCTAGGCATGTGCCCTGCCAGGAATTGAACCCACATCCTTTTGCTGTGTGGGATGACGCTCCAACCAGCTGAGCCACCTAGCGGGGGCTCCAGCTTTCCTTCCAAGGGAGCATACTTTCCTGAACGGCAGGTACCCATCCTCACCTTCTGCCTTTCTCTTTTCCAGCCAGCCTCATAGGAGTGGAAGGTGGGAATGCCACCCGAATTGGCCGATTCGCTAATTATCTTCGGAACCTCCTCCCCTCCAATGACCCAGTTGTCATGGAAATGGCATCCAAAGCCATTGGTCGCCTTGCAATGGCAGGGGACACTTTTACTGCTGAGTATGTGGAATTTGAGGTGAAGCGAGCCCTGGAGTGGCTGGGTGCTGACCGCAATGAGGGCCGGAGACATGCAGCTGTGAGTGTCTGCGGAAGGAGCCCAGCCAGGCCTGGGAATGGTGGCACCATGTTGGGTCCTTCACACCATGTGCTTAGGTCCATCAGGGACAGAGGATGAGAGGGGATGCTCCAGGCAAAGACACTGTGCTTCGTGGTGGCCTTAGGTTCTGTCCTGAATCCCTTTCTGTCTTTACCCTGAGCTTTAAACCTGAAGAGCATACTTAGAGGTCCTCTTTTGTTGCTTGAGAGGCAGCCCTGAGTGCAGCGTTGATCCCGCCTTCTCATTTTCTAGAATTAAAGCTGCCTCCTAAGTAGAAGGCACCACTCAGCTATAGCAAGAGAAGAAGCCACAGCTAACAAAGCGCCACGCAGCTGTGCTCTCTGCATGATGTGGTCAGCATCTCTGCCAGGGTCTTTGCATGTACGGGTCTCTGGAAGATCTGGGATTATGAGGAGCAGGGGAAGTAGGTACCTTCATGCCGCTGGGGGGGCGAGTCAGCCTTTTCTGTTTATTTTAGACATCTGTTCATTGGTTGGCACTTAGCCCAAACTTTCTCTTCTCCCATTGGCTGTTTTGCGTTCTGGGGAGTGGTGGCCTCTTATCCTCTTCTTCTGAAGTTACATCTTCACTGCTTTTTGAGGCTCATCCCTGAAAAAGGCTGCTTTGGTGGGCTAGGACCCCAGACGGAGAGTCAGCCTTTAAGGGAGAAAATGTGGGCATGAATGTGGTGGGGATCACGGGCATGAATGTGGTGGGGATCACAGGCATTAGGTGGATCCTTTCCGGTCAGCTCCCTCTTTAGGAGGCAGCACCACAAGGCGGGAGGAAGGAGCGGGCACACTTGGATTCTGGCTCAAGTCTTCCCTTTGCCACTTTCTAACTGTAACTTAGGGCAACCTCTGACATTTAGTTTTTTCCATCATCAAATGAAAATAACAAGTGGGTAATAATAACAGGATTATTTTTTTCTTTGAATAAATATTTATTGAATGCCTGCTGTATTCTAGGCTGTCAGTATAGCAGTATGCAAAACAGAACATGTCTGCCCTGCCTGAGCACCTGTCCTAACATTATAAGCCTTCTGTGTAAACACCTTGTGGTAATGAGCACTGAGGTGCTGGAGCCATCCTTTCCTTTCTTGAGCCCCAGAATTTCCAGGCTGGCAGAGTGGGCAAGTCCACTCTTGTTTCTGATGTGTATAGGCTCTGGGAAGCAAAGGCTGTATTCCTCAGAGGAGAAAACTGGTACAGATGAGGTTTCTGAGCATGCCTTTCTCTCCCAGGTCTTGGTTCTCCGTGAGCTGGCCATCAGCGTGCCCACCTTCTTCTTCCAGCAAGTGCAGCCCTTCTTTGACAACATTTTTGTGGCGGTGTGGGACCCCAAACAGGCCATCCGCGAGGGAGCTGTAGCCGCCCTCCGTGCCTGCCTGATTCTCACCACCCAGCGGGAGCCAAAGGAGATGCAGAAGCCTCAGTGGTACAGGGTGAGGAGGGAGCTCTATTCCAGCCACCAGCAAGCACATTTACCAACAGTGTCACTGGCCTAGGGCAGCAGCAGGCCCCCTGACACAGCAGGTGTCACATTTGTTTTGGGCTCAAACAAATTTATTTTTATTACTAAGATTTTATTCATCATTTTCAGAAAGAAGGTCAGGGAGAGAGGAAGGGGGAGAAGCATCAATGCCTTTCACTTGCCTCCAGCTAAGAACCTGGCTGGAGACCTGGCTTGCAACCTGGTTATGTGCCCTGGCTGGGGAATCGAGCCAGTGACCCTTGGGCTTGCAGGCCAGCTCCAGTCCACTGAGTCACACCAGCCAGGCCAAATGATTTCTTAAGCTCAGTGTAAATCAACAATGATTGTATTTCAATAAACCAGAGATCCATTGATAACATACCATTCTTTTATGTACCACCAAGACCAAAAGTAGGATACTAATTAAATGGTGACTCAGTGCCTTCATGTCAGCAATTATAAGATACCTCTCTTCCGAGGTGTTAAAATATGGGAAAATGGGTATCTCAGAATTGAAGAAGTATGATACTCATTTAGAAAGTACCAGTCCCCTCTCCTCTAGAATCTTGAGGCCCGTGGCTGGCTGATTGCTGTTGTCAAGAGAACTTACTAGGAGCCTTGTACAACAGAAAGATCCCTGAACATAGGTTTGGAAACCTGGGTTCTGGGTTCTAGTCTTGGCTTTGCTC
The DNA here is from genome assembly GCA_004026585.1 of Noctilio leporinus. Classification (NCBI taxonomy): domain Eukaryota; kingdom Metazoa; phylum Chordata; class Mammalia; order Chiroptera; family Noctilionidae; genus Noctilio; species Noctilio leporinus. Next base: position 166,669 of record PVIW01000782.1, read on the forward strand.
TGTGATCTGGGACAAGTCACATAATTTCTTTGAGCCTCTGTTTTTTATCTATTAAAATAGGGGTGTAAGGGTACCTACCTTGTGATATTGCGAGAGGTGAAGGTAAACTAAAGGCGAGAGCGTGAAGGGTTGGTATTGTTGACGATACTGGTACAAGGCACTGAGCAGACATGCTAGCACCTCAAAACCCCTGCGTGGATGGGGTCTGCCTGCATCCTGTCTAACCTTGGGCTTGGGTAATGAAGGTATTCTCTGTCTCTACACAGCACACGTTTGAAGAAGCAGAAAAAGGGTTTGATGAGACCTTGGCCAAGGAGAAGGGCATGAATCGGGATGATCGGATCCACGGAGCTTTGCTGATCCTCAACGAGCTGGTGCGAATCAGCAGCATGGAGGGAGAGGTGAGAAGCCGTGTCAGAGGGGCACCCGAGCTCTGCTTGTGCCACTCCGGGAGCATGACAGGGTGAGGTCCTTGTCCTCAGGAGGCTGACATTCTCTAGGGGAAAGGGGCAATAAAGAACAGGGTAATTTAGATAGCAACAAGTTCTTTGAAGAAATGGAATGAAGGGTACCGGGGGTGGTGGAATGACTGGGGGTCAGGGAAGGTCCTTCCTGAGGGGGTGACATCTGAGCTGAGATGTGTGGCGTGGAGGAGCCAGCCTTGCAGGGAGATTTGTTCCAGGCAGAGACTTTGAGGTGGGAGAGAGTTTGACCAGTTCAAGGAACAGAAAGAGCGGAAGTGTGGCTGGTGTGCCCTGAACAAGGGAGATGAGGGGAGGGGTCAGATTAGCAGGCCTCATAGTTCTTGGTAAACACTGGCTTTCATTTTTATTTTAGGGACAAACACTGGGGATGTGTATGCAGGGGGATGGTGTGCTGTCATCCATTTTTAATGATGTGTGGGCACCTTGTGGGGAAAAGCTGGTGGAGAGGCAGGAATGGAAGCAGAACGGTTAGGAGGTGGGTTGCCCATAAAGCAGCTGAAGATATGGATTTAAAAGGGCAGGATTTTATTAGGGAAATAGCCTGTGAGAGAAGATGGGAAGAGAGCCGGAATAACGTCAGACCTCAGGGCACATGTGGCCCTGAGCGAACAGGGAGGGAAGAAGAGGGGCGTGGAAGCATCTTCCGCTGAGTTGCAGACCCATCATGGGAGGCCCGCCCTAATGTGCCAGTTGCGTGTGGCCACAGGCGAGGGGCAGCCCATGGAAGGTGTGGCCTTGGCCTTCACCTGATGGATTTCAGAGTGGCAGCTGCAGTCTCATGGTTGGAGCTCGCACTCGCAGCTGCCGTGGAGGCTGTGGCAGTGGTCTGGGCGAGCCAGGGGGTGGCTTCAGGAAGCGCTGGCGCTGTAGGCACGGAGGAGCAGCTCCCTTCAGGATGTGTTCCGGAGGCTGCACTCCACCCGCGAGTCTTCCTGCGGCACGAGCCCCCGGGACAGTGTGAAATTTCACCTCGGGCTCCCTGCTTCAGTCCACTCCGTGATTGTTCGGTAGTGGCGGTGCCCTGGATATGGAGCAGCGGGAAGGTCTGGCTTTGAATTCCAGTTCCTCTCTATACTGTGCAACCTTTACCTTCTTCAGTCTCATTTTCCTCACTTTTGATGGAGATCTTACCCACCTCACTGAGTTCCAGGGACATTTCCAGGTATATGTGCAGTGCCCCGCACAACACCGGGTGCACAGCAGAAATTCCTTAAGTCGTAGCCTTCAGAGATTCGTCCACCCAAGTGGAACGTGGTGCTTTCCACGATAGCCCAGACAGCTCTGGGATCTTTTTCCTCCCCATAAAACCGGATGATACTGCCTAATTCATGGATTTAAATGAAATGCTGTTGTGATGGTACTTTCTAAGTTATCAAGAAATATCCAAATGTAAGGTATTATAATTTCCTAATATTGCAAGCAAGCTGCATCATGTATTAAGAGCTAGAACGTGCAGCATGAATAAAACATTGCATTCTAGCAGGGGGAGACAGGCAATACATAAATAAGTAAAACTGTATAGGGTGTTGTGTGGTGATGAATGCGATGGAGAAAAGTAGGGCAGGGAAGGGGAAGAGGGGTTGCTAGCTAGCAGGGAGTAAGGGTTACATTTTAAAATATGGGGACGTTTGGGGGCAGTCAGGAGGAGGTAAGGCAAAGCCCTGCAAGTACCTGGGAAGAGCATTGCAGCCCACTGGTTCCGAGGCAGGAGCTGCTGCATTTGGGGAACAGCAAGATCACCACGGGTTGGGCAGGGTGGGAAAAGGGAGGTCATGGGAGAGGGGATTGGAGGAATACCCGGGGCAGGGAGGGGGCCCATCATGTAGAGACTTGGAAGATGCTCTGTAGACTTTGCATGAGAAGTGGGAAGCTATTAATGCGTCTTAAGCAATGGAGTGACATTTGACTCGTGTTTCAAAAGGATCACTCTGGCCACCGTGTTGAAAATGGATTGTTGGAGGGGCAAGGGCTGAAGCAAGGAGCCTGATGTTGAGGAACTGCAGTGGTCCTAGCAGGGGACTTTGTGGCCCTGGACCGTAGTGGGAGCTATAGCAATGCCGTGGGCGGCTGGACTCTGAATTTGGGTTTGGAGGTCAGTGGGAGAGAAAGATGTAAGGTTTTGACCTGAGCAGCAGAAGGGTGGAGTTGCCGTTCACTGAGGTGGGGAGATGGAGGGGAGGAGCAGGCTTAGACTGGCTGCCGGGAAGGATGGCAGAAGTTTGCCCTTGAGCCTGTTAAGTTGCCTGTGGGGAGTCTTAGCAGAGACAATGAGTAGTTCTGTGAGTGAAAGATACAGATTTGGGAGTGGTTGGCAGATAGATTTATTTCAAGTCATGAGACCCGATGAGAACCACAGGGAACTAGTGTAGTTAGTGCAGAGATGGGGTCTGAGAACCAGAGGTCGGGAGATGAGAAGCAACCCAGGGAAACCAGGGGTGAGGGTGTGTGGATGTGTGGGGACAGGAAAGCTCTGGGCCTAAGAAGCCACATGAAGAAAGAGGTTTAGGGAGGAGGAACTAGTAAGTTGATCAGAGGCTGCAGGCAGGTCAAGTAAGATAAGGACTGTGACTTGACCATCAGATGTAGCAGCACAAGAGTCATTGGTGACCTTGACAAGAATAGTAGACAGGATGGGGGATGGGGGGGAGGTCTGTGTTGAGAAAGGTTTGGAAGTTCAGAAAATGGCTTTATATATTTTTATTTTGGACTGTTGGAGGGTGACTTGCCAAGCAGCCTTGTGAATACGGAAGAGGTCACGAGAGAGGAAGCGAGTCACGTTTTGCACACAGCCTATGGAACTCCTAGGCTTCTGGGGAAACTACTTGCCCAAGCTGTTTCTACCAGAGTTTCTGGCGAGAAGGAAAACAGACTTGTCCCTAAGAGGGAGCTGGCGTGGGGCCGCCCGCACCTTGGCAGGAGGCCCCCTGGCGGTGATCTTGGGTCTGTAGGCCCAGCAGTTTGCCAGTGAGCTTCCCAAACAAAACTTGGAGCGGAGGGGAGCCCTTAGCAGCCCGCGCCTCCTGCTCTGGCTTGCCCAGTAGGTGGCGCCCTTCTGCCTGCGTGGGAACAAAGGCCGCCGGCGAGGTTCTGGGGAAACTAATCCTCAACTGCAAGAGGGGCCACCCTCCGCTCAGAGGTGGCTTCCTTTCAGGGTCGGGTGGCTGTGCCGCTCTGTGGACTCCCAATGCTTGGGCAAGTGCCACTTGCAGGTAAAGGTGACTTTCCCCCCACTTATGTAGCGCCTGAGAGAAGAGATGGAGGAGATCACCCAGCAGCAGTTGGTGCATGACAAGTACTGCCGAGATCTCATGAGCTTCGGAACGAAACCTCGTCACATTACGCCCTTCACCAGTTTCCAGGCTGTCCAGCCCCAGCAGTCAAACGCCTTGGTGGGGCTGCTGGGGTACAGCTCTCACCAAGGCCTCATGGGATTTGGGGCTTCCCCTAGCCCGGCTAAGTCCACCCTGGTGGAGAGTCGGTGTTGCAGAGACCTGATGGAGGAGAAGTTTGATCAGGTAGGCGGCAGAGGCCCGCTCCCTGTCCTTCCAAGCTCCGCACCTCCCTTCCCCGTGCCAACTGTCCCCTTCCTCCCTCAGGTGTGCCAGTGGGTGCTGAAATGCAGGAATAGCAAGAACTCGCTGATCCAAATGACAATCCTTAATCTGTTACCCCGCTTGGCTGCATTCCGACCTTCTGCCTTCACAGGTGAGGCTGATCCGTGAAAGTCGTCACCCACTTCAGGGGAATTAAACAGCAGAAGTGATTCTAAAATGTTACGTCTGCCTCTCATTGGAAGCAGTGCCGTAGGAGCTAGTCTCTGGGTTCTTTGCCTCATGCCTGATTTCAGTGGCACCAGTTCAGGGTTTCCACGGTGGCCGAGGCAGATGTAGGGACAATCAGAATGTGCACGTGAAGAGGCAGTTTTAGAGCCAAGCAATTCCCATATATGGAAGCCAACAGGTTCATCAAGGGACTAAGAAGAGACCAGAGGAAGTATAGTTTCGTTTCAGATACTGCAGCAGCCTCTCGGTAGGGCAGCAGGGATGTGGCGACTGTCCTGCTTCTGTCTCTGCAGTGGTCACTGAGATGCCTCACCACTTACTCCCTGAGGCAGGTGCCATGGACGATAGGCTGTGGGTCCCATATTCCTGTCCTGTGGGCAGTGGGCAGTGACGTCCTGCCTCCTGAAGGTGGCCCAGCTCAGACACTGGCTTCCCAGAAGCCTTCAGGGGCTACTCCTTCCTCCACTGTAGCCCCAGCCATGCAGAGGTGTGGCCGTCTGGTCTGGGGGGAGTCTGCCTCTGTCCTAACTGCAAGGTCGTGGGCAGGTTACTTGGCCTTCCTTGACTTGTAACGTTGAAACAGTCCTTGCAGCACAAGGTGAACGGCATTAATGCCTCAGCACCTGCTCTGAGCCCGACACTCAGAGCCCTCGAAAATGGAAACCATTATCATTACTGCCTCCTCTGGCTACTTCACACCCATTTAGAAACCAGGTCAAGGTGAAAATTATAATGCTGCTCCAACGGCCTATTCATATTTATGTCCTGTTTCGTATCTGTATTTGCTGAGTGTGGAGGCTCCTTCCCAGACCTGTCTTTGTACCTCACTGTGGTGCATGTTGTCTGCGCTTAATAAGCATTCAGGACCAAGGAAGAGCCAGCAGCGGGAGGGGAAGGCCAGCCTGACCCTCGGCAGATGCCATTCCCTCGCACTGACTCAGCCCAAGGGAAACAGCAGGAGAAATAGGCAGCCGTTGGGCTGTTCAATGTGCTGTGTGCGGGAATAGAACGTGTTGAGAAAGGGCAAGACAATTAGCCACATAAAAGCACTGAACCAGCGAGAAATGATATTGTGAAAATCACCCCTGTTTTTCAGCTTTCCAGTCTTCTTTTTAATGACCAAACATGCCGCTGTTCAGTAGAGCTGTAAATGATCTTGGGTTGAAAGTCTGTGGTTCAAAAGAAACTAATAACTAGGCCAAATTTGATCAAAGCCTGGCACGTTGTGAAAGCAGTTGCCCTAGTAAGTTCAAAAGGCTGCCTAGCAGCAGGGTACAAAGGCTCTGAGGGCCTCTGGGTTCATTCTTTTGATGTGGGTTTTTGTTGTTTTATTAAATAATACACTAAAATGTGCCATTGAAATTCAGCCTGGGCAGCCTCCACAGCATGTGCCTCACCGGAAAAGTGCCACCTGTTTAAAGCCTGCAGTTTGGAAGTCGCTTGAATTTCCTGATGATGTCAGCTTTAAAAATGCCCTAAGATGGGGCTCAAATCTCTAACAAAGTCAGACGCTTAATCTCTTAGGGTGCCAAGTGTGGAAGAGGAAAAATTCTCCTCTTGATTTAAGCCCGTTTCCTGCTGAAATGCTGTCCCCTTTGCAGAGGTCTAGCATTCCTCTGATTTTAGGGTTGCATCTCCTTGGTCTTCTGGCTGTTTCCATGCTCCAGCATGCTTTAATGTCATCTTACCCCAGAAGCTGTGGCAGAAGACACTTCTCGTTAGAATAGATGGGGTGATGTACACACCCTGCTTGGGAGCCTAGTTCCCTGGCATCTAACTGGCTCTGTAGCCATCGACACCCCTAACTTGGTAATGGATGTGTGGTCCTTCCCTCTGTGCTGTTATTATTATGCTTCTGGTGCACAGACTTGGGGCCAGGGAGATGGAAGAGGAGAAACATAAGAGGAGGCAAGAATCAAGAAATTCCAGCCTTCGGAAGAGCCCTAACACTTTAGCTTTAATTGCTCAAGAATTGCCTACCCGTGCACACTGGCTTATGTAAACTTAATGAAAATGCACGTGACACTTTCCAAATTACAGGCTAAATCTTCTTCTGTTAATAGAAATCTCTAGGTAATAGCAGTGATTTCCAGACCTAAGCTAAATGGAATGGCCTGTTTATTGCAAACAGTATTTAATAATACTTTACACTTCAGTATAATACAGAGTAGTTTAGAAGATCCTCTTGTTCTTAAATAACACTTAATATACATCCCTTAAACAGGAGGATGTACTCTTTTCCTCAAAATATAACCCTAATGGAGACAATTATGTGATATTATTGTTTTGGAGAACCTGTTTTTCTTTTAATTAAAAAAAATCTTTTTAGTATTTTCGAAAGATGTACCTGAAGAGTGATAATGAAGCATAAGTTTTTGCTTAGTGCACCTTCTAAATTCTTAACATCTTTCCTACAGGCTTAATTTACCATTCTTTAAAAAATGTATTGATTGATTTTTGGAGAGAGGGGAAGGAAGAGAGAGAAACATCAATGCATGAGAAACACACCAATCGGTTGTCTCCCATACCCCCCCAGTGGGGAGTGCAGCCCGCAGCCCCAGTGTGTGCCCCAACTGGGAGTCCAGCAATCCTTCAGTTCACAGGCCAGCACTCAGTCTACTGAGGCGCACCAGCCAAGACCGTAATTTATTCTTAAATCTAAATGTTTTATAGGAACTCTGACCTTTGATATACAGACCAGCCCTTACCTGAACCATACACACTTTGTCTTCTCTGTACACAGATACCCAGTACCTCCAGGATACCATGAACCATGTCCTGAGCTGTGTCAAGAAGGAGAAGGAACGGACAGCAGCCTTCCAGGCCCTGGGGCTGCTGTCCGTGGCAGTGCGGTCTGAGTTTAAGGTCTATTTACCTCGTGTGCTGGACATCATCCGAGCAGCCCTGCCCCCCAAGGACTTCGCCCATAAGTAAGCATCTCTGTTAGGGTTTCACGCCCCCTCATTTGGTTGGAGAGGAAGGGTGTTCCACCCTTTTCCGTGGAGCTTATGCCCGATCTCTACCTCGTTACTGTCCACTGTGGAGTGGGGCAAAATCGTACAAAGAACAGCTTTTCCTCATTTGAGCTCCAGCCTTTTCCCAATGAAATGACACTGATGGAAATATTTGGATTGGTTGAAGACCCTGTGGGCATGTTAGTGCCAGCTCTATTTTCAATAATATTTTCTGGGAATCACCTCGTTTTGCTCTTTTTTTTTTTTCTGGCTTCCTAAGGCTCAATTTGATTTAAGACCTAAAGAGAGGACTCCTAGACTGGAACTTAAGGGACTTCATGGCCACCTTTTTCCTTTTTGCTAAAGTTGGATACATATTCCACCTCTTGAAACTTCTCAATGAAGAGAGCATGAAAACAACCTTTGGCACCTGTAAGATGGAGAAGCCAGGTGTTTTCCCTAAGTGTGAGGAGTCAATGTTCATTAGGATTGTGTCTACATTTTACCTGTTTAGTAGCAAGGATTGTTCTGATAAATGAAGAAGCTCACCCATTCTAAAGCTCAGCATTCCCATCGAAAGGAGAAGAATATCCATATGGTGGCTGTGCCCTGCACCCAGGTCCCTAACTAACCCTTACGGTTCCTTTTGAGTGAACTGGGGAAATTCCTCAAGACACTTTACTGCCATCTGCTGGACTGTTGTTTTAAATACTGTATGTGCACATCTACAATGACTGGTATGATGGGCCCCTGGAATTTGCAGGTTACCTGAACACCCATATGTGGTGACCCTGTCTGGGTGACGGGCCCTCTTGCCCCAAGACACTGTTGAGGTGGGGCATCACAGAATGTTGTTATGTCTAAATTGGCCCCTCTTTGGTTCTCTGCAGGAGACAGAAGGCAATGCAGGTGGATGCCACAGTGTTCACCTGCATTAGCATGCTGGCTCGAGCCATGGGGCCAGGCATCCAGCAGGACATCAAGGAGCTGCTGGAGCCCATGCTGGCAGTGGGACTGAGGTGCGTGTCAGAAACCTCAGCTTTTCCCGTCTCCCGTAGTAGGAGGCGTGAGCCACAGTACTGGAACTGTGCTGAAAGAGTGAGGCTTGGTCATTGGCACAGTAAATAGGCAGGGTAGCTATCACTAAACACATAGGCTAGTTTCAAGTCCTCATTTCATCACTAGCTAGCTATGTAATGTTGACTAAATTACATCTCTGAGCCTCAGTTTTCTTATCTGAAAAGTGGGTACAATAGCAATTCCAGTTGTCTGGGGTTGTAGGGATTGAGTGAAAGAGTTTATGAAATAGCCACTCTTAACACAGTGCCTTGCAAATAACTGCTCAGTTAATGTTTGCAGCTATTGTTTACATGTCTGTTGGGAGATTGCTTAAGCTCTCTACACTTCAGTTCTCTTCAGCTATAAAATAAAGAGGATATGGTCAATCCACCTCCCAGGTACTTTATTGAGGAGCCAGTTCTCCCATGGCAGAAACCAGAAGCTCATGGTTTTGAAATCTGTGATTAGGCCAAGAGAGTTTAGGACATTGATTTATTTCTTATTTATTTTTTCAAGATTTTGCTTATTTTTAGAGAGGTGGGAAGGGAGGGAGAAAGAGAGGGAAAGAAACATCAATGTGTGGTTGTCTCTTGCACACCCCCACCTGGGGACCTGGCCCGCAACCCAGGCCTGCACCCTGACTGGGAATCGAACCAACAACCCTTTGCTTCGCAGGCCAGCGCTCAATACACTGAGCCACACAAGCCAGGGCTCAGGGCATTTATTCCATTTTATAATGCCCTTTCTACTTTAAAGACCAAGCAGTGATGGGGCCCGATCCCCTTGCTGGACAAGGAGGATTACTTCTGCTCAAGAACAGATCAGTTATCATGTATGCAGCCCCATTATGACTGGTGTCCTCCCCCTCAGCCCTGCCCTCACAGCTGTGCTCTACGACCTGAGCCGACAGATTCCGCAGCTGAAGAAGGACATCCAGGATGGGCTACTGAAGATGCTATCTCTGGTCCTTATGCACAAGCCCCTCCGGCACCCAGGCATGCCCAAGGGGCTGGCCCATCAGCTGGCTTCCCCTGGCCTCACAACGCTCCCCGAGGCTAGCGATGTGGGCAGCATTACTCTTGCCCTCCGAACTCTTGGCACCTTTGAATTTGAAGGTGAGAAATTGCAGTGGCTCATGCAAAGTGAGGGAGTGATACTGGGATCCTTGAGAGAGGAATGAGGGTACCTAGAATTCTTAGACCTTGCGAGGGGCCTCAAGACAAAGGTAGCTGGCTGCAGCAGCTCATCCATCCTAGAGTCTCCGCGTATATTGTTAATTCCTGCTGCTTGGTGTTCTCAGTTTTCCCAAACTGAGTTTTGGTATTCGGGAAAAGTACGCATTAGTCGAAGGAAATAATGCTTCAGAGATGGCTCCCCCTCACCTCCCCGCCACCATGTAGCTGAGATGGTATTCAATGCTTTACGATGTACGGGCAGTGGTTTTCGAGTGTTGTGTTCCTGTGGCTGGTGACTTCTAAGAATGTTGTACTTTGTGGTTCTTTGGAACTCCAAGCTGCAGATAAACATCATTAATTCCCCAGAGAGAGAAAGTTCCAGGGAGAAAATGGATACATTTTTGAAATTGAAGATCGTGTAGGTGGTGTCAGTCTAGTCTTTAGGGAAACGGGCAAATAAAGAAAGCCTGCGCATGCCATGGGAATGTGGTCCACTATCTGTGTTTTCCCTGCCACGGTGCCTTCACTTGCGTTAATACCCAGGACCCTTCATTTGTAACGAGTAGAAAGTAGCTGTATTTAAACCCATCCTACATCAGCCTCTCTTTTTGGTGTTCAAATCAAGAACTAAAACAGGCAAGGTAAATTTGATCAAGAATTATTTTACTCTCCAGAAATAGAGATGGTCAGATCAGAATAAAACAAAATGATTTATTCTTTGAAGGAAGTAAAGGAAGGATTAGGGTGGGGAATGCCTTCTGTCTCACAGCTCCTCCGCCTCCCTTCCGCCTTTCTAATGACTGAAAGCTCATTTCTTAAGAAGAGTCCTGGTCAATATCTTGCTGATCAATATCTTGTTGAAAACTGAATTACTAGCCATAAAATGGAAAATGCAGCTAGCAAGTTGCAGATCCAGTGTCCGAAGCAGCGGCGATCATCCTGTTTCCTCTCTACTTTCTACCCAGGACACTCTCTGACCCAGTTTGTCCGCCACTGCGCAGACCATTTCTTGAACAGCGAGCACAAGGAGATCCGCATGGAGGCCGCGCGCACCTGCTCCCGCCTGCTCACACCCTCCGTCCACCTCATCAGCGGCCACGCCCACGTGGTTAGCCAGACTGCAGTGCAAGTAGTGGCAGACGTGCTCAGCAAGCTGCTCGTGGTTGGCATAACAGACCCCGGTAACGTTTATCAGACAGAAGCTGTCTGGGCAAGTTTAGGGGTTTGGGGCAGTTTCATGGCATGACCTCTCCAAAGTCCTTCAGCCTCAGCAAGCTGATGTTTCAGCTCTTTCTCTGCGAAGGTGTTAGGCTTAGCTGCTCTAGCCTATTGTTGTAAGATACTCTGTCCTTAATTCTGTTATCCTTGTTCCTGTGAGCAGAGCAAAGAGTGACAGGATAGACGAGGGAAAGGCTTCTGGAACCCTGTCCCTAGGCTTGTGGCGGTGGAGGCGAACACTGGGACAGGACACGAGGGATGAGAGTGGTAAAGAGGCGTTCTAAGGTGCCACTGTTGTTGCAGACCCTGACATTCGCTTCTGTGTCTTGGCGTCCCTGGATGAGCGCTTTGATGCACACCTGGCGCAGGCCGAGAACCTGCAGGCCCTGTTTGTGGCCCTGAACGACCAGGTGTTTGAGATCCGGGAGCTGGCCATCTGCACGGTGGGCCGGCTCAGCAGCATGAACCCCGCCTTCGTCATGCCATTCCTGCGCAAGATGCTCATCCAGGTAGTGATGTGACCGCAGATCTCGAGACAAGGGAGGGGAACAAAGATTGAGAGACCTGGTAAAAGCCACCTTTGGCTCTAAGAGTCCATGTTTTCTGAGCTTTATAATTACTATTCTCGTGTTTGTCACCTCATAAGCCACTTCCCAGTATGACTCCAGGTTGCCTCTTAATCTCTTGCTAACCTCACTGGAGCTCTTTCTTTTTCCTGATAAGTCGACAGCGATCCCATTTCTTGGTGCTCTTTGCTGCAGATGGTCCTTCCAGCACTTTTCTCCTGCTTTTGCTGTTGCCAAAGGCAAAGTGTGAGGTTTCAGTATTGGTTCTCAGTTATGAACCCTTGTCTGTGGTCCCTGGTTTTCATTCTTAAACATGGAAAATGCCAAACTGAGCTGTGTGGGAGAGCCCACAGTAGATGCAGGCCGACATTGCTGGTTGATCCAGGAGGATGTTCCGTTCCCACTGTAGCCTGGCTTTACCTGCGCAAGTAAGCTCTCTGACGAGCGATGTGTGGGCCAGTCCTTCCTGCCTCCAGTTATTTCCACCCACCTTTCCTGGTCTCGGTGTGGCTCACCAGTCATGCCTGTCTCCCCACTTCTACCCCGTCCCCACCACACTCTCTGCTTCCTGACCCTCCCCCATGGTTTCTTTTGAAATAAGCACTTTTCATAACATAAAGAATGTAAACATAGAAAGTCGTTTATATATGTATTTTTACCCTGTCATTTATTCACAATCTATCATAATTAAACTGACCATAAATTACATCATCACTCAGTAAATTAGGAGATTATACTTATGGTGGCACTTATGTTTTTAGCTTAATAGATTATTTCTTTAACTGCTGGCCTGTGTTAGGAATGCCTATCATTTTGTCTTTTTAAAATACCTAAGGTTTGGGGAGGAAAAATCATTGTTGAGCCTGCCAGTTCAAATCATGCTCAACATGTGGAAGCGTCTCTTAGTGAGACTTGCAGTAGGTTAATTCAGTTAACAGACCTTTCAAGTACATACTTGTTATTAGGGTGCAGTGATGCACTCTGGCTCTGGAGGTGAACTTGGGGAACTTTGATTTGGCCCCGCACTGCCCCGGGGAGGTGTGTTCTCCTCCCTGGCGCCCATTCCTCCCAGGCAGCCACCTCTCCTGGCTGTGCTGGGCCTGTTCTTAGCATCCCGCGCTGTCCTCTCTCCCTGTGTCTGTCTTGACAGGAAAAACCACCTGCTAAGGGGATCCAGAAAATCAGGATACTTAAGTCAGTGACCTAAGACAAAATACAATATTAAATGTTAAACTCTTCCTGCGGGTAGCAGAGTTAACATGAGCTTTGTTTTTTTGCTTATGTCACCAATCAGAGATTTCCTCTGCCAGCTTAAGCTCTTCAGGAATTTGTCCGTAATAAGTTCTTAGCGTCTGTGCTGCCATGAGCATCATGGGCGATTTGCTGCTATTTTAAGGATATGAGAACAAACACATTATCTCTGTTCATTAAATCCAGGGGTTTCTACTGATATGATCCCTGACCATTTTGGTTTACCTAGATGTGCCTGAAACCACTACTGAATTTCAATATTTCTTGCAACATCATAGCTGTTCTGGCTAGTCTTTGATTCCTTTGTTGTTATTTAAGGCATTCTTAGCAATTTGCTGTCTGGATAAAGATTTTTTTTTTTTTTAAGATTTCATTTATTATGTTTAGAGAGAGGGGAAGGGAGAGAGGCAGAGAGGGAGAGAGATATCAATATATGGTTGCCTTTCACCTGGCTCCAGCTATGGACCTGGCTGGAGACCTGGCTTGCAACCTGGTTATGGGCCCAGGCTGGGAATCAAACCAGCGACCTTTGGGTTCGCAGGCTGGCACCTTGCCCACTGAGCCACCAGCCAGGGCTTGGACAAAGATTTTTATGGCAGAGCCCTTTCTTCATTCCTCATTTTTGCAAAACACTGCTCACAGCGATCCCTATTGGTTTTCTCCATCTTTCATGACTGCTACACTATGAAAAGCTGTGCTTCGTAAAGGACTGTGGGACCTTGGGGTTCTGTGATGGGGAGAAGGGGTGGTTTCAAAAAGTTTTTCTTCCAATTGCTGTAGTAGCCAAGGCTGTGAGCTGCAGAGATGTCGTTTGCCTAGAGTATCCTGCAGCTCCCTGATCCACAGTGGAATTCTGAGTCCTCCTCCTCCTTCCTGCCCACACTTTCCCTTTGATGCACAGCATCTCCTCTAAGATTTCCCTGCCATGCTGCGCCATTCTTTCCTGCAGATCCTGACCGAGCTGGAGCACAGTGGTATCGGAAGGATCAAAGAGCAGAGTGCCCGCATGCTGGGCCACCTGGTCTCCAATGCCCCCCGACTCATCCGCCCCTACATGGAGCCCATTCTGAAGGTAACTTGCAACAGACAGAGAGATGGGCACTGGCTCAGGTTTGTCCGATGTCAGCCCATTTGGGGCGCTGGGCGTGTTTCACTGCTCACCGGTATACTGAGCAAAGTGGACTGTTTCTTTGGTCCCAGGGACAAAGGCCACATCAAGCACCCTCAGCTAAAGAATACCAGGAATCTCACCGATTGCAGTGAAGGGCTCTCCTCATAAGAGATAAGATACGGTGCTTTGAGCACATTATCAAATGTGTAGCTAGAAAGGAGTAACATAAAACAGCTCCCCCAAAATGAAGAAAAAGTGAGCTTTAAAATCTGAAACAGCCTTCAGATTTGAATGTGTTAGAGTTATGTGAAGTCTTTCATAACTTACGTGAATCTGGGCAAACGATCGGTCATACCAGTATAATTTGGAGGAGGCATGGGGAATGTTTTTAAATCCTGGTGCTTCCCAGATCTGTCACGTGTCAGGCTTTCGTACGTGCCCGAGAAAAGTTTGAGAATCCACATTCCATAGGAATCCTGGATTCATAAAACCTAAGTGATTGACAACTAAGATGGTCTTTTGGGTGAGTTTTGCTTTTGTAAAAGAAACGTTCATAGCCTCTAACCTGTGTTCGTTTTCTCTTTCTCTTTCCACAGGCTTTAATTTTGAAACTGAAAGATCCAGACCCTGATCCAAACCCAGGTGTGATCAACAATGTTTTGGCTACAATAGGAGAGTTGGCTCAGGTAAGAAGACAACTGCCGCTTCCATAGGATGGAAAGAATACTATTTGACCTTTGAATACGTCAAAACACTTCTTAATGTCATAATTTCTAGTCTTATTACCACATTCCTTTTCATTTTATAGGTTAGTGGCCTAGAAATGAGGAAATGGGTTGATGAACTTTTTATTATCATCATGGACATGCTTCAGGACTCCTCTCTGTTGGCCAAAAGGCAGGTGAGTACTGACTGCTGAGCAGGACAGACTCTATGAGGCCAGGGACCTTGTCTCTCTTAGTTCCCTCAGTGTCCCCAGCCAGCGCCTAGCATATAGCAGGTACTCAGTAATATTTGCTGAATGAGTCAAGGGAAGAAAGACTGGGGACCAGAATTAGCTGTCACCCTGACCAGGAGTCACTTTCAGTGAAGGTCCGGGCTGACTGGCACCATTTCCTCTGGACAAAGGCAAATGCTGATCCTATGTCAGGGTTCGGCCCCCACAGAGAAAAAGAAGGCCTTGGCCTTGGGCTGTGGAGGCCAGCAGAGCCTCAGCTCACCCTCCCCGGGCCTGGCTTCACATTAGTCATTGACGTCCTTAGGTGACTAGACAGATTAAGAGGAGTTTTCATTTCCTTTGGAGTAAGACTTATGTTAGTGAGTGAGGACATGGAAGACTATGCATTTCCTTTGAGAAAGGTGGGGCTGTTCTTTACTTTTTGATTCAGAGATTATTGTGTTGGTTTGTAGCCTTGTTTTTATGTCCTAGCTGTCAGGATTTCTATTTGTTCTTATCATCTTTACTGGAAATTCTTCTGTTGTAATAGCCTCTAACACTTCACTACAGCCATTTAACCAAGAGTATGACCTTTTCTCTCTTACTGGCTCAACTTACCGTGTGATCTTTTGTCTACCCAGGTGGCCCTGTGGACCCTGGGACAATTGGTGGCCAGCACCGGCTATGTGGTGGAGCCCTACAGAAAGTACCCCACTTTGCTTGAGGTGCTGCTGAATTTCCTAAAGACTGAGCAGAACCAGGGTACACGGAGAGAGGTAGGGAACATGGCACACTTTGCTGGGAGAATGGAGAGAGACACAAAAGTCTGTGGCACTGACATGCTCTGGGTAGGCTTGCTGTCCCTCTCCATTTTGTTCCTGTAGCTATAGCTGGTCATTCAGTACGAACTGGGTACCATGGGACATGAGAAGACTACCCATGGAGACTGTTGCCATCAGATGTGACGGTGAATGTTTTCGTTTTCCCTCTCCTTTCCCATCCAGGCCATTCGTGTGTTAGGGCTTCTGGGGGCCTTGGATCCCTATAAGCACAAAGTGAACATTGGCATGATCGACCAGTCCCGGGATGCTTCTGCCGTCAGCCTGTCCGAATCCAAGTCGAGTCAGGATTCCTGTAAGTTAGGGGACCCCTGACAGACTTCCCATGTGTCCACCTCACGTCTGGGGCTGGATAACTATGAAATGATAGCATGTTGGCTTTGCAACTTGGAATGAAAAGTCAGTATTTGCCTCTGGAATTATAGCAGGGATGCTGCTTCCCGGTGTGTCCAGAGTCCTCACATACAACCAGGTTCTTTGTCAGGGGTCAACAGGCTAAGTCTGTGCTCACTTTTGGGGGCTGATGACAAAGATGTGAATTATCACCCCATCACTTCTGTTAGTGCTTGTTAGTGTCATTCTTGGTTAGTGCTTCTCTGATCTTTTCTATTCCCATGGCTCCCAAGGAGAAAGAGGGTAGAATTTATTTTTCCTAATTTGATGGAGAGGGAAATTTGAGGCAAGGCTCAGGGGCCTGGAAACACTAGTAGCAGCCAGATTGCAAGGTTTTCATCTGTCAAGTGGTCTGGTCCTAGAGCCCCTTGGCCTTTGGACGCATTGCCTGAGAAATTGGGCAGGATGTGGAGATGCAGGAGGATTCTCTAAACATACAACCATTGTCCATCAGGGCAGGCTTGTTTCCAAAAGTGTGCAGATTCAACAGTTGCTGTCCAATTACTCCAACAAAATGTTATTTTTCCAAAACAGAATAATGTGCTCCTAAATTCTATGGGTAGGATCCTATCACTTCCAGTTTATCCTTCTGTATATGAAAAATTAGGCCTGTGATGTCCTGTCAAGAGCAGAGCCTGTGCCATGTCCCTCCAGGTGTTCCCCTAACTTAGCAGGTCAATCATCCAGGCTCCTCACCAAACTGATAACCACCCACCCCAAGTCCTTGAGATCCGTGTTGGTCAGGTAGCGCTTGCCACTCACCGTGTCAGTTGCCTGCAGGGAAGAAGCAGCTGCTAAACAGATGTTTGCCCAATTTAATTCCCCTTTCTTTCATTTGGGAAAGTAATTACTTTTATAGCTGGTTTTAGCTACAGAGTTGTGAACTATGATAGTAAGAAGCTGCGTTTAACAGCCATTTTAAGAAAACCTGTCACATACTGTGTTAGGTTTTAGTAGTTTAGGTCATGGAAAAGCCAAAAACTGTTTTGACCTTGATGCTGAGAAACTGTTCATTAGTTCCTAACATACCCTGTGTTTCTAACAGAAGTGAAAAATAGCAGAGAAAGATGTGAATGCTAATGTCCGTCAGGAGGGTTTTATTTTCTCACCTGAGGACATACTGATTTTTAGAAAGCAGGGTAGGGAAGAAAAGAGAGAGGGAGGGAAACATTGATGTGAGAGAAACATCAGTCAGTTGCCTTCCCTACATGCTTGTACCAGGACTGAACCTGAAACCTAGGCGTGTGCGCCTGATCTGGAATTGAACCTGTGACCTTTCAGTTTATCGGACAACAGTCGACCAACTGAGCCACATCAGCCAGGGCAGGAGGATGTCTTTATTTATGTTAGCCAAACCATGCTCTGCCCAAAGTCAAGAGTCATGTCACGCATAGCTCACAGTTTTCGTCGTCATTCCGTCCTAGCTGACTACAGCACCAGTGAGATGCTGGTCAACATGGGAAACCTGCCTCTGGATGAGTTCTACCCAGCCGTGTCCATGGTGGCCCTGATGCGGATCTTCCGGGACCAGTCCCTCTCTCACCATCACACCATGGTTGTCCAGGCCATCACCTTCATCTTTAAGTCCCTGGGACTCAAGTGTGTGCAGTTCCTGCCGCAGGTCATGCCCACATTCCTGAACGTCATTCGGGTCTGTGACGGGGCGATCCGGGAAGTAAGTAGCTAGAACCCCAACCCTGCTTCTCTTTGCTCTAAGCTGCACCCGCACGGAAAGCCCAGCCGCACCTCAGCTTCCTAATAATGAATGCACCCTCCTGGCTGTTGACCCCGATGGGTCTCCTCTTCTGTAACTTCTGACACCTAAGTGGGCAAGTTAATCAGGCGGCCCAGCTTCCCAGGTTCCCCTCAGAATGGCTAAAAGAGGAATGCCTGCGGGGAAGGACATCATTGTTATTCTCAGTGATGTGGAGTTCATACGTATAAACAGTTGTCCGTATAAACAGTTGTCCGGTAGAATATCCAAGTGTGAATTTCTGGTTGCTCCTTCTTGATTAGAGTTCAGCCAAAAATAATGTAGTGACAGTACTACAGGGGTGAAGTAGTGCGCTTCTTACTGTATCTCATGCTAGTTTGTCCCATTGTTGTTGACCCTAAATTTGAGGACAGGGGTAGCGTCTGTCAGAGTTCCCCATTGTATAAGTTACCTTTTCCCCTTAGCCGTTAAGTAATCAGTGGGAGATTCTTTGTGACTATGTGTGACTGTCCTGTTCCCCATCCACCTTTTATGCAGTGATTTAGCATCATTGACAATCCTTGCTTTAGTCAGTTATCACACTGGTTGCAAAGTAATTCCTTTCTAGTTTTGTCATTTTTTTCTGCTTTTAATAGCTGGTGTTCTTTAAAGAGGAATTTTCCCCTTTCCTTCCCTTTTTTTCTCCCTTGCTCCTTTTTTTTCCTAAACCACAGAACATGCAAAGTGGTTCTGTGATTGCTATACTATACCACTGCCAACAGCAAACTTACTATATAAAGTTCAAGGCCACCCTGCAGTTCCTGCTATTCTTAGAATATATTATACAAGGGTAAATAGTTAGATTACTGTGCTTTAAAGACACTTGAATTAATTATTTTTCCTTCTGTGAATATATTCAATTTGATGTGCATTTAGAGGAAGTAGTATCTTTTTAGAAACTATATTTTCTAACTTTGTGCCTAAAGTATAGAAGTACAATTTATTTTTATGTTATCAACTTCACTGAAGTTTGAATAATCCTAAAATTACCTGTAAATTTCCTCAGGTTTCCACTCTAACATGTAATCTGCAAAAAGAAAAGGATAGTTTTGGGGTTTTTTGTTTTAATCTATGAGCCCAGTTATCTTTCTTACTGCATTTCTAGGACCTTCAGTGTTGATTAGGCTTGGTGACAGTGGAAATTTTTTATCTTAATTCTGATTTTAATGGGACTGCTGTTAAGATTTCACCACTGCAGCCCTGGCTGGTGGCACAGTGGATAAGGCACTGGCCTACAAACCCAAAGGTCACTGGTTCGATTCCCAGCCAGGGCAGTGTAACCAGGTTGCAAGTCAGGTCACCAGCCAGGTCTGTAGCTGGAGGCAGGTGAAAGGCAACCATACATTTGATGTCTCTCTCCCTCTCTTCTCCCTCCCTTCCCCTCTCTCTAATCTTAAAAAAAAAAAAAAAAAAAGATTTCACCACCAAATATAATGTTTGCTGTTGATTTTTGGCAAATTCCTTTTAAAATTTATAAACAGGCTGGTCCGAGTACAGTGATGCCTACAATTAATTGATCACAGCCAGTTACAGATTTCTTTGTTCCTTCTCCACTTCCACTGCTTCACTCAACTAGCCTTTTGCTGCAATAAATAAATAAATAAATAAATAAAATTTATAAACAATCTCTTATGGTCTTGATTTGTTGAAGAGCTTTTATCATGAATGGGCATTGGATTTATCAAATGCTTTTTATTTATCTGTTATGATTATGTGGGTTTTCTCTTTCAGCGTGTTAATATGTTGAATTACATTGATGTATGTTCTAATAATGAAACATTTTGGAACTCTTGTGTTAAAACTATCTTGGTTATGAGTTTTTTAATACGTTGATTATATATCTAGATTTATTTTAGAATTTTTACATCTATGCACCTGAGTGGAATTGATCTGTAATTTTTTTTAACTATAAGTTTAAAAATCTGTTTACTTCTTCAGTTTCTTCTTGAGACAGTGTTGGTCACATTGTTTTTAGAAATTAATTATTTTATTTAAAAAATAAAATCTGTTGCTATGAATTTATTCACACTATTCTTTTATATTTTAATTTCTTTCTACAGATTTGTTACAGTATTTTTTATGTTACACTATTTTTAAAAGAAAAATCATCTTTGCTTTTTTTCCATTATAACCTTTTTTTTTTTTTTTTTTTAAAGATTTTATTTCATTATTTTCAGAAAGAGGGGAAGGGAGAGAGGCAGAGAGGGAGAGAGACATTAATGTATGGTTGCCTTTCACCTGCCTCCAGCCACAGACCTGGCTGGAGACCTGGCTTGCAACCTGGTTATGTGCCCTGGCTGGGGAATCGAACCTGCGACCTTCAGGTTCGCAGGCCGGCGCCTTACCCACTCTGCTACCAGCCAGGGCTTAACTTCTTATTTTTTTACTTTAAAAAACTTTCTTATGTTTGAATATTAGCTCATTAGTTGTCAATCTTTCTTTTTGTCTAATATAATCTGTTAAGGCTATAAATTTAACTCCTAAATATTAAGCTGCATTCAAAAATTTTAAAAGCTTTATTGAGATGAAATTTACACACCATAAAATTCACCCTTGTTAAGTGTAAATTCAGTAATCTTTAGTATAGTTACAGAGTTCTGTAACCATCACTACAATCTAATTTGAGAAAATTTTCATCACCCCTAAAACCTGCCTTTCTGCAGTCATTTTCCATTCCTACTCCAAGCCTTGGTAACTACTTAACCACTTGCTGTCTCTATGGATTTGCTTTTGGGGGCCATTTCGTAGAACTGAAATGCTATGTGGGTTTTGTGTGTGTGTCTAGCTTCTTTCACTTAGTATAGTTTGGAGGGTTTTCATATTGTAATATGTATCAGTAGTTCATTCTTTTCTTATTGCTGAATAATAATGTATTTTCATTACTGTTCAGAAATAAATATTCTCTAATGTTACGATTTCTTTCACCATTGAAAGAGTGGATATTTTAATTTGCCGACTTACAGAATTTTTCATTTCTTTTGGGTATCTTTCTAACTTAACTGCACTCGGTTTATGATTGTTTGATGTTGCTGAAACTGCCTTACTAGGGGTTAATGCTTGATCAATATTGAACAATGCTTCCTCTGTGCTTGGGAGTAGTGCAGATTTGTTCATGTTATGCACATGGTTCTACGTATGTTATTAGGTTATTACTTACTGTGTTCAAGGCTTTTATATTCTTAATATTTCACTTGCTTTATCAATTACCTTTAACATTTCATATAATAATGGTTTGGTGATGACGAACTTCTTTATCTGCTTTTCCATTCTAAATGATGGCTTTGCTGGGTAAAGCAATCTTGGCTGTAGATCTCTGCTTTTCATGACTGAATATTTCTTGCCAGTCCTTTCTAGCCTTCATAGTTTCCTTTGAGAAATCAAGTGACGGTCTTATCTGAACTCCCCTGTAGGTAACTAACTGCTTTTCTCTTGCTACTTTTAAGATCCTCTCTGTATCTTTTTAACTTTTGGCATTTTAATTATGATGTATCTTGGAGTGGGCCTCTTTGCATCCATATTGTTTGAGATTCTCTGTGCTTTCTGGACTTGCATATCTATTTCCTTCACCAAATTAGATTTATTTTCTGTTCATTAATTCTTGTTCATTCTTCAGCTATGTTTTTTTGACCTGTCATTGAATTTTTAGTTTTAACTACATCTTTTTTTAAATTCTGAACTTATCCTAGGTTCTTTTAAATAAGCCTAGTATCTTTTGGTGGTATCTTCTTACTATTTTTATTCTCACTTATATCTTTAAACATTTTTAAGCAGAGTTGTTTATTTTTCATCCAGTAATTCTAATATGTAGAAAATCTTGATGCATATAATCCTGTTGTTTGTTATTTCTGCTGAGTCACACTGGCATTGGTCGCCTACATGGTTTGTTATTTATTTTAAAGACTTTATTTATTATTTTTAGAGGATGGTGAGGGAGGGAGGAAGAAAGGGAAAGAGGAAGACAGGGAGAGAGGCATCAATGTACGGTTACCTTTCACCTGCCTCCAGCTATAGACCTGGCTGGAGACCTGTCTTGCAGCCTGGTTATGTGCCCTGGCTGGGAATTGAACCGCCGCCCCTTGGGTTCACAAGTCGGTGCTCAATCCACTGAGCCACACCAATCAGGGCCTGTGTTTTATAATTTAGGATTCACGTATCATATTCAGCCGGGCTTTCCTTGGAGCAATTCTGGAAAACCTACTCAGGGTTTACATTTGCTGCCAGGTGGTCCAGGAGAACTTCTAAGTTAATGACTTGGCCTAGAGTTTCTCAGGCCACACAGATAGTTGAAGTGGCTTCCTAAACCCTTATGAAAGTGGCCTAAATTACAAACTTACTGGGAAGACATTTTTTTCCTACCTAGAATTCACATCAAAACTGACAAATTTCTTTGTTTCCTTTTGCCACAGGACCATTTGGGGTGGGGCATGGCTGGGTGGAGGCAGGGATTCACCATTTCTCTTAACAGGTAGCCCTTTGCAGGTCTGGCATTATAAGGAAAGTTTCAGTTCTCATAATCTGGTAACAGTGTTTGTTATCTTGTATGCATTACTTTTAGGTTTCTCATAGCAGTGGGATTTGGGAGGGGAGCTAATCCACCATATTTTAGGAACAAAACTGTGTTCTTTTAAAACACTGATGTTCAGGGGGGAAAGAAAACAACTTGTGAAAGAATCTAAGGGAGAGGGAGAGAGGGGTTTGCTGGGGCTCCTTACCTGTGAGTGAGGCACTTGTCTGCCTGCATGCGTGTCTGTCTGTGTTGCTGCCTCTCGTTTGCATGTCATGGGAAATGACAGCAAAGGTCGGGAGGCTTTGTTCTTCTGTCTCATGGCTGTCCCTGACCTCCCTGTCATCTCATGACCCCGTTTTTCCTTCAGGGCAGATTTTCTACCTTCTTTCAGGTTTTGCACAACAGAAATGTAACTAAAGAATCATCATACTTAGAGTCTCTTGTTCCCATGTTCCTTGATTCTGAAGTGTACTTTTGTAAGGACCATTTCATAAAAACTGTCAGCAGTGATTCTGTGAAGAGGGGTCCAGGAGACAGGTGGGGAAGGCTCTACTAAGTCAGACCTATGCCATGCAGTAACCACACTGTACCCACCTTAGAATCCACTGGTGTCCCTGTCATGAGAGAATTAGTCCAAGTTCCCTTGGAGCCCAACCCTGTAGGTCCTGTCCTCTTCAGGTAATGAGGTCTGTACATTTGTTACTCACGATTTGAAACACTTTTTACTTATTCCAAATATAGCCAAGTTTTAACATGTTAATGAGTTATAACATGTATGTTCTTCACTAAATTATTCTTGTTAATGGAGGGCAACAAAGGCATAGAGAACTATAAAAATCTTTTGGAGAGGGGCATTTAGAATGTGATTTGCTGCTTAATACTGACATGTAGTTCATAACAAAATTAAAACTATACCCCAAAGACCTCTCTAACCTGGAAAATACTTGAGGTTTCCCATCCCCAAGGCCTCTTTATTCCCAACTTTATTTAGTGGGTGGCATCTTTTCTTATAATTGCAAGGCACCCACCTAAATAGTATCTCCATCCCATCCCTTCCCCAATTTGCTTCTCCAGTTTGCTTGTTTTGATTCATAATTTCTTAGAGACAATTAATTAAGACCTCATTAATTATTATAACTGAACTACAGTGGCCATAATTGTTAGCTGTATTTATTTTAGAAAGTAAATGGTAGAGAATTGGGGCTGAATAAACAAAAGGTACATTTATAGCTGATTGAAGTTTCATATTCATTTTCAAGTCTGGTGGATCTAGAAATCCTTCAGAGATAGCTGATGTCCATTGAGCACTCAGCAGTATTCACGTCCCTTTTCTAGTGCTTCCCGGGTATTATCCCACTTAACTCTTGCAATAAGCCTGTGAAACAAATACAGTTATCCTCATTTTCCCTGTGAAGAGGCTGGGCACAAAGAGGGGCAAGGAAGCTCACAAAAGCTAGTAGGTGCTAGAATGGCTCAAAAGAGCCAGTCTGGCCCAAAGCCCTGCCATGTACCAACTGGCTTCTCTGGCATACGAAGCTATTGACAGTTGTTTCTAGCCCTGCCACCATCACCACCCAAGATTTTAAGTCCGATTCTTTGAAACTTATCCTCTGTAGATGGGGTGGCACGGAAACTGACCCCATAGTTGTCTTTACTCGTTCCCGTGGGCTTAGGGTGAACCTGGGAGTTCTAGGGCCTGCCAGGCTCCAACTTGCTGCCCTCTTCTCCGTTTCAGTTCCTGTTCCAGCAGCTGGGAATGCTGGTGTCCTTCGTGAAGAGCCACATCAGACCTTACATGGACGAAATAGTCACCCTCATAAGAGTGAGTAGAAGTGAATACTTTGGTCTCTTCATCAGTGTTGGGGTCAACAAACCTTCAGAAGCAGGTTTGGGTAACGTGGACCTTTTTTCATGGGTCGTGGTGAAGCTCTGACAACTTGAGTGTAAAGTGGAGGAAGGTTTCTCGCTGGATGACGAAAAACAATGGAGGACTGCGGGCTGCGGGTTCCCAGGTCAGAGAACAGGTGTGAAGCCTGGGGAGGAACCGGAGGAAATTGTTGTACCTGAAATAGGCTCTTGCACACTTTGCCTCCTGTGTCAGGAGCGCGTGCAGGGGCTCCCGCAGATGGCAGCGGGAGTTTCTCTTGGAGGAGGCCTGCTTTCTGCTGCTCTGCATCATTTAAATGTCTCTGCTGGGAGGGTTGCTTTGCAGAGGTGGCTGTGTCCTCAAAGAATCAGAAGCCAATTCTTTCAGTGATTTCTGTTCTTCCCTGCCAGACCTTTGTAGTTAGCTTGGAGGAAGCAGCAGGATTGAAATCAAAGTGACTGGCCTCAGCACTGAAAGGCTCCAGCATGTATGAATAATAAAGCCGCTCGGTTCCCTGACTCGTGCCACGGAGACGTCAGAACAAGGCAGAGTTGGGCAGAATGCTGAAGAGCTTGGTGCCCGGAGGGGGCGTGGTGCTTGCGGTTTGAAGCTTAAATAATCTGTGACCAAAACATGGGGATTTGAGGCAGGGAGCCTCCCACCTGCAAACAGTTTTCATTTCTTCCAAGATAGAGGAGGTACAATGGGGCTTCTCTTTTGGCTGTTGATCCTGGGCGTTTTAATGAGCTCCCTTGAGCCCAGGAAGAGAACAGCCTTTGTGAACGGTGATCTGTCGGTGTCCCTGGGCAGGCTGCCCGGCTTCTTTGAGGTAGAGGAGCCGCTGTGAGGAGCCAGCGGTGATACGGGGGAGTCGGGGCTGCCCCTAAAGAGGGCAGTGTGGCCTCAGTGCGTGAGCAGCAGAACTGGAGACCATGAAACCTGGTGTTTCTTTGGCAGAACTTCTTTATTGAGAGAAAACTAGCATTTTCAGAAAGGAGAACATTTTACCTGCATCTTTTAGTATGGTTTTCACTTTTCTAAACTATTATGTTTTTTAAAAAAAAGTTAAAATAAAAATATCTTAGCCTTTTTTAAAGTCTTTCTCCTGAAGGATATCCTTTGTTTTTATTGACTTCTAGTCTGAGTTATTTGGGGGCCCAAGAGTATTAATAAGAGATGTTCCATCATGAGAGTTTCTGTTATCAGTCAGTTCCACCCTGGAGGTTCTAAATGCAGGCAGCAACTAACTTTTTTAGTTGACTTGAAATGACAGCTTTTCTGGAGTCAGAGACTTGGACCAATTTGTCTCGCCATGCTGAGGCAGGATCTGTGTCCAGACAACCAAGTTTTTATTATAGTAACTAACGTAGAATGTGATTACATAGGTATAGAAAAGCGCTCATTTTGCGGCACTATCCAGGCCTGAAAATGATACAGGACCATTGTCAGATGATAACTAGCAGGGTCTGAATTCAGGAAGGTCAGACAACCTTGTTGACAGTGAAATCGCTCTCTGGGAGAGACCACGTGATACCCAAAGTAAAGACTCCACTCTGGATGACTTGAGTGCTCCAAGTGACGTAGACTTAGTCACTTGCTTGTCTGTAAAGGTGGGTTGGGTGGCTGGAATATGCCAGGGGCTGTGCTAGATGCTGGGGAGACAGATGGATCAAAGGGGTTCTTACCTTTCCTTAACTCACTCACATCTAGTAGGGGAAGGGTTGTGAAGAAAAGTATTATAGGTGCTAGGAAAGAGGAGAGCAAAGGGGCCCGAAGTGGGTCATGGAAGGAGAACAGGAAAGCCTTCAGAGAAGTGAGGTTTGAGCCAGGTTTAGAAAGATAGGGCTTAGCTGAGCAAGAGGTGGGATTCCAGGCAAAACTGCATGAACAGAGCACCAGGGAGCAAAGCAGCTGAGTGTGCTCAGACAGTGGCAGTTTTCATTTGTTCACTGTGACTGGGGCGGGATTCAAGCAGGCCCAGGGAGAGCAGGATGGGAAGGAGTCCATTTGGGGGCAGACTATGCTCCCTATGTTTTGTTCCTTTTGGTCATCTCAGTTCCTCAGCAGAGGGGAACCTGGCTTTGCTCATGTCTCTCCCCTCTTTACAGGAATTCTGGGTCATGAACACCTCAATCCAGAGCACGATCATTCTTCTCATTGAGCAAATTGTGGTAGCTCTTGGGGGCGAATTTAAGCTGTACCTGCCCCAGCTGATCCCACACATGCTACGGGTCTTCATGCATGACAACAGCCCCGGCCGCATCGTTTCCATCAAGGTGAGAAGGCAGGGCATCTTCCAGAGAGACCCCAGCATCCATCAGGGTCAGCTAGGAGGCGAGGCCCTGTCCTGAGCCCCAGGGCGGTGCTCGATGCATAAGACCGAATCCAAAGAATGTAATACCTGCTGCGCACAGCTTCCGGTGCATGCGGCACATTTACAGCCCTCCTTGATTGTCCCTGCATTTGGGTAAATGTTCTCGGCAACTGTGTTACCCCAGACCAAATTGTTCTCTTACTATCTTGCCAACTGAAGTAAGCTCACAGAAAGCAAGTCATGCACAGGCAAATAAAATGAGGGGAGAAAATGCTACCGAAAGAATGTAGCTGAAAGCCACTTAGCAAGGGCGTTTCAGAGTGCCCCCAGAAGTTCCTGAGCTGCGCCTAGCGCTGCCCCTCCCCGAACTCGGGCCCCGGGCGCCGGCCGTGCTTGCCTGGGCCACGCTTTGCTCCCTTTCGCAGTTGCTGGCCGCCATCCAGCTGTTCGGCGCCAACCTAGACGACTACCTGCATCTGCTGCTGCCCCCCATTGTGAAGCTGTTCGATGCCCCCGAAGTTCCGCTGCCCTCTCGAAAGTAAGCACCCGCCCTTTGGGACAAACAGTCGTCAAGCTTTTAGTGTTGTGTGGGAAGGGGCCCTTTTTTAAGTTCCCAGGCCATCTCTTCTTTGTTGTTACTTCAACTCCCATCATTTTAGTGGAGAAATGTCTCGGGTTTATGGAAATCTTAACCGTCCTCCCTATCCACTGGAATATACGTTGGATCCATGTCACCCAAAAGACCCCAGAAGCCGTTCCCTTCCCTTTTGGTGCTGCTGGCAGAGGCAGCCCTCTGCCACTTCCCTGCTTCGGGACTGTGTCAGCAGTTACAGCCTCGCGGCTGTTGCAGGGCAGCCCTGGAGACAGTCGAGCGCCTGACGGAGTCCCTGGATTTCACCGACTACGCGTCCCGCATCATTCACCCGATCGTTCGAACGCTGGACCAGAGCCCAGAGCTGCGCACCACGGCCATGGACACGTTGTCTTCGCTTGTCTTTCAGCTGGGGAAGAAGGTGAGGCGGCCTGCACAGAGAGCTCACCTGCCTCCTGTGGGAGGAGGCCTTTGTGAACGTTTGCTAGTCTGTAGGCCTCACACCTCTGTCAGAAAACTAGGAATTATTGGTGCTTTTTTCCCTTCTTTTATTGTGCTCAGCAAATATTTTTTGAGCCACTCGTGTGGGTTAAGTGCTGCTTGAGGGGTGACAGAGTAAACAGGATGATGTGTTGCTGCTTCAGAGCTTACCTTCCAACGAAGCAAAGCTAATTAACACGATTAGTCTCATAGGGGTGATGGGGGGCGTGGGAGAGAGGCTGTTTGTTCAGGGCAGGCAGGGAAGCCCTCGAGAAGTTGACATTAAGCAGAGACTTCAATTAAGGCTGGATCCCAGAGAGTTGGATGCAGGCAGAAGACAGCAAGTACGCAAGGGTGGAACATGGCAGCTAGCTTGAAGGCTTCGAGAAACAGCAGGAGAGCAGCGTGACTTCAGAGCAGGAAGCGGGGGAGTGCGTGGAAAGTGGGGCATGGGAACCAGGTTTTACAGACTAGCAATTCTCAGTATGGTCCCAGGTGAGTGCTGTCCTAGTCTGCATAGCTGGGAACTTGTTAGAAATGCAGATTCCCAGCCTCAGCCCAGACCCACCGGACCAGAACCTCTCGGGTGTGGAGCCAACAATCTGGTTTGTTCAGCCCCACCCCACCCCCACTCCAGTGATTCTGGTGCCATTTGCACATACATCACTGCCGTGGCCATCGTACTCTGAGCCAAGACTAGAAGGCTTTGAAAGATTTTAAATACAGGATGACTGTGATCTGACCTAATATTTTCAAATGATTACTCCCAAAGCATGTGAAAGAATAGACTGGGCCAGAAGTGGAAACAGGGGGTGGTTAAAAGGCTGTTGCAGTTACCCAGAGGACAGATGAAGGGGATTGGTTTGTAGCGGGAGGGGGTACAAAGTGATTCTTCTGAATACCTCCGAGCCAGCCCCAAACCCAGCAGAAATAGTGATACGGTAGTGCCGGTAAAGTTCTTTCCTCTGCTTGCCACTCTCCAAAGTAACAGTTGTTCATCGCCTTCCTCTCCTGTTGCAGTACCAAATTTTCATCCCGATGGTGAATAAAGTTCTGGTGCGACACCGAATCAACCATCAGCGCTATGATGTCCTTATCTGCAGAATTGTCAAGGTAAAGTACACTTTGCTTTTGTGTCCAAGTCCCCCACTGTCTTTCCCCTTAGCATTTTCGATGTCTTAGCTATGGGAGTATATCCGCCTTTTCAGCTCTCAACTTCTACAGAGACAAAGTTTCCCAGCTTTGCGGGCCGCTCAGCCCCGCTGCTGCCTCCTGAAAGCAGCTATATGCACATGTAAACAAGGGAGCCTCGTTGCATTACCAGCAATACTTTATTTTCATGTGTTACAAAATGTTAATCTTCTTCTGATTATTTTTTTAACCATTTAAAAATGTAAAACCCATTCTTGGTTCTTGGGCCACACAGGCACAGGCTGGGGGCTCTTCACTGCCCCTGCCCCCATCTCTTTGTCATTGTTCACAGTCACTTCCTCTTTGCCAGTGGCATGCTCCTCCTGTCAGTGACCGGGAATGACCGCAAAGGCTGGTCTACGGTGGGAGGACAGCCTCATTTTGGCCGTGCATGGAGCCCAAATCCTGGCTCTTCCCAAAGGTGTGAGCCTCCCAAGGCTTAGAATGTTTTCTAAACTGGGAGCACTTCGTGGAGTTGCATATTTTGTCTATAAATCTCTGGTTGCAGGGCTACACTTTGGCTGATGAAGAGGAGGACCCTTTGATTTACCAGCATCGAATGCTGAGGAGCGGCCAAGGGGATGCATTGGCTAGTGGACCAGTAGAAACGGGGCCCATGAAGAAACTGCACGTCAGCACCATCAACCTCCAAAAGGCAGGCCCATTGTTTCTTGGGAGACTTGGAAAGGAGAGCCCTACCCTTCTCTCTGGTTCAAAACTTTTAGCTCTTGTAACTGTTTCTTTTTCTTTTCTTCTTTCTTTCTTTCTTTCTTTCTTTCTTTCTTTCTTTTTTTTTTTTTTTTTTAAGATTTACTTACTTTTAGAGGGAGGGGAAGGGAGGGAGAAAGAGAGGGAGAGAAACATCGATGTGTGGTTGCCTCTTGCACACCCCCAACCGGGGACCTGGCCTATAACCAACAACCCTTTGGCTCTCAGGCCAGCCCTCAACCCACTGAGCCATACCAGCCAGGGCTCGTGTAACTTTTTGTTTAAAACAACTAAAAACCAGCCTAGGAATTTTTCTGAAAGTCTAGATACCATGAACTTAGGTCATTTTGTCTTTTCTCAGGATGTCTGAATTATAATTTTTTTTTTTTTTTTTTTATGAAAGGGAAAATAAAGAACAAAGTGTCCTTTCATGCTCCTTTAGAGCTTTGATGACAGAACACTTTGTTGCAAATAACCTTGTTGTATGAATGACCAGTCAGCCCCCTAGCTAGCGCTGAGACCGTTGCAGGCTCCTTGAAGCCCTGCTTCTCGGACTCTTCAGGCACTCCCACTCCTGGGGAGCTTGTTAAAATTCAGGCTGGTCTGAGGTGAGGCCTGACATTCTGCATTTCTAACAGACTCCTAGGGGATGCCCATTCTACCAGCTTACAGACCACACTCTCAGCAGGGACGCATCTGATCTTTGCGGATAAGTGCTGCATTCTCTGTGCTGACTAGGATATAACCAGCTCCTCGCCACGCATGCCATGTCATCCACGTGAACAGGCAGTGTCATGACCTCTGTATGGAGCTGAGCAGAATAATCACAGTTGCAGCACTGACTTGTAAATGAATGTACCAGGTTGCCTGTTTGTCCCATTTTCCATTAGCCTTTAGTGCTTCTGGGGGGGTGGATTTAAACATGGTATTCCTTGTCCTTTCACAAGCAACTGACCCAAGGCAGCTGCACTTCATGTGTAGCAGCAGATCGAGATGCAAAACTGGGCAGGACAGGGTCCCAGCTGACCCGTTTTGTTCCTGGCCAAGCCCATCAAGATCTGAACGCAGCCCTGTCTGCATGTGTTCACACGTAGTAGGAGCACTTGGCGTTAATTACCGGCTGTGGTGGCAGTCTTGCTCTGAAGTGAGCACTGCTGAGAGAGAGTTTCCCATGGCATGGCGGCGGTCCCTGCATCAGGAGTAACACAGTGGTCCCCCTGTGGGCTTTGTGACTGCTGGTCCCAGACTCCAGGAGGAAGAGGGAGGTCATCAGTCACCTGGATTCCCAGGCAGCATTGAGGCCACCCTGCTGGCCCCTTACACATGAAGGAAGAGCCCGGCAAAGAGGCCGTTTCCACCCACATGTTTTCAGCCTGCCCAGGTTCAGGATGTTCTTCCAACAGGCAGCTGTCCACCTGCATTAGAGCTTTGTTCTCAGTTTTAGGAAATTCTCCAGGAGTCTAGCTTGCTTCCATGAAGTTTTACTTTCTACCCAGGACTTGGAAAAATAAGCATAACCATTGCCAAACAGAAAATAAGTGAAATCTCTAGTTTACCTCACCTGAGAGAAGAGATCAAGTTAAAGAAAACCCTAAGCAAAACCCTCCACAGCTGCCTCTTAGCTCTGTTTCATCAACAAGTAAACTGTGCTTCTACGTATTTATGTGATGATAATTAGGGATTGGTGTATTTACCAGCTTTTAAAATAACAATGTGCCATCTCACTCACATTTCTATTGGATTTACATGATATAGAAAACATAAAAACCACCTGAATATACCTGTCAAATGCCTCCCAGTATTTTCAGCAGCTTTTACTGCCTTATGATCATCTATTGGGCTTACCTTCTAAATGAGTCATCTGACATTCCACCAGCCTGCACCAGCATTACTAGATGAGGCAGTTAACAGGGCGGCGGGTGAGGTGGGGGTGGGCAGGTGAAAACTGGCTTCAGACTGCTCCTTGAACAGTGACTACAGAACCCAGAGAATTGAGAGT
Organism: Noctilio leporinus; assembly: GCA_004026585.1. Classification (NCBI taxonomy): domain Eukaryota; kingdom Metazoa; phylum Chordata; class Mammalia; order Chiroptera; family Noctilionidae; genus Noctilio; species Noctilio leporinus. Next base: position 197,850 of record PVIW01000782.1, read on the forward strand.
TGATTAGGTTTAAGTGAAAGAACGGGGAAAGGCCCATGTCAGGGACTTAGCCTGATTAATAGATCGTGCAGTTGTCTCAGTTAAGCTAACATTTTGTTTTTTTAAAAGATTTTATTCATCCCAAAGGTCGCTGGCTCAATTCCCAGCCAGGGCACATACCCAGGTTGCAAGCCAGGTCTCCAGCCAGGTCCGTGGCTGGGGACAGGTGAAAGGCAACCAGACACTGATGTTTCTCTCCCTCTCTGCCTCTCTCTAAAAATAATAAAAGTAAAATCTTAAAATATTTTGTTCATTATTTTCAAAGAGAAGGGGAAAGAGGGAGGAAGAAAGGGACCTGGCTGGAGACCTGGCTTGCAACCTGGTTATGTGCCCTGGCTGGGAATCGAGCCATCGACCTTTGGGTTTGCAGGCTGGTGCCTGTCCACTGGACCACCAGCCAGGGCAGAAGCTAACTTTTTTTTTTTTTTTTTAAGATTTTATTTCATTATTTTTAGAGAGAGGGGAAGGGAGAGAGGCAGAGAGGGAGAGAGACATCAATGTATGGTTGAGTTTCACCTGCCTCCAGCCACAGACCTGACTGGAGACCTGTTTTGCAACCTGGTTATGTGCCCTGGCTGGGGAAAGAAGCTAACATTTTTTAAAGACCTATTTGCTACCATTACTCAGATGGTAACAACAACCATGATAGTAATAATAGACACTGACATTTGTTGAGTGCCTTCCATGTGTCAGGCACTATTGTGAGCACTTTACGTACTATATTGATTCATTTACACCGAGTTAGGTACTATCATCACTGTCCCCATGTTATAGATGTAGACTTAGAGGCACTAATGTGCCCAGTGTCAGCTGGTGAATGGTGGAGCCAGGATTTGACCTATTGATAGAGAGTGACTCCAGAGCCCAGTCTCATAACCACTGTGCTCAACTGCCTTCCCATACCCGGGCCCAGCGTCACATCATTAGAGGGCAGAGACATTGACAATGCTGTCTCGTACACGTCCAACTTTAAAACGCTGTGTACTACAGTACAGCTATCTAGAGACCCATTGTGTAGGGAGGAAGCCAGAAATCCATGGGTGGAGAGGACTGATGTTTCCATTTCTTTTAGGGTCTAAAAGGCAAGTCCTTGGTATCTAGTTTTATTCTTCTTGTTCAGGGGTTCTCCTTGGATGCTCAGTGAAAACCCTTCCTGCGATTTTTCAGTTTGTTCTTGTTGTATCTCTGCTTGAGTGTCTGACATAAAATATTAAGTGTGTGTAATGTCACTCCTCAGTGGCTTCCCAAAAGCAACAGTGAACCTGCAGTTTATCCCAGGGAGGTGATGGGTGGAGTTGTTGATGGTTAAGTGCTATAGCACCTGGGGGTCTCTTTCACTCCCTGGACCACCTCACTTGAGAACTTCTTCTCTAATTTATGTTACTTCCCTAGTTTAGGGCGGATTGACATGTCTCTGCCAGAGAAATCTTTCAAGAATGTATTTTTAAAGTTTGGCGTTTAATAGGGCCAGGCCAATTCAAAGAAATGTCATCTTGATAATAATTGCAACCATTTTTGCTTATCTTTCCCAGGCAGACCTTTAAGATACCATTATCCCCAGGTGAGGGAGACTGAGGCTCACATGCAGCAATTTGCCCACAGAGCCACAGCCCTTGAGGGGCGGAGCTGGGATTCCACCCAGGGGTGTCTAACTGGAGAGGAGCAGGAGCTCACATGCACAGCACTAACTGTGGCAGGCACTGATAGACACCTGTTACACATGTAACCTTAGTCCATCCTTAAAGCACCTATGAGGTGGGCACTATTAGCCCTTTTTTAAAAAATATTTTATTTATTATTTGTAGAGAGAGGGTAAGGGAAAAAGGCATAGGGCGAGAGACATCCATGTATGGTTGCCCTTCACCTGCCTCCAGCTAAGGACCTGGCTGGAGACCTGGCTTGCAACCTGGTTATGTTGCCCTGACTGGGAATCAAACCAGTGACCTTTGGGTTCACAGGTCGGCGCCTTATCCACTGTGCCACCAACCAGGGCTATTAGCCTTTTTTTTACAGAGGAGGAAACTGCGGCCCAGGAGTTAAGGGATTCGCCCAAGGTTGGACAGACAGATTTGCCCGGAAGCCGCTAGCCCCAGAGTGCGGGTGTTGACCACTGCGCTCTACTGCCCACCTCCAGAGCCTGAGTCTCCCCGTCCACCTCCCTAAGCTGCCCCAGGGTCACTCTTTGTTCCTGGAGGGCGCAGGGTCTTGAGGAAAGGTGGAGGGCACGTACTGGAAAGTAAACTTTTAATCTGCTCTCCCCCTTTGGTCTCAATCTACCATGGTGCCACGTGTCTGGAGCTCACTGCTTACCTGATTGTAACAGGGCTCACGGTGCAGTCAGCCTGAGCATGTCCCCTCTCCTTGTGAGACTCCTCTGTCAGATGAGCCAGTGTCCTACTACAGAGAGTATCCTGGGCCTTTCACACACTGCTGGAGGCTGCTAGTGGAGTGCACTGCAGATGTGACAGTCCCATCCATTCTGGGTCTGCAGATCTCTCGGTGCTGGTAGAATCTAGCACAGATGAGTTGTAAAACGGGCTTTTTCTATTCTGTGGTATGTACTAGAGGTTGCTGGTTTTGCTTTATGGCTCTTAACTAAATATTACTCTTTTGTACCTGTGCTCTGAGAAAATTTTATCATGAGGGGTTTAATTTTACAAATCAAAGAAATGGAATAATTATTTCATCGATTAGGGCTCTTGACAACTGGCCCTTGAAACCGACAGTTCCCCATTGTTGCCTGTGGGTTTATAGGCCTGGGGAGCTGCCAGAAGGGTCTCCAAAGATGACTGGCTGGAGTGGCTGAGGCGGCTGAGCCTGGAGCTGCTGAAGGACTCCTCGTCGCCCTCCCTGCGCTCGTGCTGGGCCCTGGCGCAGGCCTACAACCCGATGGCCAGGTATGATGGGTCCGGGCTCCCGCTTCCCAGCTTCCGATTGGAATGGAGAGGATCTGCACATAGAAAATGGTATATGGGAATTAGTAATAGGCAGTAGTGAAAGAGCTAGTATTTTTAATTCTGCTAACGTCTGGGGTGGGAAGAGTAAAGAAAAAGGCCAATTGAAAAAGCTCGTACTGCAGGAAAGGCACCCTTGCTAGTAGGCCTTTTATTTAGAGCCAGAATTTTAATTACAAAGTTACAAAGTCATTTGCAACTCTGGAAACAACTATAGAAGAGTGTAATATAACCTGTTTCCAATAATAACGTATTGTAGTTATTTATTGCTGCATTAGAAATACTCCAACACTTAGTGGCCTAAAACAACAACAATCATTTTATTTTGCTCATGAACCGCAGTTTGGGCAGGGCTTGTGGGAACAGCTTGTCTCTGCTCCACACGTAGGAGGTGGAGGTGTTTGTCTAGGGGGCTGGAAGATTGACTCTCAACATGGCTTCTTCATTACGCGTGGCAGCCGGGCCTGCGTATGGAGCGGGAGTTAGCCCCGGCCGGCCACCCTGGTTCCTGTCGGCATGATGGGTGGCTCGGGCTTCCTTGGGGAGCACTGGCTGTGCTCAAGAGTGAGTGTCCCCGCGGAAGTGCGTGCGATTTTTATGACCTGTCCTTGGAAGCCATGTTGTGTCACTTCTGCCATACTCTATTCTAGGTCATCACAAAGGCCCACTCACGCTCAAGGGGAGGAGCTCTGGATGCCACCTTCTGGTAGCTGCTGGGGAGTAGCGCTCTCCAGGGGAGCATGTACAGCAGGAGTGACACAGCCATCTTTGCAAAGTGGAATTTGCTGTGGAAAACACTTGCAAATAGTGAATCTTAAGCAGCCATTGAAAACTTGGTTTATAAAAAGTTATATGTAAAACATTTACAGTGTAATGTAAGTGAGTAAAAGGGAATACAAAGTGGTACAAATATGTGATTTTTAACTATTAAAAATATACATACATAAGGAAAAGAGTAGAAAGTAATACAACAGTTCTAAGTAGGAAGGTTTAAAGAGTATTTTCTCTTTTGATTTGCTCCCCTGTTTTCCGAACTTTTCTGCAGTGGACATTTGTTCACGGTGAGGCATTACGTGGTGGGTTAATTAGCAGATGGCGGGAAGCAAGAGGCAAGGCCCTTCATTTCACTTGCAGCAGCGCAGCTGGTTTGCCGCCAAGTGTGCGGGGGCGATGCTTTAGCCAGGTGCTTAGCGACGGTCCCTGGGACTGGCGCTTCAATGCTTCGTTTGGTTCATCTCATTTCTTTCAAGTGTCTTCGTAACGTTTTGAAAATAGCGTCTAGGTCTCCTCTGTTTCTGTAGTGTGCAGATGTTGTCCATTTGGCTGGCATGGTGTGCCTCTCTTCTGCCCCAAGTCACTTTGGAGCATACTGTTATCCAAGGGACTTATGGTAATGTACACATGTGTGTTTATCCCTTAGTGCCACGTATTTTCATCTGGGATCCAATGTGGCCTCGGACATCAATCTGAAAGCTTATTTCTTAGTTTGCATAGGCCTTCTTTCCATCTTTATGTTACCCTTTGAATTTCAAATACTGGTTTTTTTCATCATATTCTAAAATTATATGCATTGGTCTGATTTATCTTTTAATGTAACAAAAAGTAGATGCAGAGCTATCAGATGTTAAACCTACACATTATAGGCATATTCTATAGTTTCCAACTCCCCTTCCCCCACATTCACCAAAAAAAGGGTAAGATTTAAGTTCAGATGTCAAGGGTAGCAAATGTGTCCCCCCACACAATGACTTAAAATAGCTTTAGTAATGTTAGAAATGGCACTGTGGTTCCAGGTCCTTGCAAGGCCCCAGCTGTGCAAGACTGGCTTCGAGAATCGTTTAAGATTTATGGACTTGGATTCCATTCTCTCATGCTTCTAGCTTCTTAAGTTCTGCTGTCATTTTGTTTATGGCCATCCAAAAAAGGGTTCTGGTTACACACTGAAAACCAGTAGCAGGTGCTGCCTTTGCTGTTTCCGATTTTAGGGATTTGGACATTGCCTGAGAAACGTCTCAAGAACCGTTCGAATGTTACTTTCTGAATTTGTTAATGCTCCCTATGTTAGCAGCCCCTGTCTGCTCCGCGCCTCCAGTGAGGAGGAGGGAGGCCAGGACTGCCTAGAAATGTGCCTGTTCCTTCTCTCTGCTCTCCTGTCTCCTCCTGCCCCACAGTTCCCGTATGTCAGTGTCTGTACCGGCCCCGTAAAACTGGTCTCACTAGCCGCATGGGTCCTTTTAAGTTAATTAAAATAAAATTCACATTCACTTCCTCAGTCACACACCACAGTTCGTGTCCTCAGTGACCAACGGCTACTATATTGGACAGGGAAGACATAGGCCATTTCCAGAAAGTTCTGTCGGGCAGCCCTGGTCTGTGGAACCACTATCCGTGATGCCAGGAGCAGACTGTTAGGTCTGACTCTGCACCAGGCAGAGGCATGACGGGCATTTTCATCTTCACTGTCCACTCTCTTTGCCTGCAGGGATCTCTTCAACGCGGCATTTGTGTCTTGCTGGTCCGAACTGAATGAAGACCAGCAGGATGAACTCATCAGAAGCATCGAGTTGGCTCTCACCTCCCAGGACATTGCCGAAGTCACACAGACCCTTTTAAACTTGGCTGAATTCATGGAGCACAGTGACAAGGTAAGGTTTTTGCCCCTTGTCCAGATGGAGCCCAACAGGGAACCCGCTGGTGGGCGGGAGAAGCACCCACTCAGCCAACTCCCGCTTGTGGCCCCACCTGCCACTTTCCTATGCCGGGGGTTCTGCTCTCCTCCAGGGCCCCCTGCCGCTGAGGGACGACAATGGCATTGTTTTGCTGGGCGAGAGGGCTGCCAAGTGCCGAGCCTATGCCAAAGCGCTGCACTACAAAGAGCTGGAGTTCCAGAAGGGTCCCACCCCCGCCATCCTAGAGTCTCTCATCAGGTAGGCTGCACACTGTTTTAAACTGCCACCTTCATCTCTCATGACATCTGTCCTCCCGCTGTTTGTTGCCAGTTCCCTGGAGTCACTTAGAGACTTCTGCTCCGTGACACCCGCAGTCGGGTCTGGGCCGCACACTTCGATGAGATGTGGTTGCAGGTGGCTCTCCCCAGTTTTCCAGCCACAGTTGTCCTGTCTGTTGAGCACCCGGGCTCCTGTTGTTTTCCCACCTGTGCTTGCTTGTCCCAGTGGAGTGAGTGTAGCAGCGCTGTTTCCGCAGCAGCCGAGGATAAGGAGATTCTACTCCTGAGGTAGAGAGTGTTCACTGGGCAGGAGTGGGAAGTAGTGGACCTGAGCCTCAGCAGCCACCCCAGGCAGGGTGGGCTTTAGCGACTCCCCGTGTAGGTGCCGGCGGCACCCCTGCAGCTCTGTAAGCACGGAGGCAGAGCAAAGCCCGAGATTCGCTGGTGCTTCTCCCTGCGTTGGTCGTGTCCGTCCTCTCCTAAGCGGCTGTGGAGCCTTCTGGGTAGAGGAAAAATAGGTTGTTTAATAAATTTTCTACCGTTAGGAAATTACAAATCTGGAGAACTGTTCGCTTACCCTGATGATTAGCAGAGAACGTGGCTCTGGGATGCAGTTATCGCCAGGTGAACGCCAGCACGGTCGATTACGTTACTCTGGGTAGTAGCTGTGGCTGAAACAGGCTGCTGCTTCGACGCTTCCTCCGCCCGAGCCACCTGCTCACTCTGCTTTGGAATAGATACTAAAAAGTGTTCCTTTAGATGCTTTAAAACGTGACCAGCAAAATAGAAATAGAGTTGTGTTTTTGCCCAGCTAATTGGACTTGGAGAGAATGTTGACTTCTAAAATACCACAAAGTGTTTTAAAAACATGCCGTCTACGGGGTCAGCTTCACTTTCAAATTGGGCACAGCAGGCGTGAAAGCCTGCACTTGCCCCATCTCTGGCTTAGCGTACGCAGTCTTGTTTGGTGAGTAATGAAACGCTGGTACCTGAATATAGTAACTTGAACATCAAGGAAATAGTTTTGCACATTAACTTCCCTGCTGACCTCTTTCTGTTCCGATCCTCTTTGAAACCTCCCTCTCCTGTCCCGAGCTTCCCCCGGTTCCGAGACGTCATAGACGTGTTAACGTTCATGCAGATTCATAATAGAAAGCTATACGTAGTCAGGGGCCTGGGAAGAGTGTTCAGGATCATATAACTGTTAAGCCAATCTAATTGGAAGTTAAGTCCTCAGAATTCCCTGCAGGGAAATACTGGCTTTAAGAAAACAGAGAAGCATCTCTTCCTAGGAAAGGCCCTCCTGTGAATCTCTTTGGTTCCTTCTGTTGTGATTCAGCCTGGCCTGCCTCCCTTCATTTGGTCTCCAGAGCTGAAGGCTGACGCCTTTTTGTTTCCATGTGCAGCTTTTCCTTCCAGTTCTCTAAGGCTGCTAGTCTTAGCGCTGTTGCAATGTTCTGCCCCCATTTTCACTGAAGAGGGATTTCAGAAACAGTCTTAAGCAAAGCTGCTATTGAGGAAGTGCCCTCAACACTCCCAGCCTTGCAGTGAGCCTCCTGGAAACTCCTCCGGGCCGGGCCAGCGGTGGCTGGAAGTCCCTGGGCCCCGACTTTGGTCAGGTCCTGGTGACACTGCTCTGCAGTGACAGACAGGATTCCCCCGCCTACAGTGGCTGCTTGCAGCTTGGTTACCAGCCCACCTCTGACGAACTACAGGCGTGGTACCTGTTTTGTCAGCTGCCATCCCCACCTCCTGCTCCTTTTTCCTTCTGTCTTCTCTTCACCATTTGTCTAGTTTTTTTGTTTGTTTGTTTTTTAGATTTTATTTCATTATTTTCAGAAAGAGGGGAAGGAAGAGAGGGAGAGAGACATCAATGTATGTATGGTTGCTTTTCACCTGCCTCCAGCCACAGACCTGACTGGAGACCTGGCTTGCAACCTGGTTATGTGCCCTGGCTGGGGAATCGAACCTGCGACCTTTGGGTTTGCAGGCTGGCACCTTATCCACTGTGCTACCAGCCAGGGCTTGTCTAGTTTATAAAAGCTTATGCAGGTATATACATTTATGTCAGCTGCCTTAAATTCTTTTTGAAATAATCAGGTTTATTGTACACAAAAACATCTTTGCACAGCTGATTCTGAGTTTTTACTTTTATTTTTAAAAGCTGGGCTGTGATGACAAGATAGCTCTCTTGCTGCTGGATTGATCTCTCAATTGATCTCCTACCTATTGACATTTTCCCCTAGCTGCTCCAGCACAAATTAAATCCAAACCAGGGCCAGCATTAGAGAGGATGAACTCGCATCTCCCCAGAGCTGACATACACGAGTAAGTGTAATTGCTCCTTAGGGGAACAGAGGATTCGATGGGTATTTGATTATTTGGAAAAACACACACACACACAGCTTTTACTCAGTTATCCCAGAGCTTTAGGGTCAGGGCCAGTGGCCTGCTGACTTAGTCGCTTCAGGCTGGGTGGCTTACACAACTGCTATTTGTGTCTCAGTTCCGGAAACTGGGATGTCCAAGATTGGGGTGCAGGGTTGGTCGGGTTCTGGGGAGACCCGCTCTCAGGTTGCAGGTGTTTGCTCACATGGTGGAAAGCCCTGTGGGGTCTCTTTTTATGGCCCTGCTAACCCATTCAGGAGGCTCCACACTCTTGGCCTAAACACCTCCCAAAGGCCCCACCTCCAACTCCCATCACATTGGGGATTAGGCTTCAGCATAGAATTGGGGGTGGACCCACTCAGTGCATAGCGCTTGCTGTTCTTTCTCTACCCAAGTGTTTATTTTAGCTTTTGTTGTCTAGAGCCTCCATTTTGTTTCAGTGTGGGATGTATAGGAAATGAGAGAATGGTTAGATTCTTCTGCCTAGGCATCTTAGACTCTTCTCTTTCTAACCCCCTGATCTTTTTTATCCTATTGTTTGTTTGGGTTTTTTTTTAAGATTTTATTTATCATTTACAGAGAGAGAGGGAGAGAGGCAGAGAGGGAGAGAGACATCCACGTATGGTTGCCTTTCACCTGCCTCCAGCCACAGACCTGGCAGGAGACCTGGCTTACAACCTGGTTATGTGCCCTGGCTGGGGAACCAAATCAGGGACCTTTGGGTTTGCAGGCCAGCACCTTATCCATTGTGCTACCAGCCAGGGCTATCCTCTTGTATTTAGAAGTATTGTGCTGGCTGCTAAGCATCTCAGATTCCCCTGCCTGCCCCAGGAAGTTTCTAGTTGAATGCCCATCCCATGAGAAGCCCTACTCCAGTGTACTTCTTCTCCACTCAGTTTATTTCTTTGAAAATCCCTAAGATTCTGTTTTGAAGGTTAAGGAGGTTCCCAACAACCAAGGGACTATAGATACAATTTAACAATATTGAGCAAGAATCATGGTTTACCTCACACTGACCGGTTTAAGGGACTCGTTCCTTTTGGCAAGGAAAAAATGACTTCCTAAAAATCCAGATCATTTGTCATCTGTTATGGATAAAGATATTTTCCCTCTCTGGAAGCGTCAGTTTGCTTAAGTGGGACATAGTTTGCAAAGTGTTTTGAAACCAGGTGATGGCGTTGGCCTCCGCGGGTCAGGTGGTGCCTGCTGCCCTTTGTAAAGACCCTCGTCCATTGGCTCTTGGCCTCCTGCTCCTCCCCCAGCTTTCCCAAAGGCTGCAGCGAACGCCGTCTCTTTCTCACTGTTCACTGCCCTCTGATTTTTCGCTTCAACTCCTTAGGGATGATGGTGGTCATTTAAAAACAAGTGTTAAAAGTTTATCTTAGAAGGAAAAAGAAACTGAACATTTAAAACAATCTATATTTTATTTTTACAAAGCAAAATTCTTATAAACAGCATGAGTTATTAACCATAGTGCCATCTACCCTCATTTTCCAGCCAGTTTCTGTAGGCAAAAGCGCTTCCCGCTCTTTTCTTTCAGAGTAAATAAACATAGGTAAGTCTGTAAACTGAATAGTTTCAGGCAGTTTTGTGCCAATATCCATGAGGGAACTTACCCGCCCACCCGCTGGGGCTCCCTGGCACCCCAGCCCCACTCCCTGCTCTCAGTGCTGGGCCCCGGTTGGGGGGCAGGCAGGGGGTGCCCAGTGCCTGGAGCTTCCTCCAGTCAAGTCCGTCCTAAGGCAGCTCACCTCCAGCAGAACAATTTTTTTTTTTTTGTAATGTGTAGACTGAAGGTAATTTCATTGGAGTTAACAATAGAAACTCCTCCCCTCCACACCCACTGTCACTCCTATCTCGAGCACCCAGGACCCTTTCCTTGGGAATTAAAATAACATGGTTCCGTTTTGCAAAGAGACTTGTTTTCCGCCCTCACTTCGCCTTAAGCCTAATCAAAAATGGGGAAAGTCATCTCACAGTGATTTTTTTCATAGAAAAATCATGGAGAAAAGAGATAAACTGCTGCTATGTTGGGGATCTAGGTGGAGAGAGCGCACTCAGGCTGACCCCCTGAGAAGTTCGTGTCAGGACCCATTGTGCTCAAATACTTCACCCCGTTTACTGTCGCATCCGGGGGACGTGGGCGTGTCTGTGTTCCTCGGAGACTCACTCTGTCGTTGGAGACAGTAGGCTCTTCTTCGTCCACACCCTTCCTGTCCCCTCCCCATGTCCTCGCCCTGCCAAGCCCCCGCCTGTCTCCATGTCCCCACCCTGCTCCACAGCAGGCCTCCTCTCAGGGCTGGAAGTCTTCTGGGCGGATTTTCATCTCCACCCGTTTGAGGGAGTAGGTTGAGCCATGCCAGCCATACCAGGTGATGCCATCCAGGTGCTTGTTGTGCTCCCCGAGGCGGTAGAAGACCCCGTTGAGGTTGGAGTCGGTGCAGCAGTTGTACCAGTATCCACCTGGTGCAAGAAACAGATCCACGCCCATGAGCCTAGTGTGGCACACACACTCATCCACACCCGGAAGGGCTGAGAGACCAGCCTGCAGGGGTTTGTTTGGTCAGTTGTTTTAGTAATAGTAGCTGAGCAGTCAGAGCAGATATAAAAAAGAAATACTGTCCTGGCTGGTGGCACAGTAGATAAGGCACCAGCCTGTGAATCCAAAGGTCGCTGGTTCAGTTCCCAGCCAGGGCACATAACCAGGTTGCAAGCCAGGTCTCCAGCCAGGTCTGTGATTGGAGGTAGGTGAAAGGCAACCATACATTGATGTCTCTCTCCCTCTCTGCCTCTCTCCCTACCCCTCTCTCTACAAATAATGAATAAAATATTTAAAAAGGGGGAAAAAAAGAAATACCAAAGCCAGGCTTATCAGCCATGAAGTTACAATTCATGCTTTCCCTTCAAGTGGGGCTTAGATCTGAACTTCCCCCGACCCCCATACCTCACCTTTGCGGAGCTGCGCGCACTTGTCTAAGCAGTTGTCATTGTCCTTGTCCTTGGTGCTGAAGGCTGTGTTGTTATGATAGATGAGAGCATCATTCCCCACGTTGCCGCTGTAGTTCCCCAGAAACAGGCGATAGCTGTTCTGCTCGTTGCCCAAGACAAAGTGGCTGTACTCGGCGTAGCGCCTGTGGCCGTCCCAGTCCTGGGCAGTGGGGGGTGGGGGGAGCCTGAGAAAAACTGCAGCAGGATCCCACCCTGCTCTCTGCCCGCTCCGGCCACAGCCATCTACCTTTCCACCGCTGGGAACCCAGTAAGAGTTACTCCTTGTTTACCTCTACACCTGGGAATCAGAAAACAAGGGTCCTAGACCAGACTGTTCTCCGGAATCACCACAGGCCTCCACTAGTGCCTGTCTCTTTCTTACTCCTCACTTCCTGTTTGTAAGGTTGTACGGTATAGGTTTGTGTTTTTACAGTGTCCCACTTAGAGATGTCATAGGAGTAATTTGTGGATGCAGTGATACTTCTAGGCCTTGGATGATGGTCACCAACCAGCATCAGTAAGGTTTGCACATAGAGGATCTTTTGCCTTTGGTCGCTGACTATTAGATTACAGTGCTTTGGCCCAAGTACAGCCCCTTCCTGCACACATGCAGCCTCACTTTTTTGAAAAACGGGAAAGAACCTACTCTTCCGCAGCCGTACCACCATCTCAGGGACAACTGCCACACTGAATACACGAGCCTAATACACAAGCCTAAAGTGAGTGAGGATAGGAATGGCGCCCGGAGTGTGCACAGTTGCGTGTGGTGGCCTGGCCCCTGCCTGGGGCCCAGGCCTTGCGCTCACCTCCATCTCCACACGGAGCCGGGTTGGCCGTCTGGAGAGCCGGTGGATGTGTTCGTTCCCCAGCCAGAAGTCCCCGCGGATGCTGCCGAAGCCCTGCTTGTACTGTTTCCAGTCCTGGTAGAAGGAGACGAGGCCACTCTTCCGTCTCTGAATGACGGTCCAGCCGCCACCTGCCATCTCCATGTCACAGAACACCTGAGGCAGAGGGGGTGCTCTGGTCAGAGCCCCAAAGAGGCAGGAGCATGGGGGTGGACTCACCTCCCTTCTACCTCTGCAGAGCCAGGGGTGCGAACACAGGCTCACCGTGGCATGTCTGCCCCAGTGTGGGCAGGGTGGGGCAGGGCAGTTCACTGAGGAAGAATCACCAGAATTGAGGATGGCACAAGTAAATGCTCATCGAGTTTGAAGGGAAAACTCCAGGTACTTGTGATGGGTTCCCCCATGGTCCCTTTCCCCCTCCCTCAAAGACTAGCTGGGCTAGGGCCTGGCAAGAGCTTTTAGCTAGTTAGGCAGAGGTTCTCGACTTAGTTAACCTACGTGAGAAGGTTGGTGTCTAGTTGATAATGAGTTATCTGAATTTTTCCCCCTATAAATGGAGTGTTTGGATAGCTCCGTGGTATTTGGCGTGGTAGTTTCTATCCTGAGTTTCCATTTTGTTAGACTCTGACTAGCCCTGTTGTCCCTTTGAGGGCGTGGAGGACGGACAGTAGAGTGTGGGCAGCGGCTGATATGGCCTCACCTCCAGCTCAGGGCTGCCCAGGAAGTCGTCAGGAGGAAGCTTATACACTCCGGAGATGCGGTAGTTCTTCTGGTAGAGGGACGAGCAGTCATAGGTGGCATCTGCAAAAGGGACATACCACAGCAGTGAGCGTGCAAACCCGGGCTCCCTGGCAGGCAGGCCTTCCTGCTGCGCAGAAACGGGAAGTAAGCGCAAGATGTCACCTCGACCATGACGTTCGCATGAGCGTTCGTTACTAGACAGTGTCCAGTGACCGAGAGCTGGGTAAGCCCTTTACCTAGAGCGCAGCAATGGGACCAGCAAGCAGGTGACACAGGCTTACTCTGAAATAAAGTGCCCTGCGGTAGCTCCAGGCCACGAATTCTGGAATTATTACAGCGTGTGGGGGCCGCGAAACAGACACTGTCAGCTCCGGCTTCTGGGGCAGCCAGCCTGTTACCAGGTAACAGCATCCTGCGGGGTTGGTTCTGTTGTTCTTGGTTTGTTCAGGTGGTTGGTTGGTTAGTTGGTTTCGTTGTTTTTCAGAGGTAAGGGCTACTGGTGTCCTAATTAAAGGAGATAAATTTATAATCTTACTCCACCCCCACCCCACCCTGCCTTGAATCTCACACTGCTGGACAAACACAGATGCACTTTTTTCCTGGCTCAGTGATTGGAATGGGGACATGAGAGCCTTGGACATGGACAGGCTGGTTTTTACTCTGGGGTTGATTTAAACATTCCCCTGGCTGCACTGAGGGCAATTGCTTTATATCGGATTATTTTCTTGCTCTAAATATTGATGACATTGTGGAAGGGACAGTGTTTCCTGATACAGTTGAGCCAATGGAAACTCTCCTGACCAGAGACACTTGTGTCTTCTGTGTCTCAGGAACGTCTCCTGGTGACAGTTGCCCTGGGCCTTCGGGAAGAGTACACAGAGGGCAGATGGTGACACTTCTGCCCTGGGACTTGCTGAGGCAGAGCACATGAGGAGAGAAGGGCTGGCCTTTGCCAGCAGAGGTCTTCACTCTGTTACTGACGAAAGTATCCAGGGACTGCTTCCTGCAAGGGTCTCCCTGTCTGCAGAGTTTGAAGGTGACCTGGCCCGTGGTAACAGAGAAGAAAAATAGGGAACGTGGTTCTGGGCAAGAGGAGTAGGAGACCCGGCAGGAGAGCTGCATCTGCCTCCAAGACAATCCTGCTGGGAGGTGGGCTAATAAGCCCCTGTTGGAGGAGCAGAAGTGACAGCTCAGACTCCTCTGTCTGGCCCGGTCTTCTGCATGCTGGTCTCATCTTGCAGACCAGGTCAGGACTCGCTTGTCTGGGAAATGTCCTGAGAATGCCTTTCTGGTCCTAAACTGAGGGTAAGGAAGTACATGCTGAGAGTGATTTACACACGTTGGTTTAAATAACAAAATTTTTAAGCATAATTTCACGTTAAAACTTTTTCATTTGAACTAAGATAGCAGTGACTTACTCCTTTCTTTGTTCTTGACTTACAGTTGTGACCAAAAAGTTTTGGTTTTTTTGTTTGTTTGTTTCTTTTTTAATGTATGGTTGCCTCTCACCTGCCTCCAGCTATAGACCTGGCTGGGGACCTGGCTTGCAACCTGGTTATGTGCCCTGGCTGGGAATCGAACCAGCGACCTTTGGGTTCACAGGCCAGAGCCTTATCCCCTGTGCCACCAGGCAGGGCCGTGACCAAAAGGTTTTTAAGAAAGAGACGGAGAGAAACATCAACGTGTGGCTGCCTCTCGTACACCCCCAAATGGGGACCTGGCCTGGCAGTCCAGGCATGTTCCCCGACTGGGAATCGAACCTGCAACCCCTTCATTCATAGGTCAGTGCTCAGTCCACTGAGCCACACCAGCCAGAACCAAAGTTTTTATTTCAGTAAGAAATAACATCTATCGGATATGCTCCTTCCAACTAGAAATTTCCTGGTTATTTCAGAAAACCGAATTTCTAATAAATTCACCTTGACCTATCTGAGCCAAGCAAACAAGAAACTAAAAATTATTTTACAAGAGAAAACATTGTATTTGGCCTTTTAAAAATCCACATTTCAATGTTACATTTTCTTCCTATGTTGTTATTATTAGGGAGAATTTTATTTGAGATCATGGGAAAGATAGAAATACCAGAATTGAGGAAACTTGGGGAGCCTGCCTCTTCCTGAACACGAAAGAATTCCAAAGGGCCCTGGGCGGTGTCTCTACACTTCATCCTGAGCCAGGGGGAAGAGCCAGGTTTGCAGAGAGAGGATACGAAATTTCATTGAGGCCCATTCCACTAAATGTGAGACATAAGATAACTTTTTTGCTTCCAGTGCAATAGATGTTTTGGTTTGGGTGTTCACTCCTGCCTCTTTAGGACTGAGGGTACAGTGTCAGCTCTGGGTAAGGAAGAGGACCAGTCAGGAAGATTGAACCCTCTTTCCAAGATTTGCTGCATGATTTTGGGCAAATTGCATAATTTCTCCTTGCTCCAAGGTAATAGTTCATACCTTCAGTGTACTGAAACACTGCGAATAAAAGAGACCTGTGAAGGTATATTTACAGAACGTGGGAAAGCAAAAGGAACACTCTGTAAGCCTTTAGTAAAGAGAAAATAGCATGTACCCAAGAAAGTTACCCCCAAGGAACCCCCAGTAATCGTTTGGACAGCCAGGTTCACCAGAAGCCGTGCCACAGGTGGGGGACACTGGCCCTGGCAGGGCATGGCGGTGAGGACTCGAGGCCACGCGCTGCTTACCTGCCGAGGTCTGCGTGAGCGTCTGCGCCGCCTGCAGCTGCATGATGTCGATCTGGTTGTTCATCTCCGAGTACTTGCTCTCGGCCTCGGTGAGCCGCGCCTCCACGCGCTTGGAGCCGCTCTCCAGTTCCATCACCTGCATGACCACGCCGACCCAGTCCTTCTCCTGCTTCCGGCTCAGTTCACTCAGCAGGCTGCTCAGGTTGGCAATCTGGGCCTTGAGCTCCTTCACCTCCTCGCAGCAGGCGGCCACCTTGAGCTGCGCAGGCGTCTTGCGCTTAGGGGGCTTCTGTGGCCACACCGGGTGACTGCCGAAGGCCAAGATGAAGATGCAGAGCCAGGTCACAGCTGAGAGTGTCTTTTCCAGCATCTCTGTGGGCTGGTGAGGAGGGCTCTTCCTGGGGGCGATCTTGGGCCTGCCCAGCTGCACGGCAGAGCTGCAACCCTTGCACTGTGGATGGGCTCCGCACTGGTGCTTTCTCTTCCCTCACTCTCTCTTAGCCTTTGTCAAAGCTTGAGTCTGAAAGTGCAGCTTAACCGGGTCTCCTATAGCCTTCCTTCCCCAGCCTGAATGCCCCACAGTCTCAGCATCTTAAATAGCGTTCGCTGCCTACACCTCCAGCCCATGGGCTTCAGCCCCTCCCGGGGCCTGTTGGGTGAAGTCAGCGTGAACTTAGGCCAGAGAAAGGGGGAGGGAGACAGGGCGAGTCTTTCTTTCCTTGCCTGCATGCACAGGCTCCAGGCCAAGACTAGAGGGCTGTGAATTAGTGTGTTTCCAGTTTGGCCTGTTAGATTATGCCCCTGCCAGCCGCTGGCTCAGCTCTATCAGCAAAGCGGGGCAGCGTCAGAAGACATTCCAGATTCCATTCTGAAGGTTATATAACCACGGGGTGAGCATAAGGTAGGCAGTGAGAGTTGAGGGTAGGACTCCGCTCACCCAGGTAGGCCTGGTAATGTCATCCACGCTGTTTGTAGGAGGCTCTGGTGTAGTCTGGCATCCTGCTTTTAACAAGGCTGTTTATTCCTTTCTCTGATCATCGTTCAGTGTCTTACAAAAACCCCATTCCACCTGGATCTAACACTGTCTCCCACTTGAACATTCACAACTTAGAAAAGCTCTGCAAAGAGGAGGAGGGAATGAATCTCTTAGGAAGCAAAAAAGACTTTGTAGTTTGTATCCGCAGGATTTGCTTGGTTATCTTTCTTTTTACAGACTTTTTCCTTTAACAAAAAGTGGGCTTCTCACTCTTGACCTGTGGCAAGGAGGTGTTGGAAGTGGTGGCGGGGATGGGAACTCGGGCAAGGTGGACATGGTTCCGGGTTGGTCCCCCACAGTTCCATTGGTCTTCAGGCAGAACGGAGAACCCTTGGCGTGTGGTTCAAAACTTGGGAAATATATGCAATGATAGAAGAATCCCCATCACCAAATAAATCTGTATCTAGAGTCTCATTTTCCTCGTCCTATGCAATATGGTTTGCAAATCTGACCTTATTCGCCATTTACATACTCATACGATATCCCTGAAGGTAGGGATGTTGTCATTTTTCAGGTAATGTATTTGAGGGGCACCCTGCCTTTGAAAACAAATGGAAAAAGCCCAGGTTTTCAGCAAACTTTAAATCTTCCAAATGAACTTTTCACTAAGAATGTGTACAAAAGTCCCTTTGTCCTTAAACAATAACCCCGTCTTTGTAACCTACTCTGTACTTTCCCTGACGAGGAGCCACTGAGGCAGGCCTTGTCCCGCGGCTGTTTGGTGTGGCCCTTCACCCGCAGCCAGGCTGACCCCTGGCAACTCTCCTTCCCTGCCATGCCCTTGGAGTCCTTCCCAGCCACAGCTTCTAGCTTCTCAGCAAGTCACCTCTGCCCAGGCAGCTGGAGTTACCAAAGTGTGTCTTTTTCCTCTTAAGTCAAAAAGCCATGGTGGGTCGCGTGGATCAGGGTTTGTTTTCCCACATTGTCTCCTTTGCCTACTAAGGGGTGAGGATGTTGCTGGCACTTGGCAGTAACCTGCCGTTCTGCTTACTGGATGGGGCTTAAGTCGGCTCTGTCCGCTGGTCCCTGGGCTTCGCCAATGTCTAGTTCAGCTGGACTCCAGTCTCCGCTCCATGGCGTTTATTCCGCTAACGGGAACCTGGCGCCACCTGTCAGCACCCGATAGGGGGTGCTAGACTGCATGAGAATCTTCAGAATGTCCCCTGGCCATCAGATGACACTGACCTCTAACCTCATGCCATGGAAGTGCTGTGTGCCGTGCGGTCATAGGTAACACCGCGCATGACCCCGTGTCTCGGAGCTCCCACGTAGCAGCGCAGTAAAGACAACGTCACAGAACAGTGGGGTGTTATGGACTCCCTTCCCAGTAGCTGCTCCCCCACGTAAACAGGAAAATGGTATGAGCAGATTTTGACACCCGGACAGAAAATGAATCAGTCGTTCACATCTACAACGCACATAGCGGTCCCTTCCAGGAAAGGTAGTGGCGTTTGGATCTCAAGCCCTAGCTCTGACATTTCTTTTCTGGAAACTCCTCGCTCACATAAGGCCTAAGTCGGAGGCAAGCTTTTCTGATTTGAAGGTTTTCTTAAATTGCCTAAGCTGCCCAAATGTCAGTGCCCCTGCCCCCAAGTGTTTTGAGTAAGTAGCTAATTGAGAGGAGTCCCCCTGTCAGGAGATGATCTCCCCTCCAGAACAAGCACAGCCCCTTGATGTGCTCCGTCCTGAGCTTCCACAGGAGGGAAAGGGGAGCTCTGAGTGCAGCCGAGCCCGTGCAGGAAACCAGGGGAGCGTGGGGGCCGGCGTGGTTTCTCCGCTCCTTCGATACACATGGGCGTTGACTGGAAAATTACAGAGCCTGGGTTGGATACCTTAGAGCTTTTCCGTTTCTCCATTTCACTGGTGGTGAAAGGGGGTCAGTTTGGTGTGCCTGGGAAAGATGCTTTTGCAAATGAAGCTTATGTTCTGAACAAGAAAAGCCAGTGAGCTGGACCGCGCGGCGTTGGGCTGGCCCTGGACTGGCAGCAGCCAGGCAGCCTGAGGGGACAGAGCTGCGAAGGGCCCAGAGCAGGCCTCCTTTCCTCACACATTCCTGCCGCCGCCTGTTCCGAAACCCTCGCCTTCAGAACTGCTGAGGGAGGGGAGGGGAGCAGCTGCTCTCAGGACCAGGATCCCAGTTTATCGAGTGGATACAGCTCAGAAGAACCTGCCTTGTTGTTAGCTTATGTGCTTCACGGGAATATTTTCCCTCTTCTGAAGTCTTTTAACGAGCCACAGCTTGCCTTCCCGTATGTAGCCATTTATACCTGACCCATCTATCTCTCAGTTCTATTTCTATCTCACCTGAAAGCCCAGGTCCATCACAGGAACTATTTCCATCTCTTCCCCAAGCTTTCTAGTTCCCCACTTCCACCAGAGTGCATCCTGGATGGATTAGAAACCATTGTTCCCAGGCCTCCTGTTAAGAGTCGATTATTTAGTTACAGCACCGAATAGAAGAGTCCATCTCAGATCTCTCTCAGGACTTCGTACCAAACATTTGTTCTGATGGTACCAGCCCAGCCTCAAGGGCTTCGCAGTCTAGTTCGAGAGGCAGACAGCCAAACTCTAGGACAGTGTGACATGCTAGGTTAGGGACACAGAGGAGGATAAGTGCCCCACCCAGGTGAGGTTCTAGAAGGCCTCCCAAGGGCAGCGCTACCCAGGTTTTAAAGAAAAAGGAGGAAGTAGCCGGTAGTGGCAAGGGCGCTCTGGGCAGAAGTGCAGTCGTGTGAAAGACCGTGGCTTGCCCTGGCTGGTGGCTCAGTGGATTGAGCACCGGCCTGTGAACCCAAGGGTCACAGGTTCGATTCCCAGCCAGGGCAAGCCAGGTCTCCAGCCAGATGCATAGCTGGAAGCAGGTGAAAAGCAACCATACATTAATGCTTCTCTCTCTTTCTTCCTCCCTCTCTGCTCTTCTCTCTACAAATAATAATTTTTAAAAATCAAAAAAAATAAATAAATGAAAAAGACCGCGGCTTACTGAGAGTGCCAGGGGCTGAGTGAGGGAAGGTGGAGGAGCACATCTGAGGGGCCTGAAGAGTCCATGTGAGGAGATTGTGATTCTGGAGACAAAGGGCTGTGGAGGAAACCCAAGAAGCTTTTACCTCTTGTTGCTTTGTTTTCCTGAGTCTTACCAGGAAAGCGGCTTTTGTAGCTGGCAGACAAGATTTTTAACTGGAAATGGGTGGCTTAGAACATCAGAATTTTTAAAATTGTAATGCATCCATAGTAAATACCCCAAAGGAGTCATCCGGCTTGAGGATTAAGGAAGTGGTATGTGAAGGACTTGAAGTACTTGGACCTGGAAGCAAACAAATCTGCTTCTAATCTCAGATCTAATTTGATAGTTATATCTAATCCCAGATATAACTTGATAGTTCTATGACTATGGGCAAATTAAATCACGTAATTTCTGTGGAATGGAGATAAAAATCATAACTATTTCACCTCACAGGATTTTTACGAGGATTAAGTTAAAGCAAAAGATTAAAAATAGCTAACAGTACATAACTTTTTCTGATATAGAGAGAAATGGGATCTGAGTGTGTTTTAAGGGATTTGCTTTGGGAAATGGGACTAGAAGCACCTTTTTTTTTTTTTTTTTTTTTTTAAGGAAAATTCTTTAAAAGCTGATACAAAACATTTTAACAAATGAAATGTTGCTCACATCCAAATACCTGCCATTGTCCCTTGAAAATAAATGCAGTGTGGCAGCTGCTGACACTGTTCAGTTTGTCAGGGAGACTAATTATACTTTTGAGACAGATCTGAAAAGAAAGTAAATATTCTGCACTCTTAGGAAAAAATAACTTATTTGGCAAGTGGTGTCTTGTTTATGCTGTTTTTTGTTTTGTATTGTGAACAGGCACTAAAGCTGATGTTATTTTTGTTTTAAGACTTATTACCAAGAAAGAGAAACTATTTTAATGTATGAATAAATAAATAATAACCAAAGCACCTTTGAATAAGAAGAATAAATGTAGAGAAATTACCCTACTAGCAATCAGATTTATCATGAAGCTACAAAAAGTAATCACGGCAGTGTAGTATTGTCACAAGAACAGACAAATAGTTAAGTGGAACAGAATTAAACACCCAGAAAGAGACTCACACATCTATGGATACTTGATTTATGACAGCGTAGCAATGAAGCACGGAACAGTGAGGAAGCTTTGCTAGGCCAGCTAGGGCCTCACTGGAGCAGGAGAATGGGGAAGGCTTGTGACCCTACCTCGCACCCCACACAGAACTTCCAGTCCAGAGATTTAAATTCTGAATGTAAAAGGTATGACTAGGAGATTTATCTTCAGCATCTTGGAATAAGTAAAGATTTCCTAAATGAGATGTGAAGAACACTAACCATAAATGAAAACATGTAACGGAAATAGTCATTTTTGTGCATTAGAAGACACCATGAAGAGAGGGAAAAGGCAAGAAGATAGCTCCTGTCATACCTCTGTGTATGTCGTATTCAGAGTACATACAGAACTCATCAACAGTTTTAAAGGTGGCCAAGTAAAAGACAGACAGAGATGTGAACAGGCCCCTATTTCACAAAACAGCAAATCCAAAAGGCCAATAAACACATGAAAAGCTGGGCAAGCTCCTAAGTCATTATAGAAATTCAAATTAAAACTATAAAATGCCACTACATACTAATCAAAATGGCTGAAGTGAAAAAACACCGAAAATACCAAGTGTTGACAAAGACACGGAGCAATAGGGATTTTCATACACTTCAGGGAGGAATGTACATTGGTGGAACCCCTTTGAGAGCAACTTGTCAGTACTTTCACAAGCTGAACACACCCTGCAACCCAGCAGTTCCACTTCTAGGTGCATCCCCAACAGAAATGTTGGCACATGCACCAAAGACACCTGCAAGAATGTTCCTACTAACACCACACATAACGGCCACATACTGAAAACAGCCTTCAAGTCCATCTGCAGTAGAGCACACAAACTACATTCATACAGTGAAATACCGTTTAACAATCGAGAAAACTGTGGCATGTAGCAACATGGCTGTATTTCACAAACATGTTGTTAAGTGTTCAAAGAAATGCATAGGGTTTCATAGAAATTCATCATTGTGTCGGAAGTCAGGCAGTTCTTGCCTCTGGGGATGAGGAAGGAAGCCATGCCTGGGAAAAGGCCCAGGGGATTCTGGGATGCTGGCAGTGGGTTGAGTTGTTTCTTGGTTGGGGTGGCAGTTTCCAGGCTGTCTTCACTTTGTGATAACTTGTCAAGCTGTGCGCTGCGTATGCTTTCATACGTATATACGTGTGCATTGTACTTCAACTAGGAAGTTTCTTTTGAAATAGGTAGTGTTCATAAAACTTAGAATAGATCTGACACATGGTCAATGTCCAGCAAAGAGTAAGTATTATTTAGGTCTGTGATTATTATCTCCTCAGAAAAGCCTTTCCTGCTCAAATGAATCTAAAATAAGTTCCCATCTTGTTCTCTCTCTGAGCAGTCTGTTTCCTTCTTGGCACCTACCTCTGCAGAACCCATTGCAGTTTCTTTGTTTTTGGTTCATCTGCTCTACCCACCTGTAAGCTCTATGAACGCAAAGACCCTGCCTCTTACCTTCCACAGTAGATCTGGCACCCAGCACTTGGCACAAAGCTGAAGGCAAAAGAGATACTAAATTGAAACTTGTCAAATGAAAGACTGAATTCCCAACAGAAGGTTCTGTTCCCCTAAATAAACATCTGTTAGGGAGAATAGGGAGAATTAGCCTCTCTCTGCAAGGTCATTGCCAGTATTTGACCATGGTAAAGGCTTCCATGTAGGGCACTGCATTCTCTCCTGCTATGAGTACATTCTTCTTCCATAGGTCATAGTTAAGGAATCCAAAAAATGAGAACTGGACGAGTTGAGATCAGCTGGTTCAACCTTCTTTTTTTAATCAATAACTTGAGGTAGCATCCTGTAGTATAATCCCTTTATGTCCCTGGAAACCATTGATTTGTGTCTCGCCCTCTTTCTTTCCCTGTGGAGATGGCGAGGGGACCACAGAGCAATGGGTAGGCTTTTGTCCCACACCTGTTTATTCTGTAGGCCTGTGAAGTAATCTCATTAGTGGGCCTATCGGTCAACCTTCGTCACGCCCCCAGGGGCTGCACCCAGCTGCTAGTATTGAGGGCAGAACAGGGAAAGTAATGTGTCCCCATGAAACAGCCATGGCTTTGGATAACCAAGTCCTCACAGTGTACCCAGGAACCTAATAAATGTGGGCATCAAATGCCCGTTACATTGTAATTGTAGAAAATCACTATTTACCGAAGACAGGACCCTGTCAGGGGTGAGAGGTCGGGGTGCAGGACAAGATGACAAGGCCACGCCCAGGAGCCCCTGGGCCTGCAGAGTTTCCCTTTGGGCTGCACCACTACCCCCCCCCCCACGCAGGCAGCCCTAACAGGAATGTGGGTCTGTAATTCTTTGAGAATGCAGAGAAGTTGAGCCATTGTGCCTGAGCGTCCAGTTAATGGCAAGGGTGACTGGGCTTCACCGCCTGCAGGAGAGGGGCTGAGTGGATAGCAAAACCCTCTGTCTGAGTTCCAAACACACGTTCCCAAGGTGTCTATTGTGTTGCTTGGAAGGATGAGTGCTGCTTTTACAGTTGTTTCCTGGCTTCCAGAAAAGGTACACGGTCTTGTTTTTCCCCTCACGTCTGCTGGAAGGAAAAACACTCCGTCCAGAAGGGTACGGATTTGCTCACTTCTCAGTAAAAACACATTCCAAACCTCTGGGCTCACTCTGACTGTAGAAATGCCAGTGTGCCTCTAGGCGCCGGTACCCCTTGTAGACAGAGGGCCAAGTGGCGAAGAGGGGGTGCTCATGAAGGAAGAGGCCCCGGTGTAGCTAGAGACCCATCCGATTTTAAAGGTTTTACTTATTTTTAGAGGGGAAGGGGAAAGAAAGGGAGAGAAACGTTGATCGGCTGCCTCTTGCTCGCCCCGGATATGTTCCCTGGTGGGGAATTGAACGGGCAGCATACTGCTCTGCAGGCTGGTGTGCGGCCCTCTGAGCCTCAGCAGCCGGGGTGCCCGTCTCTTTCTGTAAGGCCCATGTACGCAGCCGGCCGCACCCAAGCGGTCAGGCCTCCCACCCGTCGCCTGTGGAGCATGCATTTACTTCTGGCTGTTCTGAGGACATCCCACAGGCTCACTGAAAACCACTGCCTTGATAGGGCATCTTGCAAACCCCAAGGGAAGCCGCTCCTCAGTTCAGGGGGCTAGTCTTCCATGAGGAGCTGCACAAAGGCCGTAGTCCCAGTTCTGTCCTAAAGTGGACCCTAGGACAGGTGGTCTTTCACTGCCGCCCCACCTACTCCTCAGGGGAGAAGCTCGATGGTAAACCTCTGCCCGTCCCCGGGAACTCCCTGAGGCTTAATGGGACCACTTGTGTGTGGCGCACTGAAGAAGTTGCTTCTGATTCTTAGGTACCACTGTGGGGTGGGGAGGACACACTGCTGGCAATTAAACTGTCACAGTGCTCTGAAACCTTGAAGTGCACCCAGGATCATGACTTAGGAGGCGTTAAAGTGTGGGAAAAGTGTGCATCTTAGAACCGATGAGATCCAGTAGGCGCTGGCTTCTGCCCCACAGCCCCTCCGACCCTCTGCCCGGTGACAAGGAAATGCATCAGTGGTGACATCCTCTCCTCCAGATTCTTCTGGACATCTCATTGTCTTGGAATGTTGGTGATCCAGTTAGTGTTCCTGGTCCTCTTCTGTCAGCTTTTCCTTACCAAGGAGGTGGGCACATTTTTTCCTTGATCCCAAAACGGGCATCTGTATTTCTACACTGTGGCCTCGCTCCTTAATAGAGTGAAAGAGCCAGCTCACATCTGCTTATAGAGTCAAGTGGGAGTCCGAAGCTGCCAGCTCACTTCATTTTTGTTGCCCAGCCTCGTCCACATAATAGACTGAGTCAGAGCCCTTGGACATTGAGAAGCCAAGAAATCAGGATTTTACCCAGAATATCAACTCTGCTTTGAGTCAAGGTAGTTGAAGATTAGTCCTGGATTCAGTCTATTAGCCGTCTCTCCCCTTTGTTCTTTTCGCCTTTTCTTGGCAGCTTCTTTCTAATCATCCCTCACAGAGCTCTTCATGTTGCTCTGGATATGAAGGAGCCGCAAGACGGAGAGACACCTCCAGGCATCACCAGAAAAGGAGCAGTGCTCATTGTTGTAGAATAAAAAGATAATGGCCAATTTGTCAAGAAGTGTTGACAAGAAAGATAAAGTTGGAAGTAATTAACTGGCTGACATGCTGGGAGTGATGTGCCTGCCAATAGCTCCCTAAATCAGCCAGAGCCTTGGAGACGCGACAGCCATTCATCATTTTTACAGCGCACCTCTGACAGGCCCCTGGGTTGGAAACCCAGGCAGCACAAATCGTGAGCTTTGGCACTTCGGGGCTGGGCAGCCTCTGGGTGCCTTACGCTGGGTTGTGCTGGGGCACTCGGGCTCCCGTGTCCCATTGTAAAATGGGAACGCCTGGCTGGCTTCTCGCCGAACGCTGTGCTCATCCTCAGGGGATGGGCCCTCTGAGCCCCTGAGCCGACCTTGCACACTTCTACAGGACCTGTCACTAACGAGCACCGGGAGTGCGGATGGGAACCTTTGCTCAGCTCTCCCATCTGCTGGTCACCTAACAAGTGCCGCTCCCAGCCTGCCGAGAGGGGGCACCCGAGAGACCTCAGTAGGATGCAGTTACTTTGCAGCGGTTAAGTTATTAATGAAGGCCCTGGGTAAAGTGTAAAAGGCCTGTGTTCTGGGAAAAAGCAGGCTACAGAATTACAAGAATGCTTTGGTTTCCCATAATGTACAAAATATGTATTTACTTAATAAGGCTATGCATTGGTAAAAATAATGTTTCAGAAAGATGGTTATACTGTGGTGAACTTCCCTCCTTCAACTTTTTCTTAATTTAAAAAAAAAAAAAGGTATACCTGCCTGACGCTGCTCTTGAGAAATAGGATTTTGTTTGTTTGTTTCCCCTTTCCCTAATCTGGACAGCTGTTAGCATTCTATCTTTCTTATTGTTAAGGACCCCCACTTTCTCACATACTGATTTAGGGTGTCCTCTAGGTAAGGTGACAGCCATACCATTAAACTGTGACTAGACAAAGGGAGGGCGAAGACAGCCTTAAGACGCTTTACCTTTAGGCCACTATACGCTGAGACATCCTATTTTGATTGTCCGAGGTGAGCTACCTCTCTTGCACCAAATCTTTTTCATCTTGGTGCCTTAGGTCCCTGAGAGCTCCAAGGATGTCAGATGTCCTTGAAACCTTCTAGTGAGACCAGCCTTCGCAATGTGTAGGAAAGGGAGAAAGTGACATTTCCTCCGTTCCTGGAGCGAGAAAAGAGTGTGAGTGCCAGATGCAGGGATGCCGATTCCATCACCCCCCGGCTCCTGGTGTCAGTGGGGAACAGAGGCCTGCTGGTCCCTCTTCATTCTCCTGCTGCCTGCACTTCCATGGCCCATCGCAGCCTTTCTCCGCGCCACGTTTCCGATGTGCGCGCACGCCTCTGTCTTCACCGCTGCCCTTTTGCTGTTAAGTGACCTATTCAAAAAGAGATGGTCACGGGCTGGAGTTCTGCAGTCCATTCCGCTGTTATTCGAGACCCAGGGTCACTGCCTGATAAAGGCACCAGGGCCCAGCCGACCCCAGAACTTCCTAGCTCTGGGCGGGACCCGGCTGTTCTGGTTTGAACCAAACGTTGGGCACAGAGCCACATTTTGGTGCCGGGAGAGCTGACAGGAGAATCTAAAGGTGTCACCACACTATCATGAGGCGTCGAGGTGGTGTCCAGCTGGGCCTCTTACATCTTGGCTGGGCAGAAGCTCCTCAGTCAGACCTGCCTTGTCTGCTGCGATGTATGTGTCACCAGCCTAGCACCAAGGGAATTCAGAATTCTTACTTGATGGGGAAACAAATAATGCAGGCTTTGGTCCGCCCTAGAAACAGACAGGAGAAGGAAGGTCCAGAGCCACTGGGAAGCAAGTGCTTACTGTCCTCATAAACTCCTCCAGGGAGCACTGGGAAGGCCTAGCTGGTTCCCCAGATGGGACGGCAATGCCCTGTGTGGCTGACTTGCTGGCAGGCTCGGTTTTGCGTTGAATGATCCTGCATCAGCTCGCCCTTAATAGCAGAGGAGGTCGATCAATAACCAAACTAGCCATTCAAAGGGGGATTACCAGGCTAGGTTACTTGGGCTTTAACACCAGTCCAGAAACCCATGGGGCATGATGACTTAGACCCTCTGGAAACAGGGGTTCTTCGTGAGGTAGAAATGTCAGCATCAGGACCTTGAGCAGCTAATGACTGGCCCATCTGTCAGTCTCATCCTCCGTGCAGCTGGTCACCACCTGCCCATGAAGAGCGTGAGGGGAAACTCAAAGGGAAGGTCAGAGATGTAAACAGCCCCGCTCCCAGCACTGGCTTCTCAGCCACCACTCTGGACAGGGGACCTGCCAAGGCAGTGGGAGGTTTAAATCAGCCTACACACTGTCCCTGTTTCTGGAAACGGGTTTTTGGAAAGTAGGGAGGAAAGGTGCTTAATGGAATCTGTTTGGTATAGAAGGCATCAAGACAGTGTCTGTTCGTGTTTGTTAATTCTACTCATGGAGAAAATGCTTTCTCCATTAACAAGGCTTTTCTTTTTCAAGATAAGTAATTCAGCTTCCTTTAATATAAATGAACTCTTGAGCCCTGGCTGGCGTGGCTCAGTGGATTGAGCACTGGCCTATGAACCCTAGGGTCGCTGGTTCGATTCCCAGTCAGGGCACATGCCTGGGTTGTGGGCCAGGGTTCCAATTGGGGGCATGTGAGAGGCAACCATACGTTGATGTTTCTCTCCCTCTCCTCCCTCCCTTCCCCTTTCTCTAAAAAGAGATTAATAAAAATCTTTAAAAAACAAAACTTAACCCTTGAGGTGGAGAATGAATAAGAGTGCAAATATCTGTAAAATTGCCTCCTCTTAATTCACCGTGTTCTCCTGTCTGTCTACATTGTCTTTCTAATACCAGGCTCATTGGTAGACTCTGGGTTTTAATATGTGGTCAGGCAGTTTCCGTTTGCTCTATAAATTCACAGCTACAGAAGATCTCAACTGGATGTTCTCACTGGAATTTGGAATAGAATGTACACCCCTTCACCCCTGTTAAAACAGCAGTGGCAGTTGGCATCCAGCCCTTCAGACAGTTCTTGTGATGTACACAGCCCTGTTTTCCTTCTGGCCCCAGTGCACATGGGGAGGAGGTGGAAGCCTGGACCACCTGTCGTTTCCACTGTTGCGGGCACGTGGCTGCCCAGGCCTCCGTCTTCCTAAGCCTGTTTGTTGTCATCAGTGGGGTCTGGTTTATGTCATTAGTGCTCCTCTGCTGTTAGGCTAGGGCTTGAACACTTCGCTCTTTCTAAGCCTCCAGTGTTAACAGGGAAGGACAGGGGCTCGCAGGGGAGCGTTTAAAGAATGGGCTGTAGAAAACTCCCAGCTGCCCCGTGAAATGAGAGTCCGAGTTAGGGCCTTTTGAGCAAAGGGGATTTTTTCCCGTAAGTCAGACGTCACATAGTGTCTCCCTCCAGTCTCATAAAACCACATCTGAATTTAAAAGGGGAGTATTTCAAAGGACAAGCTTGTGTCACCCAAGTAGAAAGGGGACTGGGGACTCAGTAGCTAGAACGACAACTAAGACTAATTTAGTCTTAAATTTGCAGTCTGGGCTGTCGGTGACCCCGGCAGCCGGGAGCTGGCTGCCCTGGGCGCCGCTGTGGCCACAGGCTGCCCTGGTGGGAGGCTGTAAGGCGTGGCAGTAGCTTCTGAAAGGAAATTTTAAAATAGGGGATGAGAGTGTAGGGGTTGGAGGGGGGTGATAGCCGCAGGGTCAGTGTGGAAGTTAAGATGAAGGCGCAGTAGGGCTCCTTTCTCCCAAATGGCCAACGAGAGAGAGAGTTAGCTCATCAGAACATCCCAGCCAATGCTGCCATCATTCATTTCAGTCGTTTACCCCACACATGTTGATGCTGAGGATGGAAAACAGACACTCCCTCCCCTTGTGAGCTTACGGTAGACTCTTAGTTATTTAAGATCCTTTCAAATGGTAAACGTTTTAAGGGAAAGGATAATATCCAATAGCCTGTGATCTGCTGAACCACAGTTTCTTCATAGTAAAGTGAAATATAAATAATAGTGTATAATTCCTAGGGTTGAGATAGTCCATAGAAGCATTTAGCACAGTGAGCTCCCTGTACATTTAGGTGTCTTTGTTATTACAATAGACTGTCTCCCACAACGGAGGGCCAGAAATCATGGAGGAAAGGGAAAGTTAAAGTCCCAAACAAGACGGCAGACTCTTTGAGCACCAAGAGTTTTGTTTACTTCCTTTCTAGGACCTCCGCATCTGCGTTTGCATTCGTCAGCAGCCTGCATGTGTTGGAGACTCCAGGAGGAAGGAATAGAGAAATGTAGCTTAGGGAGAAAATCCTATAGGAAAGTAAAATGAAAATAGGAAGAAGGAAAGATCCAATGGGTGATTGCAACCAGTTAACTTAAAATCTCTCCTCCAAACAATTGTTCGGGTCTTCAAATGAGGGACCAAAAACAATATTTGAAAAGGACCCTCGGACTGATCCCACTCATTTTTCCTGGGTGTGTTTCAGTCCATTTAGTCAGCATTGTGATTTGTCATGGATGGTCCCTACTGTTGTCCAAGGGCTGGTCATAAATCTCAAGGTTTGCCCCCAATTTCCATGGCAGTGGCCTTGTGGGTAGTTCTTCCAGCAGGCCGCGCCCTACCTGCTGGGCTGCCTACACCCTCGTCTGCCTCCTCAAATTCACAGTACACATTTGATTATAGTATAATTGATAAACTAGCTCTTTTTTATTCCCCCAGTCTTCTTATGCTTCCAAAATCTTTATTTGTCTTCAAGGAACTAGGTAATCACAAATTCATACCCAGTAATATTATCAGTACCGTTCACCCAGCTCCATGTGAGTGAGCAGCAAGGTTAAGAACCTGACTTAAGCCCTGGCTGGTGTGGCTCAGTGGGTTGAACACCAGCCTGTGAACCAAAGGGTCGCTGGTTTGATTCCCAGTCAGAGCACGTGCCTGGGTTGCAGGCCAGGTCCCCACATGGAGGCGCATGAGAGGCAACTGCACAAGATGTTTCTCTTCCTTTCTGCCTCCCTCCCTTCCCCTCTCTCTAAAAATAAATAACTAAAATCTTAAAAAAAAACAAAAAACAAAACCTGACTTCAGGGCCAGGAGGAGTGGAAAACTGCTTCACAATGAATGTGCAGCAGGGTTAGTCCCTTTGGACTTGGCTTTTCATTTTCAGCTTGGGAAACGGCCATGGGGCTTCCTAAAGGAAACTGTGATGTTAAAACATTTCTGATCCTATAGCAGGAAACTCACAGGGAACATTCTGGCTCATGGCTCTGCTCAGGATCTGCACTGTGGCACCCGTGGGCCTGCCCAGTAGATCCCACATGAGGCTGGCTGGCTGCTACTTTCGCCTCTAGTTACAGAGCTGGTGCCGAGAACTTAGACACCTGATTCAAATCGTCCTGTTTGGGGGGAGTTGGGAACTTGATGATTTGCTAGGGCTGGCTCAAGTGGCAACCTTAGATGACGTGTTTTCTGTACACAAACATATAACTGTTCTTAGCAACTTTTATTCTTGGGCAAAAACAGATGAAGGAAGAAATGTTTCTCAGGACCCGCTTAGTAAGTTCATATCCATTATCTCATTTAATTCCCAGAACCCCGTGAAAGGGGTCATATTAGCCCCATTTTATAGATGAGAAGTTTGAAACTCAAAATTGGTTATCATCATGCAGCTTATAAAGAGCAGAGTTGGACCTCCAGAAATGTAAATCCAAGTCTTTCGACTCCAAATGCAAAGGTGCTTCACACCCCTCCCCTCGCCTTCATAAAGAGGCACAATATTGCTTCTGTCACATGGGAGCCATCCCCAGCCACTGTGTGCCTTGAGGAAAATCACCATCCTCACGGTCTTAGTCTCCTCTGGGGTAAAACAGGACTGCAAATACGCTTGCCTTCCAGGGTGTGTGAGGTCAAGCGAGTGATCGGTTGGAACGATAATTTGAAATGTGCTTTATAAATATGAAGCACTAGATTATTACTTTCACAAATGTGAACCGCTCTAGTTCATCAGATTTCTGGGCAGTTCCCTCTTGGTTTTATTGGAAGAAATGTGATGGTACTTAAATTTTTAAAAATAATGTTTATAACAGTGATCTCTTGTATTACCACATTGAACCAAAAACCTGGAATTTCCCAAAACCACTTTTAAAATTAATTCTAGTCAGATAGTTTGTATGCAGGGCAATAAACAGATCCTTGCTTGTTAAACCAGTCTAGACTCCCAAGTTGGTCTGCCACATTTTGCTCCCTCCCTGTGAATGGGTAAAATCCTGTTGGCCTTTGACTTCCTCAAGCCTGTGCCCTCCCTCCTCACCTCCTTCCACAACCCAAGCTTCGGTTCAGGGTTGTGCTCGTTGCTGTTAGACAGGTTCCTGCCAGAACAAGGTCTAAGTCCAGCGCCATCCTGCTTTCAAGACCATTTCAGCCTCTCTGATGAACTGACTCCGGGCCTCCCACCATTACTGCTAGTTGCCCCAGGATAGTTCTAGCCCTCCAGCCCCGATTGGCCTCGTGCTGCCCGCAGGTGATGTTAGCAAAGTAGGGTGCTGTTGGTGAAAGGCATCTCTCCACCAACAACCAGGCAGGCGGCCCTGCATGTGGCCCTTTCGCAGGCTGCTGTGGAGGTCCTTGAGGGGCTGAGGAGGCCTCTGAACTTGAAGGAGATGGGCTGTGTCAGAGGAGCAGGCAGGATGGCTACACAGCTGCAGTCCCTGGGATTCGCTGTCATTGACCTGGGTGACCCATCACTGCCATTTCTGTGTTGCCCACAGAGCCTACTGATTTGTATTTACTTTGGTTATTCTTGGCAACTGGGGAAAGGAAGTAAGAGTTAAAATTTCAAAATACCTCATCTGGTTCTGCTGTATAACAGGGACAGTTTTGGATCCAGAATTGCTAGTTTTTATTTCTCTATCTATTTATTTATTTATTTAAAGCGAGGGGAAGGGAGAAAGGCGGAGAGGGACAGAGACATCAATGCATGGTTCCCTTTCACCTGTCTCCAGCTGCAGACCTGGCTGGAGACCTGGCTTGCAACCTGGTTATGTGCCCTGGCTGAGAATCGAACCAGCAACCTTTGGGTTCGCAGGCCGGCATCTAATCCACTGTGCCACCAGCCAGAGCTCAGGATTGCTAATCTTTAAAAGACAGACACATACTGCCTGGCCTACAGTACCTGAGAAGAAACCAGTCTGTGCCGGATAGGGGAAGGGCCCCGGATCAGGCAAGGCTTCCTTCCACCAAGTGATTCTGCTCAAAACCAGGACTGTGGGATCAAGAGGAAATCACGCAGGCTGGGCTTTCTGAGTGGTGCTAGATCGTTGGTTCTCTCTGCATCTGCAAGACCTTGTTCCCAACATGCTGGTGAGCCGCCTGTCCACAAATGACCCCACGCGTCCCACGCTCTGAGTGTTGACCATGACCACCTCTTCGTTTTGCTTTTCCAGCATTAACAATAAGCTGCAGCAGCCAGAGGCGGCAGCCGGGGTGCTGGAATACGCCATGAAGCACTTCGGAGAGCTGGTGAGTGCGTCACCCCCTTTGGAAAAGCAGGAGGCGGCAACCTGGCCGGCTCCACACGCTCACAACAGCCCTACGAGTGGGCACTGTTGGTACCCCATGTTACGGATGAGGAGACTAGAGCCCCAGCAAGATAGCAGCCTTTCCTGAGGAGGGCAAGAATGGCAGAACCAGGGCTTGAACTTGCGCCGTCGGCAGCAGAGCCCAGGCACTTAGCCACAGCCTGCGCTGCCTTTGCGTCCTTGTGGCAGCTGGCATTGCCACTGACCCACCGTTGGCACTTAGTACGTACTTCAGATGAACCCATGGCCACGTCTCTAGAAAAAATACCCTTTTAATTTACACTTGCTATTGAGTGATTGTTCCGTTTCACTATTACTCACATAGCTTCTTCTCTCCTGCCATCTTTGCCCTACCAATATTAAAATGTCTCCATTACTTGCTGTGGTCCTGGGAGGGTGCTTCGGTAACTTCCCAACCACACATAAAGCATCAACTTAATCAACTTAGCATTGACTTCCTAGAAGGTCAAGAAGTTCTGGGTCCATATGGTTGATAAGGAACCATTTATTAGTCATGTAGGTCACCTACTCTGGTTTGCCTTAATCAAGAGCTCAAAGTATGAGAGGGAAGAAAAATTGTGACTCCTGCCCAGGCTTTGCCTCCCACAGGGACTGAAACGGTTATGGGGGTCTTTGCCATCTTGAGCGTAGATCTATAACTAGACTAAGAAAACATCTCTGCAGATGACAAGACAGAAGGGATGCTGTCTCATCCGTCCAGGCCACGGTCCTTGTTTGTAGAGGGGAGAACGTCAGCAGACGGGTGTCCTCTCCTTGGATGGCCTCACGGCTGTTGACCACACACAGCGAGTGCCAACCAACACCCGGATCCCAAAGCCACCTGCGT
This sequence comes from Noctilio leporinus, assembly GCA_004026585.1. Taxonomy (NCBI): domain Eukaryota; kingdom Metazoa; phylum Chordata; class Mammalia; order Chiroptera; family Noctilionidae; genus Noctilio; species Noctilio leporinus. The sequence goes on from PVIW01000782.1 coordinate 231,098, forward strand.
CCAGATGACCTCCTGATAGTTTAGATCCAGGGGCTCAGAGTACCAACCACTGTCTCCAGGTTCTACAGGTGGCCGTTAGCTTCAGGATTATTGCTAAACCCATGGCGGATTTTCTGTTACATTTAAGTAGCTGAATCATATTAAACTTGACAACAGCTTGCTTTATCTTGGCAGAGCCTTGGCTTGCTCAGCACAATTTAGGTAACAGCAATCTCATTAGAATTGTGTGTGATTCATTGCCTAAACCTTATAGTTTCTGCAGTCTACTGCAATTCAAGATAGCCTGCCCCCTCCCTGACCTGCTCCATAGGCCTCTGCCTCCACTTTCTGCTTGTTCATTCTGTGTGCCCCACATTACCCACTAGCCCCTCTTTCCTTTTCCACCCAGAATGGAAGTGGAAAGTGGGAAGTTTTCCAGTGTTGCTTTTTAATTTAAGAGGTTTTGATTTTATACTGCCTTTTCAGTCACTCTTTTCCTCTGAAGTTTTCTCTTTCCAGTTGAGGCCTTATTCTAAACAGGTTTGGAAAATGAATCTTAGGTAGTTTTGCCTTCCATGGAGCTAGAAATGCCCATTTTTGGGAAACCCCACTGTCCACTGACATTGTGGTGCCAGTGAAATTGGTGCAGGAGCCACAGAGGGGATTTGGCTCTGTTGAAAATCAACGAGGGGAAGTAGTAGCCATGAATGACCTGTAATAGAAATGACCTCCTTATAGAGGTTCAAGAAGAAAAGATCCTTTCAGTGAGCTTAGCAGAGCTGCTGTGAGTGCACATGGTACTCAAATATCAGTTTTATTTTGAAAGGGTAATGGGGGAAAGTAATGTGAGCCCTGCATTATATCATAGAAATTTCACTGCAAAATCACATTATTGTTAAAGAAATCCCCGGAGAGCCACTACCCTGGTCTGGTAGAGAAATAGTCATTTACTAAGGTGGTGATGAAGCCCAGAAGACAGAGAGAGGTGGAGGGCAGGTGGAGGGCAGACAGAGACATAAAGCAGTCCCTTGACCACTTAGAGAGCCGCAGTCTGCATGCAATTCTAGACCGCAGCACCACTGACTCACGTGGCTGCACCGAATTTCAGCATGGCACACCATCCGCCCAGCAGTGGAATCCATCCTTGGGCCCTGCCACGGCTTATGCTGCCAGACACCGCACGGGGGAGTGTTGGAAGGGGGACTCCAGGAGAAGGGGGAAAGGTTTTCCAAAGAATTTTAAGTGGTAGGATTATATTATATTTTAAATGATTATTTCCTGGAAGTTTAAAAATGCATGAAGAGATGAAGAGGATCAAAAGCTTTTTAAAAGTGAGCTGTTTTCCTCCTGCAAATAGGCAGCTGTGGCCTGGCTCTCTGGCCCCATCGGGCCAACAGCTGCCATCCCTGCCATGTGGCCTGCCATCGGCACTCCTGCAGATCAAGGCCTTGGCACCCTTGCCAGAACTCTGCTCAGGACTTCCTGCTGTCCCAAATGTTTTCTCTTGTCCTCACATCCCTGCAGGCTGCAGTGCTGGTGACCCCCGTGTCTGGGCAGGAAGTGTTGGGGGAGGATCGTGACCTGAACCTGACATTTGCTCTCAGATCCTTCCGGGTCCCTCCATCAGTGTGCCAAGGAACCAGCCTTCCCATCATCACCAAATACACCTCAGACATGCAGAAGTTCTTTTCAGTCAAAGCTGAGACACGCTGTGCTGGGTCAGGCGCCATCCATGCAGCGGGAGCATGTGGCCTAAAAACTGGGCCCTCTGTTCTCCCTGCCTCGCCACAGTCTTCTTTCCCACTTGCAGGAGATCCAGGCCACCTGGTACGAGAAGCTGCATGAGTGGGAGGACGCCCTGGTAGCCTACGATAAGAAGATGGACACCAATAAAGACGACCCGGAGCTGATGCTGGGCCGCATGCGCTGCCTCGAGGCCCTGGGGGAATGGTGAGCCGCAGCAGGGCGGTGGCCGGGGGCTGCCCAGGTCCTCCTGCCTTTGACCTTTGGATTCAAAAGGCTTCCCCCAAGCAGAGTGCTCCCCTAAGATGACCATTGTTGCTTTACTTGATGTTCTCCTAGGAATCATCTGTCACTTTGGTTTTTTTATCTCTGTTCTGTCTCAGTGCTAAATAGAAAAGCCCTTAAAAAAACCCCCTTGATCATGCTCTGGAACAGGACAGGTTTGGGTTTTGCTCTGGGATCTGCACCGGCTCCTCTTACCTGGCCTCTCAACCTTGCATCACTGATGAAGACCTAGTCTGTCTTTTTTTTTTTATCAGCACTTGCCGTTGAGCGTAGGAAAGAGCAATGACAGCCGTCTTCAGGTGCCTCCGCTTTACTGGACGCCTGCCCTGTCCCCGGCCTGTGCTGGGTTCTAGGTGTAGAAAGAGGAAACACTTCTCCATTGTTCGTGAGTGACACAGCACCTAACACGTAGTCACTCAAGCCTGAGTGAACGGTGGCCGTAGTCCCAGCACATGGCTCTGGAAGACCACAGCAGGGAGCAGGCCGGTCCTGAGGCTCTCCCGGGGGGAGGGCCCCGGGCTGGGGGACAGGTAAAGGAGAGTGGGGAGAGGAAAGGGGAGTTATGTAACTGAGAACAGTTGCCTGCATCTTGGTTGGGGAGTTTAGGAGGGATGGTGACCAAAAAGTGGCTTCCATGCTGTTTCCCAGCATTAAGTGCAGTGTTTTTAAATAGTTAAAACAAGATGCCGTACTACAGTCATTAAATAGTTTAACTACAGCTTTAAATAGTTAAAATGCCACGCACCCTTCCATGAGCAGATTCTCTTTCTATCGGACATGAGAGACTGCCATTTATTCATTCAACCAGTAATTGTTGAGCACTTGCCAGGCGCTGAGGACACAGCCATGAGCAAGAAGGACATGCCTTCCCCAGCTTACAGAGCAGGCTGTGAATACAGCTACGTGGGGGAGCCCAGGGAACTGTGGGAAATAAGGGCCCTAATCCAGGCTTGGGGGGCTCTAGAAGGCTTCCAGTAGGGAGTGGTACCTAACTTCGACCTGTACAGTGAGGAGGAGCAAGCACAGTATGTTCCAGGTCCTGAAAGTTCAGCATGGCTGGAGGGTCAGGGGTGGTGTAGCAAAGAGGTAAACGGTGAGGCAGGAGAGGGGGCGTGGGCGGCAGCATATGGGCTCATGGACCGAGTTAGCAGTGTGGACCCCAACCTAAGGGCTACTGGGCAGCCATCCAAGTATTTGGAGGGCCGTAGTGACAGGTTTATTTTGTAAAAAGAGCCCTTTAGGAGCAAATTGGAGAAAGGAATGCCAGAGAGGAGATGGCAAGACCAGTTCAGAGGCCATCCACATCCAAGGGGAGAGCAGATGGTGGCAAAGAGGGGGGCCGAGGGCAGTGGGGGTGGAGAGGGGCTGGATCCAGGAAGATGTAGGCGGTGCCGTTGACGGGATTGGGAGACTTACTGGATGTGGAAGTGCGGGGGCAGAAAGACATGACAGTTTGACCTTCCAGAATGAAGGTGAGGCTGGAACTCCCAGAGCTCCTCAGAGGCCTGATTAACCCAAAGCCTAAGGTTCCCCTGAACCAGGCCTTCAAGGAGCCACCTTGGATAGATAGAATTCTGTAGACCTGTGCCCTCGCATTCGCACCTGCAGGAGGAGCTTCAGTCCGTTACGGCTTTGCGCTTCCTCCCCTCCTCCCCCTTCCTCTCCCCTGTCCTCATCCATCCTTCCTTCCCCTGTCTTTCTCTCTCTTCCTTCCTTTCCTTTTAGGGAATATCAGAAGCTTTTTAAAAAAGTTTATTTAATTCTCACCCAAGGGCATTTTTTATTATTGATTTTAGAGAGAGAGGAAGGGAGAAAGAGAAAAAAACATCGATTGGTTGCCTCCAGTGTGTGCCCCAACTGGGGACCGGACCCACCCCCTTTTGGGGCACAAGATGACACTCCCCCCAGCTGAGATCCACTAAGCCATGGCTTGTGTTTTAATCTACATTTTTAAAAATGTATTTTCAGAGAGAGGGGAAGGGAGAGAGGCAGAGAGGGAGAGAGAAACATCACTGTATGGCTGCCTTTCACCTGCCTCCAGCTGGGGACCTGGCTTGCAACCTGGTTATGTGCCCTGGCTGGGAATCGAACCAGCGACCTTTGTGTTCTCGGGCTGGCGCCTATCCACTGAGCCACCAACCAGGGCCCACCTTATTTCAAAAATAATTTTCTTTAACTTTCAAATTGGTTATCATACAACCAATATGTTATTAAGAGGAAGATTAAAAACAACGTAAACATTCTTAAAATTCAACCCTAATCAATTCCTCAAATGATTTAGTGTGAATGTCACAGCCTCATCCAAGTCTTGTGTGTTAATGAGCTCAGCTCACATCTTTGGCCCATTTCCCTCTGTCTCATGATCTTTGCTCTGGCCCAACTATTCACTCTTCTCCAGACCCCACCGAAGCTTTTTCCTCTGCATTCGTTTATTTAGTGCCCTGAATTGCCCACCTTTTCTTCTGCTCCTTAGTCTTCTTTTTGAAACCCTCCCCACGTTGCAAGTTCTGCCGGAACTGTGTCTTCCTCCTTTGAAACCTGTTGGATCCCGTCCCCTCCCTGCCTTTTCTAAATTACAGACAGCTATGTTCCTTAGATGGGTTAAGTAGGGACAGCTTGGGCATATTAGAAGAGACTCCAGATGCAGTTTTGTCCAGTCCACCTATGTGACAGTTGGGAACTGAGTCATAGAAGTTGACCTAGCCGGCCGGGGTCGCCCAAGAGCACAGTGATCCAGGTCTCCTGACGCTGCACTACTTGGTCCCCTTTACTGCTGATCTCTTGGGCTCGTTCCAGTTTTATAATTACCTATAAATGGTAAGTGGCCAATGATGCTGACCAAGGGATTTAAGAATGCAGCGGACTAAAAGCTTTTAAAAAGAGATGAAAGAAGCCAAAGTCTTTTCGTAATTATATGTAGGTTTATTACATGGTTTATTCAGTCGATTATAGTCAGAGTGCAATTTGTCAGTCGCATTTTCTGTGAGTAGATATCCTGAACATGCCGGGAGCAGGTGTTCACCAGAGGTGGCGTCACTACGACCTAGGGCTACCACTGAGCTAAGACCCGCCCCCACCCCCGGGCTGATTTGCCCTGGGAAGCTACCGCAGGAGCCAGCCCCTTGCCCCATGGTGCACATGGGCACCTGCAGCCACAGCAAACCTGGGTGAGCCCCACGCCGTTCTCCACGTGGCCTCTGGGGCCTTGAGAACACGCGATCTGGGGGCCAGCCAACCACTTAGGTGTTCCAGATGAAAGAGCACCTACTGAGCTCTCTGCTGATGCTCTGGGTGGGAAAGTCACAGGACTGGAGGTAGAGCTTTCACCCTGTCCTCCCTGATGTGCAGCAAAAGGTGTTTGCCCCACAGGCTCACGTTCTTTTATTTATTCGATTTTGGTCTTCCCCCACTGCCTTGGAGAGTCAGTGGTCCATTATGCATTCTTATTTGTGGGAGAGGACCCCCACCTTGGTAGAGTTCTGACAGCTGTTGACACAGCTGCAGCTTGAAGGTGGTGCCTGTGTCCACGCTCAGGGTCGCCTTCCCAGGACGCTGCCCCCGTGCTGCTCCTGCCTTGTCTCGTGCGGTACTAGTTCCAGGGGTTCGTATTGAACTTGCTCCCTGCCTCTAAATGAAACGCAAAATGAAATCCATGCACCTGTGGCACAGGAAGGGGTGGTCTTGGCCAAAGACAAGAGGGATGCTGAGTTGCTGTGGCAACAGGCTATAAAAATCTGAACTTTTCTTTTCCCCCGCTTCCTCCCTCAAGGTGCGTACCTTTGCCCTGTCTCCTAAGTGCCAGGGGACCTTCTTTTGCCTCTGTAACTTGTCTCCTGCATCCCTGCTTCCCAGCGGGCTCCCTTTTTCTACCTCTGCACGTAATTGAAAACAAAATTGAAATCTAGGGTTGGTAGAACCATTTGGAAATCATGGAGCTTTCTTTCTTATCTCCCGGCCGGACCCCAACAAAGATACGCTGCCCTGGAGAGCTATTCACGTACCCTGCACCCGTGGCTCTCACTTGGCCTCTGTAGCACAGCGTCAGCATCACCTAGAAATTACTCTCAGGCCCCAGTGCAGACCCCAGTAAGGAAGTCAGGGCGCGGCATCTAGCCGTCCAGTCGAAGAAGCCCTATAGGGGTTCCGGTGCACATGACAAGCTGAGGACTGCTGCACTGGGATGAGCCCCGTGGGGCCTGGTAGTGAAGGCTTCTGGGCTCATCCTACTTCTGTGCTGAGCTTCGTCAGTAGGTGGGTAGGGTAGGGTGGCTGCCCAGGTCCTCTTCCCATTTGGCCCTGGCTGTGTATTGAGTTAGAATGCTTGTGTCCCTGCCTCTCTGGATCATGTGCCAGAGGGATGGGAAGGTAGTGACTGCTGAGCCCCGATTCTGGGTAATGGGCCCGAACCGTGCTCCCAGATGAAGTCACCGGTCAGCGTGTTTATCTCTATCCCCCACCCATGTCACCTTGTAACGTAGTGCGGCCCGTGTCTCATGAGGCTTCTGAGCTGAGCCACTTGGAACTTGCCTCCACTCCCAATACCAACTTAAAACAGCCTACAGCGTCTCTTTCAGAAAGCAGGGACAATTGAGGAGTGTCCTAGCTGGGTCTTGGAGCTCACAGGCATGTAGGACCTTTATCTGCTCAGGAGCAGTTTGTTTCCTTCCTTTCAGAAGTGGACACAGGAGGCAGCCGCTTCCAGTGTCCTGAAAACAGCTCTCTTCCTGAGAGGCTTCCGCGCGCCCTAAGTCCTAGAGCCTGGTGGGCGTCCTCATAACCTCACGTCTCACAGTCCTTAGCCGCACTCATGTAATTGTGCAAAATTCTGAGAATAAGCAGTGTGTGGATTTCTGGTGGATGTGACCGCTGAAGAGCCTTCTTCCTTCTGTGCAGATTGATTTCATTTCAGTTTCAGTTCAGCCTGCGACCATTTGTATATAGAATACTTCTTAGAGCCCGTTCTCCCTATAGCTTTGAGCCCAAAATGAATGTCCAGATGTGTCTCTTCAGATTGCTCTCTCTGTAGCTCTGCCAAAGGGAAAGAGCTGGAATTCATTGGCACTCAGGGGGAGTTATTTAATATTTATGAAGGGGGCCAGATGTTAAGGACATTTCACATCACATCAAGTCAGACGTGGTCCCTATCTTTGATAAACTCACTCTCAGACGATGATGAGGAGCAGGCCATAGGAACAACAAATTGCCAATCACTGCAGGTCTATCACGTGGCGAGTTGGAAAGAGCTGTTTATGCAGAGGCTCCTGGTGCAGGGCACGCCCCTGCCGTCCAATCCCTCGGTGGCCTCCAGCTACCCCAAGAGGCAAAAGAGCAGCAGGTCATAGAGGTGATTTCAGTCAGCCCGACCACACAATTCTTCTTGTCCAGGGGGCAGCTCCACCAGCAGTGCTGTGAGAAGTGGACCCTGGTTAATGACGAGACCCAAGCCAAGATGGCCCGGATGGCTGCAGCGGCTGCATGGGGCTTAGGTAAGGTCTCCCCATGGGCACCCTGGTCAGCGTGGGGGGCCGGTCTGCAGCCCGAACTCACTTCTGTCTTCTCTTCCGGCTGTCTCTGCCTGATGGTTTTGACTAACTTGTTAGACATGGGTAAGAATGGCTTTTCACGGGGAAGCCAAGGAAAACGGTGAGCAAGCATCGAAATTAAGATACTTTGTGATGTGTGTTTCAGTTTTTTATATGAAACAAGTGACTGGTTTATGTTCTCTCTTATGACTGAAATCTCAAGGTAGGAATTCCCAGACTAGTCTTCTGGCTCGATTGTCATTAGTCTTTTTCCATGTTTCTACCTTGCGTGGGTCCTCCACGTCCACGTCTGCCTCATGGTCCAGGGTGGTTGCTGGAGCTCCGCTTACCGTATCTTTAGCCCAAGCAGGAATAGAGAAGATGGTTGTCTACCTCCTTTCATTTCTTAACTTTCCTAACATACATAAAACTGAAGAAAATGGTTTATGAACTCCCATATGCCTTTCACTGTCTCTGTCAATTACAAATATTTCGACAATTGTATTTTCACCCTCCTCCTCCTTGCTGCCCGACACTCTCCCACCTTACCCTCCTCTCTCCAAGTATTTATTTATTTATGCTTAAGATTTTATTTATTGTTTTCAAAGAGAGGGGGAGGGAGAGAGGCAGAGAGGTAGAGAAACATCAATGTATGGTTGCCTTTCACCTGCCTCCAGCTATGAACCTGGCTGGAAACCTGGCTTGCAACCTGGTGATGTGCCCTGGCTGGGAATCAGACCAGCGACCTTTGGGTTCACAGGCCTTTTCTGTTGTGCCACCAGCCAGGGCTATTTTTTTTTTTTTAAGTTTATTTATTATTTCCAGAGAGAGGGGGAGGGAGAGAGGTAGAGAAACATCAATGTGTGGCTGTTCCTCAACCACTTCCAGCCACATACCTGGCTGGAGACCGGGCTTGCAACCTGGTCTTGTGCCCTGGCTGGGAAATCGAACCAGTGACCTTTTGGTTCGCAGGTCGGAGCCTTATCCACTTCGCCACCAGCCAGGTCCCCGAGTATTTTAAAGTAAAGTTTCCCTTTGCCTTCTGTGGGCTGCGTAGGCTTCTGACCTGGGGCCCCAGCATCTGTTCCACGATGTTCTCAATAAGAGGGGAAAAGGTCCACCCGTTGAGTCCAAAGGAAGGTTCCATAACCTTCTACCTACATTCTATCCCTTCTGAATCACAGAGCTTATATTATAGCCTTTCCTTTCATGAGCTCTGGGTTGCATCCAAAAGGTTTTACAAAAATAAATTGCTTCCTGAGGAGTCATTGTTTGCTATTTTTCCTTGCCCAGAGGCATAGAGAATGGATGAGCCGCTGGACTGGCGTGAAAGGCAGGAAAACACCTTATAAAATGGGCAGCCCAGCAGTTTGCGACTAGTGAAGCTGCCATCATTTCTGCAGGTGGCCCTGGAAATCCTGGCCTTTGATACATGCTCACCCCTCCTGGGGAAGCCACTGTCCTCGGCATTCCTGTTGAGGCCATCCTCCCAGGCACCTGTGACACAGGCTACTGTGCCATGACCACACCTATATTTCTGTTGTAACAGAGTTTCTTAAATTATCTTCTCCTTCCTAAGGCAAAGGTCCTGCTGGCGTGAGATGCGCACACTGTCTAATCCTGTCCCCTGTCTGGGTAGTGGCCACTTTCAGTTGTTAGGGGGAAAATGTCATGTCCAGCATACCGTTGAACTGTGAAATGCTTAGCTAGAAAGGAAGAAAGCCATTGCATCTGACCTGGAGCAACCTGAGAGCCCTATAGGCCAACGGGGTGCAGCATCAAACCCTCGGGACAGTGGGCTTTCCGCAAGCTGTGTTTCCCCTTGCTTACGGAGCGCCCTGGGACAGCAGTGGGGTCCTGCATTTGAAACACAGGTGCGGCTTTGTTTTTGAGGCTGGCTCTCGCAACCTCACAGAATGCAGAGGGTTTCTACAGGGTTTTGATCCATTGGGCCCAAGTTTGTCTTGTTTGAGCCCCAAGGTGCAAATAACAAGGACAAGGCCTACTTGCAATGCTGCCTTTAGCCCAGCAGGCTGACCACCCTAATGCACTCGCTCTCCTCTCTCTCTCTGTCTCTCTCTCTCTCCGTCTCTCTCCCTCCCTCCCTCCCTCTCTGCGTATGTGTGCACGGATGAGTGCAGGTCAGTGGGACAGCATGGAAGAGTACACCTGTATGATCCCTCGGGACACCCACGACGGGGCGTTCTACAGAGCTGTGCTGGCTCTACACCAGGACCTCTTCTCCCTGGCACAGCAGGTAAAAACCAGTCCCCGGGCCTTCCGGCAGAGAGAAGGTAATTGCGTGTGGCCCATTAGCTCCTCGGCACGGGGTGCCAGTGCAGATAGGCTGTCATGGTTCAGGTCTGGAGTGTGGCTTAGGAACACATTAGGTGGTTTTGGAGCATAGCACTCAGTGACTGCCTGCGCCTTTGCTGGGGCCACTCTCCCGAGAGGGACACATGTGTTCTGGAAGTTAGCTTCTTGGGTCATTGCTGCATCCTTTTTACTCCCTTCCTTATCGTTCCTTATAGTGGGGAGAAGATGTCCATTTCATGTGCCCTCTGCCATCCACTGCAGAAATTGGTCACAGTTTCTTCTGGCTCCGAAGGTGTCACGCATTGATGACCTTCCAGGAAAGCCAGGGTGTTATTTGAAAACCCTGTTGACTTGCAGAGTGAAGTAATGAAGTCACCACATCCACCCTGTCAGGCACCAGGCTGTCTTGAATGGGGTGCTTGGGTAAAAGACGTGAGCACTTATGGGATGGGGACATGGCAGTTGCCCTTCAACATTCCAACAAGGAAAAGCTCCGCAGGATGGGTCTTCAACAGATGAAACTGCAGTTGTCCCAGTGCCATCGTGGGGGCTCCAATCCACATGACAAATACTGGGACCTGGGCCATTCATGGCATAGGCCCAAGAGCTTCCATTTTCACATGGGGAGGACTGGATGCTCCTCTGCCAACGTCAGAGGCTCTGTCCCATGAGGACAAGGTGCTTCTAAGCTGGAGATGGCCCCTGAGCCATCGAGTGTTTGTTTATACACTCCCTTTTCACAAACATGCCCGTCAAGGGAAAGTTGAAAGCGGGTAGATCCCCAAATTGTCCTCTTGAGCTGCAAGAACACATGATTGTAATAAGCACGTACCTCCTCCCCTCCCCTGTTACCAAGATTTTAGGTGTTACCATATTATGTGAAGCTTTTGGCTGCCATGCTTTGGGGCCTCTTCCAAGAAACCAGTATGCTTCTCTAGCCATTCAGATCTGGGAGGGGGTCTCTTCACTTCCTTGGTGAGTTTCTCTTCGTCACTGGAACATGAGTGAGACAGGTAACGTCTGCAGCTTGTTGAGAAGCCTGAAAGTAACAGCTCTGCCCTCAGCCCCCAAGGCCAAAGCTTCATTCCAGGGTCTCCTGTTCTCTCCTAGTGCATCGACAAAGCCAGGGACCTGCTGGATGCTGAGTTGACGGCTATGGCAGGGGAGAGCTACAGTCGGGCATATGGGGTGAGTGTCGGACGTTCCACAGGGGTCTTTTCAGCTTTGTTTTCACAGTGGCTGCTGAGGACTCTGGCGCCCAGCACGTGCCTGTGTGACCTCAGCAGATACGCGGCACCAGATGGAGTGACTGAAGTGAACCCTGGCTTTTGGGTGGTTCATGCATAGTAAGTTGGAATATGATTTACTCTCGTCAGGCCATGGTTTCTTGCCACATGCTGTCTGAACTGGAGGAGGTGATCCAGTACAAACTTGTCCCTGAGCGACGCGAGATCATCCGCCAGATCTGGTGGGAGAGACTGCAGGTGAGCCTGGTGGGAAGCCCAGAGCGGCCGCCTGCCTCTCGTCTCCCTCAGCATGTGCTTCCTGCCCCGACAGGCCGGTTTGCCTCAAAGCAGGACACTCCGGGGCTTTGCAGCTGAGCCTTTAGCTGTGAGGATGACCAGTTTTCCAGTCTCCTTTTAGCCTTCTACAGGAATAAAAGAAAAAATCTTCGCAAAGTGACACTTAGAGCCAGCTAGCTGAGAATTTTAACCTCAAAACCAGTGGCTTTCAGTTTTAGCTGCACAGTAGACTGTCCTGGAGAGCTTTTAAGAATTCACATTTGCAGGCCACTTCCCAGATCAAATAAATCAAAACATCTGGGAATAGACCCTGGATCAGTATCTGTTTAGCCTCCCCAGGTGATTCCAGTACGTGGCCAGCACTGAGCACCACGGCCCTAAACCCAGTCGCGGGCCACCGGCATCCAGTGCCTTTGGTGGGGCTGCCTGATGCTCTCACTGGCCCACACCTGCCGTGCACAACTCCTCAGCCATCGTCATCCCGTGATCTCTGTCCAGACATTGTTCCACGGAAGTTTCCCGTCCTAGAGAAACTTCCAAGTCTCCCATCCTTGTTTTCATTGTACATTCTGATCATTTTTAGCTTGAGGAGCTGTTGATTCCAGGCCTGGGAGTCAGCAGTCTTAAATGTTCTTGGAAAGGACAGTTCTCCCAGTGCCCGAGTTGGTGGGAGGGGAAGTTTGTCGGCCAAAACGGGAGAGGAAACCGTTGCCACTTCAGGAGCCACTTGTCCTCATCCTTGTCATCATCGACCTCCTCAATTTTAAACTGTTTCCTCTTGGCTCAGTCCACACCTAATTCCAAACTCGGTCTTCAGACCAGTCAAGATCGAGGCTTCCAGGCTGAGCAGCGGGCTGTGACGGAGCCTGCGAGTCCAGCCACCTTCCTGCCCCGGCAGCTCGGGGCATATTCCGCCGCAAGGGAAAGCGCCGTGGGCAGAGGACGGTCAACGGATAGGGCAGTCGTTTCTGCCCTCCAGCAAGCACACGCAGTTCCTCCACATGTTTTATGAGCAATTACGAAATGCCTGTTGAATGTTTTGGTGGAAAACTGCCTGCTGGACGCCGGAGCAAGCGTTGCCCACTTGACTCGTCCACACCCGGTTTTTTATGCGCCTGTCATGGCGGTGCGTTTCCAAGGCGGAGATCTGATGGACCGTCAGCCGCTCTAACAAGAACTTGATCCAGGGAGAAGCTCAGAAGGGATGTGGACTTGTGTCTTGAGGAAGGGGGACCCATGTCTCAGGTGACTGTTTCCAAGGCACTTCTGTCATTTTAAGCCTTCGTGACTTCTATCTTGAGGCAACAAGATGTTTTTTTGCCTGACATCTGGGCACAACTAGTGGATGGTGAGAAGTCATCAAAATAATCACTCAATCTAGTTTTTTCTGTTATTCTAACTTTCAGAACCCATGTTATTTCAGCATCTGGGAGAAAGTAGTAGATGGTGAGAAGGTATCAAAATAGTCACTCATACTTTTTTCTGTTTTTCTAACTTTCCAAATCACTCTTGTCATGCTTCATGGAATGGAACAGTATGGTCCAAGGGCTGAAAGTAAAGCATTCAGTCTGTGGTAGAAATTTGGCTCTCATGGATGGCCAGCAGTCAGAACACTCCCTAAGCTGACTGCCCAGGTAGGAAGACTGCCACTTTGTGGACAAGTCACCGAGACTGAAATCCCCGGCCAGTGTCTCCGATGGGGCAGTAAGAGAGGACAACCTTACTGCATTGAGTCTCCACCTGGGTTCGTTCTTCAGGCTGAGTCTGTTCCCTGGCACGTTGAAAAGCCCACCACTGTGGCCCCCAGACTTTCAGACTTCTTTCCATGGAGGACAGCTTGTTTGGTTTCATGGAATTCACCAATTAGGTGATGGACCTCAGAAAATCTCCCCTGATGGCTGGCTGGGTCTGACCGCCTGCCAGCAAAGGGTGGCGACAGAGGGGCTCAGTGTGCCCTCAGGCGTCTTTGGATGTGAAATTAGCCCCTTTGATGACAACTAAGTCACTCTTTTCTAATTAAGAAGAGTTTACAATCGTGAATGAATGAGGAACTTCTCCTCTGTGTAGTTTTTGATCTGAGACAAACAAAAATGAAGAGGAAAGACTAAGCTCAAGTGAGGACAAAAGTCCTAGCACAGGTTTAGGCTTTAATAACTTCAGAAATGCAAGTGCTACCAACTTCGAAACAACATCGTTTGAAATTTTAATTATTTAAACTTCTTTTACACTTTAATTTTTTGAACTTGGAATGGTACATTTTAAATTAAATTTGTCAGTGATAGTCAACTTTAATCAGAGAAACTAAAGCCTCCCCCCAAAAAAGTAAAAATGCATTATTTATAATTCAGAAAAAAAAGTTAAATAATTAATCCCTTTAACCCTCCACATAGCCATGAAGTTAGTGCTATTTTTATCCCATTTAACAGACCAGTCGCAGAGAAGTTAAGAAACCTGTCCAAGGTCACATAGAGAGTGACAGTGGCAGCATTCAAGTTCCAGAGTCCATGATCTGCTGCTTCTGGAATTTTGACAAGTCTCAAAGAGGGGTTTCAGTCATAGCACCCTTCACTTGTGAAATCTGAGATTGTAAAAATGAGGCTCTTTTTTTGTTTCATGGTGGGTTTCCCTGTTGCTTGTCGGGGTTAGGACATAGCCAGGGCACATCTGATCCTCACTTCCAAATGTCCCAGGGCTGCCAGCGCATTGTGGAGGACTGGCAGAAGATCCTTATGGTGCGGTCCCTTGTGGTCAGCCCTCATGAGGACATGAGGACCTGGCTCAAGTATGCAAGCCTGTGTGGCAAGAGTGGCAGGCTGGTGAGTCACACAGTCCCCACCCTGGGTGATGGGGGAAGCTGAGGAGGGGATGGCGCTCCTGGTCCAGTTCTGTTTATACTCTGACCTCCCTTGTTTTTAAGGCTCTTGCTCATAAAACCTTAGTGTTGCTCCTGGGAGTTGACCCGTCTCGGCAACTGGACCATCCTCTGCCAACTGGTCACCCTCAGGTGACCTACGCCTACATGAAAAACATGTGGAAGAGTGCTCGCAAGGTCTGTATCCAAATACATTCAACCGTAGGCCCAAGTGTCTGCCTCTCACTGCCTCCCCAAGGCCCCACCAGAAACAGCACCAACCTTTGGGGGGGAAGAGGGTGTTGCTCCTGTTAGCAAGCTGTGTGCTCATTTCAAAAAGTGGACCAGCCCTGGCTGGTAGCACAGTGGATAAGGTGCCGGCCTGCAAACCCAAAGGTCGCAGGTTCTATTCCCCAGCCAGGGCACATGACAAGGTTGCAAACCAGGTCTCCAGTCAGGTCTGTGGCTGGAGGCAGGTGAAACGCAACCATACATTGATGTCTCTCTCCCTCTCTGCCTCTCTCCCTTCCCCTCTTTCTAAAAATAATGAAATAAAATCTAAAAAAAAAAAAAGGGGGATCATATTAGGGACATGCACATACACCATTGGTCACGCCAGCAAGTGTAATCACAGTTATGTTAGCAGCCGGGATGTGCTGCAGCATAGACAGAGAAAGCACCGTTTCTGCCCCCTCCGAGAAGATGCGCTATTCAGTACGTTTGTGGAAACATGGGCTGGAACTTGCACAAGACCTGCAAGTTTTTCAGACTTCCTGTCTCCTTTCCTATCATCAATTTGGGATTCAAAAAGCAGCAACACCCAGAGTGTGATGCTGAAACCAGCGGGGAAAGGCATCTTGCAGCCAATGTAGAATTCCTCTCTCTCGATTTACAGATGGGTCCTTGGGAAGCAGATGTGGCTCCAAGTGGAATTGTTTTAGTTTTTATTACGCAATCCTCCTGGATGATGATGATGATGATGATGATAGAAAGTGGGCCCTGGAGGCAAATGAGCGCCTGCTTTGGCTCTTGCATCCTCCTTCCCAAACAGAGGAGGGAGTCCCCACGGCAGCCCCGGGTAGGAAAGGAATGCAAGGCAGCCACGGCAGCCGCTGTGGAGAGGCGATAAAACCGCAGTGTGGCCCTGCGGAAGGCAAAGCCGGGAGATCCTTGGCCTGGGTCTAGAGATGGACTCTTTCTGTGGGAGGCTGACCCTGTGGCCGTGATGGCCACCCGGACAGGGAGGGACCGCCCTGCACCCAGGGACTGCATCTTCAGTGGTGATGGCCCCAGTTGCCTTCTCCAAATGTGCAGTTCGGGTTTGGTTTGGTTTTGGCTTGTGTGTTTTTAAGTCATTAAGTCTCCCCAGCCAAAGCACTTCTGATTCAAAGCCTGACCTTCCTCCAGGCAAATGAGAAAAACAAGTGCTGATCTGAATGTCCTCTGGTTTCCACCCTCCTATGGCCTCCAAGTCCTTGAATGTCTTGGTGGAAGGCTGGCAGAAAGAGCCGGTGGCTGATATCCCCACAGGGAGGGGCTTCTTTAATTTAGGACCGCAGCCCAACCTCTCCACAGAGTAAGGCCTTTTCTTAGGAGCCCAAATTCTAGTGGGGGCCATAGAACCACATGAATAAACACTTAGAAACCTATTTAAAGTAAGGTGTTTGAACTTCAAGCCCAGAGCTAGATACGTCACGTCTTTGTAAGAATTCAGGAGCTAGCCAGAGAAAACTGACTGCTTAACATAATTGTGCGAGTGAACAGCCACTTGGCCTCTCTGAGTTCTGCCTTCCTCCCGGTGGATGAGGATGCCCTCTGCCTTACCTGCAGCAGGTGAAAGTGTGCCGGGAAGAGCAGGCCCTGTTCTGCAGGAAGGCGGGCCAGTACGTATGCACATGTACAGTGCTTCCCCAAACAAAGTGCTCCACAGAATTTAGCGTCAGCCTGGCTCTTCTGCGAAATTTCACGAAGCTTGGATCATCATCTTGCCCGTAAACGCCCAGATGGTCATAAACCGGGAACACTGTGCCCAGTCTACAGTCTGGGGCTGAGGAGGTCTCTTCCTCCGAGTCACTAATTCTGCACCTGTAAAGAGAAAAACTCATTTTCCCCTCTCACTTCCTGGGACTGGAAAAAAGAAAGTGTGTTTAATAGATCATTTTTAATTCCTTAAAATAGGTTGCCTCCATGCCACAAAGGAGAGAAATACTAGATTCCCTTGTGCTGGCTAACCTCACTAAACTTAATATTGAGCTTCAAATCTAAACTAATACCTAGCTTTCTGGGTTTGGGCAATTTCTTTTCTGTTCAGCACCATGTTGAGTCTCCCAGAGTTTTAACTTCCTGTCTTGACTGTCAGGACAGGGCCTGCGGGCTCTGAAAGCACCTGGCCTCACAGTTCCCAATTTAGTTCTTACCTGCTTGGTGTGCACACTCGTCACATGAGCTGTCTACCCTCTTTCTTGTGATTGAGCGTTTTAGTACTGCCTCCCAGTTTTGTTTTGTTTTTTTTTTCTTTCTAATCAGATTTAAACCTGGTCAGTGTAGTTCTCATAGAAGAAAAAACAAAGGAACATCTGTCACTTTCCAGGTGTGGGATGCTAATGGGGTTCATTTTTCAGAGCAGTGGTGACTGATAGAACTCCGTGAAGGCGGATGTCAGGAACACAGGGGTCTTGTTAACTGAGGGAAGGAACATCTGTGTGTCTGCCCTGTCCTCATGCATGGATTAGCTGCCTGATAAATTATTTGTCACATCATTCTGTCTCTGGGTTAGTCCTGGCTCTTTTCTTACTATCTTTTTTAATTTTGGAATCTCTTGAGTTAGCCTTCATATCTTCTTGCTTGAAGGGTTATTTTTCAGGTTTATGTAAAGTGCCTGATACATGGCCCATCACACATACTTGATCAATGGTACTGGTTCCAGTAGGCTAGAACCGTAGGTTGGGGTCCAGGGTAAGAATTCACAGGCAGGAATTAAGGTTGATCCCGTCATTCCGGAGTAGTGAGTGGCTCGTCTTGTGACCGGGTCACTTCCACGCAAGGGCTGGCCCTGCCCCGGGACCTTTCTCAGAGGACCTTCCTCATGTCAGGCGACCTCCAGGTTCTTGCTTCACCCAGGGAAGACTTCAAGGGTGAATCAAAGTGAGAGCAAAGCAAGTTTTATTCGGGTAGAGAAAAAGAAAGTGGCAAGTGAGTTGCTCCAGCCCCGCTCCTGATGCCAGTTACTTCCAAGAGTGTCCTGGCCGCCAAACTTGGGGGGGTTCATTTTCCTCCAAGGCCATCATCACTGACCCGTTTCTATTTTAAAAAGAAAAGAGTAAAAATTTAATGTGACTTACTATAAGGTCATGCTGACCTTATGTATTGGAACTGTTTATCTTACCCCCCGTCCTGCAGCAAAGAACACACAGCCTTTCTTACATTCTTTCACGCATGCGTCTCCCCTCTGCCCTGCCCTGCATTGGTAGATTTACATTTCACTGTTTTTTCCATTTGAGCTTTTGGTGTTTGCATGCCCTGTCTCCATCCTTACAGACCTTTAAAGATGTATGGACCCCATTTACCAAGAGGCTGGTGTGTCTGGATGTGACAGGCTTGTACAGACGGCTTGTGGCTTGCTCCCAGACCCCTGGCTTCCTCTACCCTTCCTAATCTATTTCCTAGTTAGGGAATGGGACTATTTCCTAAATCTCTGTTTTCCTGTTTAGCACACATTTCTGTTCCTAACCCAGATGTCTTCTCACTCGGTATGAAATCCCGCAGAGTAAAAAGATGTGACTACTTGAGGAGGCTCTGAAGATTTGCTGCTAGGCCCCCCGGCGCAGCTGGATGTCTGCTTAGCTCGGGACCTCCTCCTTTTTTCCGGGGATGCGTGGAGGGTTCACCCCATCTCCGTGTTCTTACTGGGTACTGAGGGGTCTAGCAGATTTTTTCAACTGGAGTTCTTTTAAAAAGGTACCAGAGTGTTTTAAACAAATACTAAAGTTTTACTAGCCTGAAATAATTCCTCATAAGCCTAACTTCCCTGAAGGCAGTATGTTGATAGTGAAGTAAGCAGTTGTTTCAAATTACTTCCCTATGAATTGTTATCTGGGGTAGCCAGGCAAGTAGCTTTTCCAAGGCTTATTAAAGTAGCAATTACAGTTGGCAGAGGAGAGCAAAGCAAAGGCTTGAGTTGAAAACTAGGAATCTTTTGAAAAGCCCAGCTGTCTCCCAGCCTCGTGCCCTGGTCTGTCCTACAGGGCTTTTACCCCATGTTCCAGGTGCTCTGTTTGGGGAGGCTCACACGCCTCTTACACCAACGGTAGTTCCTCTCCCATGCGGTCAGGCCGCATGCCAAGTGGCTCCCTGTGCCCTTGTCCTGTACAGATCGACGCCTTCCAGCACATGCAGCACTTCGTCCAGACGATGCAGCAGCAGGCCCAGCTCGCCATCGCCACGGAGGAGCAGCAGCACAGGCAGGAGCTGCACAAGCTCATGGCCCGGTGAGCCCCCCTGGCCGGGCCAGTCGCACCCCTGCCCGCCACAGCGCGGGGACGCGCAAGGTGCCTTGGGCAGCCAGCTGCTTGCATCTCACCTTTGCCCGAGGGGACCCGGGTGGCCTTTCAGTCACGCTACTCCCAAGCCTCTGCTACTTACTCCCCCAGGGTTCTGCAGCCCAAGCACACCCACAGGCTTCCCTCCTGGTCTCCAGCTTCCAAGTTAGATTCCTTGTTTTCCAATGCCAGATGTGCTGCTCATTTGATGTGTGACTTGAGATAAGTTACTTAACATCTCCGTACTTCCACTTCTTTGTCATATAACACGGGAACAGTGAAAGGTCCTATTTCCTAAGATGGATATGAGGTCTGACCCTAAAGTATTGGTCACGCAAACTGTTTCAATGATACTGATATTGGCTTGATAACTTTCGGGACAGACCTCATGTGAGTGGTGTGAGGATTAATGAAGAGAAAACTCTGCCAAGCATTTACAGCAGTACCTGCAACAGAGTAGCAGTCAGGAAATGCTAGCTGGTAATACCATCGCTATAAAGAGTGGAGAGGCCCCTGGCTGGTGGCTCAGTGGATAAGGTGTGGGCCTGTGAACCCAAAGGTCGCTGTTGCAATTCCCAGCCAGGGCACATAACCAGGTTGCAAGTTAGGTCTCCAGCCAGGTCTGTAGCTGATGCCCTGGAGTCGGGGGAAAGGCAACCATACATGGGTGTCCTTCTCCCTCTCTGCCTCTCTCCCTTTCTCTCTCTCTAAAAATAATAAACTACTTTTTAAAAAAAGAAGGAATGGAGAGGCAAAGTGAGGCAGTAGCCATAGAGCAGTAAGAAAATTACTCTAAGCTGTTGTCACCCACAAAAATGGATTTGGGGAAGATAAGTCCATACTTAATGCTAGCATTGAAGGGCCTCAAGAAGAAGGGATAACACCATTAACATGTATCCCAGACGCCCTCCGCTTCCTTCTGTGTGGTTTGCAGTTCTGTTGGCTCCTTCACGTTGCTTCCTGAGAGCCAGTGGAACCCCCAGTGAGGCTGTAGCACTCCCCTTCCACACATAACTCGTTCTCCTCTGAGCGAGGAGCAACATCTGGGGCTTCTCTTTCCAGGTGTTTCCTGAAACTTGGGGAGTGGCAGCTGAACCTCCAGGGCATCAACGAGAGCACGATCCCCAAAGTCCTGCAGTACTACAGCGCCGCCACGGAGCATGACTGCAACTGGTACAAGGTGACTGGCTGCAGGCCTCCCCGCTGGGCCTCCTCCCCCTGCCCCAGCATGGGCAGCCTGGCTGCACTCCTGCGTGCCCCGGGGCAGCAGCTGGTCTGACGCTGTGAACTGGCTTCTCTGAGTGCCGGGAGATGGTCTGACTGAGGCCCCTTACAACTTTAATTGGTGTAGGAAGATGGATCCTTTGATTTGAGAAAGATTTATTACACCTTTATTATGCACGTGGCTGCTGCCTTCCAGACTCTTAGCCACTTGTTTTCCCAGGAGTGCTGGGCGCACAGCTCATCCCTGGAGCTTGACCTTCCCCTGGGTCATCTGTTCCTTCCCAGCTTCCTTCCGATTTCCATTCCAGTTCACTCTTAATCTAGCAACTTCACTTTCTCTGTTTTTATTGGAAAGCTCTGGGTAACATCCTGTTATGTTGTAGGAACTTTTCAAAAAGATAAACAGAACTAGGACATGTGTAAAAGAGATGGCTGCTAGAGGAGTGGTTCTTGAAGTGTACTGTGAGAGGCCGTCTGGTGGTAGCTGCTTGGTATGGCAGGCGGCGGCACATTTTTATTTAAGAGAGGTTTTAGCAAGGAACACAAAGGAACTTCATGATTATCCAGGAAGCCCAGCTGTGAGTGGATTATTCATTGTCCTTCTATCCCTGCAAACTTACGAGGCCACCAGTCCAACTCTGCTTCATGCTCTCTCCACCGCATGTGCGGTCCCCTCCTCACAGGTGTGACCCACTCCTTCTTCATCCAAGCACGCACCAGGGCTCTGTCGGGCAAACTGCCACAAGCATGGGCACTCAGGCAAGCCTGGCCCAAGTACCTCTTCTCTGTGGCACATTCCCAGGCCCCGCCCCTGGCTTTCTTGGTGTCCGTCTCTTACTGCCCTGCTGCATTCTGCCTGTCTTCAGGTTTGGGAGTGAGCCCCCTCCTAGATTAGAAGGTCTCTGATCAAAGACCAGGCTGGTTTCTCTCAGGTGCCCTCCCTCATGTGGTAGGTGCGCTGCAACACGAGTGCCCCGCACCGCATGGAGTAAAGCTCCCCTGTTCCCCAGGGTTTTGTGGAAGGGCAGTTGGCTCTGCAGACCTCGGAGGAAAGGGCAGTCTCTGCGCTCCCCCAGCTTTCACTCCCGGCTCCTCTAGCCCCTGCTGCCCAAGCCTCCCTCCGCCACTGTTGGTTGCAGCCGCATTGTCTGTCCTCACTCTGCCCACCAGGCCTGGCACGCATGGGCAGTGATGAACTTCGAGGCTGTGCTCCACTACAAGCACCAGAACCAAGCCCGTGACGAGAAGAAGCTGCGTCACGCCAGCGGGGCCAACATCACCAGCGCGACCACCACGGCCAGCAGCACGGCAGCTGCCACCACCACTGCCACGAGCACCGAGGGCAGCAACAGCGAGAGCGAGGCTGAGAGCAGCGAGAACAGCCCTACGCCCTCGCCGCTGCAGAAGAAGGTCACTGAGGTACCTGCCCCTCCTCCTCTGTGGACTGACCCAGGAACCAGGCACTTTAGGCTTTGGGCTCCGAGGAACTCGGGACTTGGCTCCAAAGTACCCGATGGAGCTAGGAAACACTGTTTATTTGCCATGTCATTGTTGGAGACAGCTTTTGTGACCATAGTCGTGTCTGGGGAGCTGACGTAGCTCCAAGCTGAAGAATTAGTTCCTTGTCCTGCGTTCCCTGTGTGTGAGCTCATTCTGCTAAGGCCCCGCACCTGTGTACGTGGGTGGCCCTGCACAGCGGGGGGTCCACGCTGAGGCCGGAGCCTGGCGAGACTTCCCCCGTGGGCTGTCAGGTCACAGTGCACCCAGGCAGCTGGCAGGCCAGGAGACCAGTGAGTTCAGAGATTCAGCCCCACATCCCCTGCTGCCCTGTCCAGGAAGCCAGCATTGGCCCCAAGCAGTAACAGTCATGACGCCACTGCCATCGAATGAGTGCCTGCCAGGGACTGCCAGGGAGCAGTCTAAAGGCTTTCCCTGCCGCTCTCTGAGATAGGTGCTGTGAGCGTGCTGCTGTGCCTCTTTCCAGGCGAGAAAACTGAGGCAAGGGTGTCACTGACACATGTGTGTTCCCACAGGATCTGTCCAAAACCCTCTTGATGTACACTGTCCCTGCCGTCCAGGGTTTCTTCCGCTCTATCTCGTTGTCACGCGGCAACAACCTCCAGGATACGCTCAGGTACCAGGGACGGGAAGGAGAAGCCCTGGTAGGCCATGGGAGTGGCGGAGCGCAGACACCTCCCTCCCTTTCCCACGGGATGAGTACGGCAGGGGGAATGGCTGACCAGCCGCCCCCCCAGGGGTGCATCCTGCAAAGACGGCGGAGGGGCCTGAGAGCGCCGTGTGTGGTTTGTCGTGCAGGGAAAAGGAAATGTACCCGTTTGTTGCAGTATTGCTGAAGTCCCCTCAGCTTTTAGAGCCAACTCTGAGAGGCTGAGTGTTTGGCACAGACCAGCCAGTCCAGGGACGGCAGGTGACAAGGGCGCCTCCTTTGTTTGGGGCTGTAGCCGGCTAAGCGGCAGGTTGCTGAAGTGCCCCTGTTGCACAGGTGCCTCCGTGCTTGCAGGTGGTCCCCGGTTATCCCTGAGCTTACACCGTGGTGGTCCCCTCCCTGTCTGGAACGAAGTGACGACTGGGGAGGGTTCGCCAGGTGTTCGGTCGAGCGCTGTGGCCACCCCGACCCGCCACTCCCAAGTGTTCTAGAAGCCAAACTCCTTGGAGAGCCACAGATTTAAGGCCCTGCCAGTTCTTCTCCTCTCAAGAATCTTAAAGGTGAAAAAGAAGTAGAAGTTGGGAAGTCGAATTTTCCTATGGCCTTCTCATTTTTCTTTTCCAGAGTCCTCACCTTATGGTTTGATTACGGTCACTGGCCAGATGTGAATGAAGCTCTGGTGGAAGGGGTGAAAGCGATCCAGATTGACACTTGGCTGCAGGTAAGAAATGGGTCCGCTCTCGCTCCTCCACCATGTTTCGGGGCCGTGCAGTGCCGGGAGTGGCAGGTGGCATGCACCTATGCACGGTGGTGAGGAAGCAGGGACTGTTCCCAAGGTCAAAAAGGTTTTCTTTAGAAAACAAGGGAATGAACCATTCCAGTGCCCAACAGAATCTACCAAAACAAATAACAAGAGCTGGTCATTGTCCTGAATAACTAGAGCTGTTTCCATGTCTCATAAGCTGCATAACTTTGCCTTTTGAGTAACAGGTTATACCTCAGCTCATTGCAAGAATTGATACGCCCAGGCCCTTGGTGGGACGTCTCATTCACCAGCTTCTCACAGACATTGGTCGGTACCACCCCCAGGTATGTAGAGACCTTGGGTAGTTTCTCATCTACCAGCTGACCTTTCGCTTTAGTTCTCAGCTTTTCCTAAAGACGCAAGTGCAGGAAATGGGAGCCAAGCCTCCCCTCCTGCCCTGAGGGGGTCCCAGGGGCCCTACGAACGAGTGTAGCCCTGGCTGGTGTGCTCACACAAGCATCTGTGTCATACTCACTGTTTCTTGTCAGCCTTCTTAAGTCTGAGTGATGCTCCTTTTGCCCATGTTCACACATGTTCCTCTGTGTCTGCTGCAGGCCCTCATCTACCCTCTAACTGTGGCTTCCAAGTCTACAACCACAGCCCGCCACAATGCAGCCAACAAGATTCTGAAGAACATGTGTGAGCACAGTAACACATTGGTCCAGCAGGCCATGATGGTGAGTCAGGGGCCAGTACGGGTTTCGCTAACCCTGGTCACCTGGCCCGAGGTCTGGAGTGATCGTTTTTCTCTCTCAAGACAGTCTGCAGGCTCCCTCTGGCTGCCAGAGAGAGTACCTCCCGTTTCCCCAAGACATTCTGAGTTTCGCTTATCCTGGTGCTTCTCTCCTCCCACCCGGTGATCCAGGTGAGTGAGGAGCTGATCCGAGTGGCCATCCTCTGGCACGAGATGTGGCACGAAGGCCTGGAAGAAGCTTCTCGTTTGTACTTTGGGGAAAGGAACGTGAAAGGCATGTTTGAGGTGCTGGAGCCATTGCATGCGATGATGGAACGGGGACCCCAGACTCTGAAGGAAACGTCCTTTAACCAGGTATGGGATACGGAGACTGAAAGACGTGGCCCAGAGCCCTTGTTCAGACCCCTTCCCTCTGACTTTCTACTGAACTGAATAAAATGACAGAGGTCACGGGGTATAAAAACAGCAGAAATTTAATTGGTGTTAAATTACAAAACCCTCCCCAAAATTTTAAAAACATTTCATTTATTTTTAGAGAGAGGGGAAGGGAGGGAGAAAGAGGATTAACCATATGAGGGATATAGTGATATAGTGCCCCTCACCCACTCCCAACCAGGGACCTGGCCCACAACCCAGGCACGTGCCCTGACCAGGAACTGAACCAGCAACCCTTCGGTTCACAGGCCGGTGCTCAATCCACTGAGCCACACCAGTGAGGGGAAGAACCCTCCTAAAATTTTAACTGGGAAACTAAGATCCCTCACAAGACCTGACTTTGCTTAACAAGCCATCCTGAGATTGGGAGCCCCAGGACCGGACGGCTGTAGAGCAGCCCTTACCAAGCCAGCCAGGGTTCCGAGGGCCCCGCTGTCAGCTTGGGATCCCGCCTGTGGCTTAGCCAACCCCCGTGATGACGTGCAGATTTCCTGTGTTCCCTCTCAGGCATATGGTCGAGATTTAATGGAGGCTCAAGAGTGGTGCAGGAAGTACATGAAGTCAGGGAACGTCAAGGACCTCACCCAGGCCTGGGACCTCTATTATCACGTGTTCAGACGAATCTCAAAGCAGCTGCCGCAGGTAGGACCTTCAGGTTCTAGCAGGATTAACTATCATGATAGTCCTTTCTGTTTTACTACATGTAATATTGTAACGCTAATTTCAAGGCACCTGGTTTCACTTGCAGACTTTTCAGACAAGTCATTGCTATTAGCAATTCATTGAAAATACTTAAATTGTATTTAAGTTCCCCCTAGGAAGCAGAATACTAAACCCTGTGGTAATTATTCACAGCTCACATCCTTAGAGCTGCAGTATGTTTCCCCTAAACTGCTGATGTGCCGGGACCTTGAACTGGCTGTGCCAGGAACCTATGACCCCAACCAGCCGATCATTCGCATTCAGTCCATAGCACCATCTTTGCAAGTCATCACATCCAAGCAGAGGCCCCGGAAGCTGACACTTATGGGTAAGGACAACTGTGTCTCCCACCTGCATACCCCTCCCTAAACCACCCCCACCCCCCACTTTGGAAAATACTGCTTGCTGTTCACACTACCAACCTTCCACACGCTCCATCTCCTGTGTTTACTGTGAGGGTAACAGAGAACAAGGGGATTTCTGCATATTCCATCCACCTCAAGACTTCTAGTTCCTTCACGCAGCTGTGATTGTGTCAGTGAAGCGTCACGGTCCTGCTCGAGACCAGGGGGAAGGGAATGGCAAGGTTTGCAGCGTGGAGCAGGTTGTGGCAGGCAGCGGTGGGGGGCTGCTGAGGCCAACAGAGAGACGTGTGGACGCACCGTGGACAGGACAGGCTGCACTGAAGGACGGTGTCTGGGCTCTGCAGTCACACAGGAACAAATTCTCACAGTGAGGTTTGTTAACTGTCTAGGATGGTTTCAGGAGGCCTAAGGACCTGGTGGCCCTTGGAGATCTCTTGCTTTTAGTAAACAATGCCCATGGTTTTTTTTTATTTTTTAAAGATTTGATTTATTTCCAGAAAGAGGGGAAGGGAGGGAAAAAGAGAGGGAGAAAAACCTCTGTTGGTTGCCTTTCACATGCCGCCAACTGGGGACCCGCAGTGCAGACATGTGCCCCGACTGGGAATTGAACCAGTGACCTTTTGGTTCGCAGAGCCAGCGCTCAATCCACTGAGGCTCACCAGCCAGGGCAGTGCCCGCATTTTTACACGCAGTGGTGACTCACCGGCACCAGTTCCATGGGGTCCGCAGGTGATTAGAGTCTCCACGGGCTGGCATGTTCTAATACTAAAACACATGCCAGTGAAGTTCTCAGCCGTATTTTAATTAAAGAGACCTACTGAAGGAACTTTTTAGCAGTGTAAGCACCGTTGAGAGAACCAGCAGAGAGAGGCTACTACCCCACCTTCCAGACCTGAAAAGGCACCTGCTACTCAGTGAGCTGAGGGTCCAGAAAGCCTGTGTAGTGCTTGCCGATCCCAAAGAGGTAACCCTGAGGACTGGCTACACAAGACCTGGGTTTACAGGACTTACTGTGCACCGGTGCTGGCCGGCTGCTGGAGCTTCTGCCACACAGGCTTTCCCAGCGCAGGGTTACAGAAAGTACAGAAAGCAAAGCAAACAGCCTACAGGCCCCTGTTGTGCTCACACACAAGCTTTAAGAGATCAAAACGCTAGCTGGTTCTCTGCAGTTGCTTACAGTCCAGGCTCACATCTAGAAATGGTTTCTCTGTGACTATTTCTTGACCAAGGAGTTGACCAAGCTCTCGCCATCTGCTTACAGCTGGCCTTCATCCTATTCCTACAGGGTGGGAGGGGGAGTTGGAGCATGGGCGCCTGTACCAGGCAGCGCCAGAAGCTGTAGCCCAGGTAGAGGGACATGGCTGCTTCTTGAACTGACGCCAGGCTGGTTGTCAGGGGCAAGTACTCTGACCTCTCCCTCTGCCCGCTCTTTGACCTGCTGCCAGTGCCCCCATTGGCCAAGCCCAACCGGGAGCCCAGAGGATACAGTCTGGAGAGGTCAGGCTTCTCTGGTCGGAGCAGGACAGAGGAGGGCAGAATGGGTGGGGAGGGGAACATTCAGAACGACCATGTCTAATCAGAATCATCCCGGGTCCTCAAAGACAGACTTTTTTAAATGTATTATTTTTAATTTGAACAACTTTGCTTTGGGGGACCATCCAAAGCAGGGCCTTCTTTTTTTTCCCCCATCAATTCTCTGGAATGTTTTCTCTGCTTGTAGGGTAAGGTATATGAAGTCTGCAGGACCTTTTGAGGGTGGTGGTGGTCCACCCCTACCAGGGTTGAGACCCTCTGATGCGCACTAACTGCTCCCGCCATTCCTTACAGGCAGCAACGGGCACGAGTTCGTGTTCCTCCTGAAGGGCCATGAGGACCTGCGGCAGGATGAGCGAGTGATGCAGCTCTTCGGCCTGGTCAATACC
Source organism: Noctilio leporinus (assembly GCA_004026585.1). Classification (NCBI taxonomy): domain Eukaryota; kingdom Metazoa; phylum Chordata; class Mammalia; order Chiroptera; family Noctilionidae; genus Noctilio; species Noctilio leporinus. Next base: position 258,169 of record PVIW01000782.1, read on the forward strand.
CTTCTGGCCAACGACCCAACCTCTCTCCGGAAGAATCTCAGGTATTCAGGAAGATCTTCTTTCCTCTGCCATGTAGTCATGCACCTTTTCGAAATATATTATTAAAGAAAAATCCTCCGTATTTTTAGAGCATTCTCACATGAAATGCTTTTAACAACCTCCAGAGATCCAAAATGGAACGCCTTTGTGGCCATGAGAGGGAAGATTCTACAAATTTGATGTGTTTGCCCCCGATGAGATGGCAGCCAGGCCACACCTTTCCTCTCCTCAGTACTCCCTTCCCCTCTTGCTATTAGGGACACGAATATTAAGTTGGGAGGGTTTTTTAGGCTTTCCCCCAAAGCATTTTGTTTGTTAGGCAGATTGAGAGGCCCACGTGCTGTTCATACCATCAGTGCACCGTCGTTATGGGATGCCTTATCTTTGCAAAAGACCCTCAACACATCCCTCGCTAGAGCCCGTTGGTTGCAGAGGCTCGGGTGAGTGGGTCAGAGGTGTGCTCTCTTTACCACCCAATAACTTCGCTTTCCTGTGGCTGCCAGCATCCAGAGATACGCCGTCATTCCTCTGTCGACCAACTCGGGCCTCATCGGCTGGGTGCCCCACTGTGACACTCTGCACGCCCTCATCCGGGACTACAGGGAGAAAAAGAAGATCCTTCTCAACATCGAGCATCGCATCATGTTACGGGTATGCGAAGGGGCTGCCAGACCCAACCCTGTAACGTCTCAGGCAAAACTCACCAGCCAGGGAGGCTCTTATACGTGTCCATCGCTAAAAGCCTGATTTGAGAGGCTTTGCCGCTGAAGAAGGTTTAAGGATGGGAGTCCTTCTCTAAGAAACAGGAGGACCCTAAAGCCCAGAAGTTAAGGTTTTATGAGACGGAACAGTGTTATTTATCAGGTACGTAATGCATAGAGAGCGCTGGCCCTGCGGAGAAAGAATGTTTAGGAGACGTGTAAACAGAAAGAATTCTTTGTTTCCCGAAAACTCGACCCCTCCCGTGCTGTCTTCCGCACCAGTAGGCTTACGCTGCGGTGAGGCCTGATGTTTTACCCTGTGTGCTGGGGTCGTAAGTGAGAGTGGCCGCTGTGTTTTTTGCCTTTTGCGATGTTCTCATTTGGCATCTCCTTTTGCCTGTGGTGGCGAAATTAGAATCTGGCCCTGCCTAGACCTGAGCCTTATTTCTTCATGGGTTCAAGCAGCTTGACAGGGGCCACTCTCTCATGGCGTTTGTGTCCTGATGCAGATGGCTCCGGACTACGACCACCTGACTCTGATGCAGAAGGTCGAGGTGTTTGAACACGCGGTCAATAACACAGCAGGGGACGACCTGGCCAAGCTGCTGTGGCTGAAAAGCCCCAGCTCTGAGGTATGGGCACTGGGCTTCCTGTGCTGCCTGTGGCCCGCCCCCTCGCTCGGGGTGGCTGTCTCGTCATTCGTGCGTGCCTGTTGGGGCACCTGTGGGCCCTCTCCCTCAGCAGCAGCTGCAGGCTGCGTGCAGTCTTCCAACGCAGATCGAATGGGGGAGCCGTGCAATTGAGCAGATGTAGATTGAGCACTTTAGTGTTTCTCCCGTTACTTGAGCTCTTTATCCCTGGAGGCAATTAGATCTTTTTCATGTATGTTATAAATACCCTGTTTATTTGGCGTTTCAGATATGCTAATGGTATGTTTCTTGGTTTTGAATTTTTATTGTTTTTGATATACAGATATTTTTTAAGTTATCAGTTAAAAGATTTTTAGTTAAAATCTGAGCCTTTGGAAAGATCCTCTTCACCTCAAGATATCTTTTTACATATTTTGTACTAATTATAAGATTTGTGCCCTGGCTGGTGGCATAGTGGATAAGGCACTGGCCTGCGAACCCAAAGGTCACTGGTTCAATTCCCAGCCAGGGCACATAACCAGGTTGCAAGCCAGGTCTCCAGCCAGGTCCGTAGCTGGAGGCAGGTGAAAGGCAACCATACATTGATGTTTCTCTCTCCCTCTTGGCTTCTCTCCCTTCCCCTCTCTAAAAATAAATAAAATCTTAAAATTAATAAAATATTTTATTTTTATTATACACTAAATTTGTATTTCTCTGTAGAGCTTCTGTTCTGTTTTGTTGATTTTTCTGCCTGTTTCTCCCCAAGCTCCATACTGTTAATACATGTTTCTTCTCATTGCCTATTTTCATACCTTTTTTTTTTTTTTTTTAAGATTTTATTTCATTATTTTTAGAAAGAGAGGAAGGGAGAGAGGCAGAGAGGGAAAGAGACATCAATGTATGGTTGCCTTTCACTTGCCTCCAGCCACAGACCTGGCTGGAGACCTGGCTTGCAACCTGGTTATGTGTCCGGCTGGGGAATCGAACCTGCGACTGTTGGGTTCGCAGGCCGGCGCCTTATCCACTGCTACCAGCCAGGGCTATTTTCATACCTTTTTTCCCGGATAAACTTTGGGATCATTTTGTCAAGGTCCCCTCAAAAAAAGAGCTACTGAATTTTTATTAGAATTACATGAAATGTATCAAATAATTTGGGAAGATATTACATCTTGACAATCTTAAGTGGATATTCTTAAATAAATATTTTTGTTTACTTAAGTCTTTGGATTTCTAAGCCAAGTTTATTTATCTAAGTTCTACATATTTATGCTTTATTTTGAGCATAATTTATTATTTTTATAATTGTGAATGGGATCTTTATTCCATTATACGTTATAAGTGATTACGAGGGAATATACACCAGTAACCTGTCAGGGTATAACGTGTGGAAGCCCAAGGTTCCGGAGCCTGGGTTCACTTGAGCTCCTGCGTTGCAGGTGTGGTTTGATCGAAGAACCAATTATACCCGCTCCTTAGCTGTCATGTCCATGGTCGGGTATATTTTGGGCCTGGGAGACAGGTGAGTGAATTTAATTTGGTTTTTGTTTGTTTGTTTGTTTGTTTGTTTTAACACCCTGCTCTCCATCCCGAGGCTCTCTAATTTGTTTCTTTTAGTCTTTTTTCTCCACTGTAGTGTTCTTGAATGCTTTCATTTTGTCTTCCGGTGAAGTTGATGACCGTTTGGTAAATATTTGTATTTTGTACTTCAGGCAGTTTTTGCGACATCAGCCTTAGCCTTTTATTTATTACCATGCCAACAGAATAGCACATCATACTAAAGAGAAGAAAAATTATAGTTCAGGGATACTATTTTCCATATAGGTTGGTTTAATGTATTAAAAAAAACATTAAATCTGGTTGATTTTGTTGATTCAACAAACATTTATCAATCACCACTATGCTAAGATAAATAATTCTGTAATTGAAACCAACCAAAGTAGATCCTTCTGATACTTCTTCATAATAAATTTTGTCCACATGTACTGACTGGAAAAGTAGTTCAGAAATTGACTCAATCGACTTTTTTTTGTTTTAAGCTAGTTTTATGGTGTCCACTATTTTTCTTCTGGGATCATGTCTCATGCACTTATTTGAGAGTAAAAGTAATGTTATCCCATAAAGTAATAAATTCTTCTTTTTAAAAAAAAAAGGCAGAATGCCTATTGACAAAATTCAAGTGACACTGCCTGGATTGGCTGCTGGGCTCAGGGGGACGAGACCCCCGTGGTAGGTACCAAGTAGTCATGGTCAAGCCTTGTCACTCTGAGATGCTGCACCACCAGACACAGTGGGACTGGTGTGTCATGGTATCGTGGGACAGCTTGTGATTCACACAGACAAGTGGTCATTTCAGGCCTAGAGCAGAGGTTGGCAAACCTTTTCTACAAAGAGTCAGATAGTATTTTTGGCTTTGTTGGCTATACAATCTTTGTTACAACGACTCATGCCTGCAGCCTGAGAATACTTAAGCATGTGAGCATGACAGTGTTCAATAAAACTTTATGTACAAAAGCAGCTGGGGGCTGGATTTGACCTGAGAGCTGTGCTTTGCCAACCTATAGCCTAGCTTATCACATCCTTGTTGATTTATTTATTGCTCTCTTGATCTTCCCTGGTCTCTGTCCTGTTCCTCAAAGGCACCCTTCCAACCTGATGCTGGACCGGCTGAGTGGGAAGATTCTGCACATTGACTTTGGGGACTGCTTTGAGGTGAGTCTGTGTTCCAGAGCACTGCTTCCTCACCTTCCTGGATGGCCCGTGTCACCCTCCTCCGACCATTTCAGCAAACTTGAGCCCACAATGCATTATCTCTCCTCTCCCACTCCTGTCTAGGTGATAGGAAGCCGATCTAAGAGATGATACCCATACTCTTTAATATTCGGATCAGTTGGACTCTAACACCCCTTGGGGCAAAGGCCACTCACTCACTGTGCATACTCCCCCTCATTTTAGATGTTATTTATTTATTTTTAGAGAAGGGAGAGAGAAGCATTAATGCACAATTGCCTCTCGCACACCCCCAGCCAGGGACCTAGCCTGCAACCCAGGCATGTGCCCCAACCAGGAATCAAACCAGCAACCTCCTGGTCCTCAGGCCTGTGCTCGGTTCACTGAACCACACCAGCCAGGGTGAATCCTCCCCTCCACATGGCCTGCTGGCGGAAGGCCAGGGCGTGATGCACATTTTCTCTCTTTGTTCCCTCTTTCCCTGTGTTTTTTTTTAGTTGTCTTTTAAATTCCTTTGGTAAGTCCCCTCACTAAACTCCAGCTGCTTCATTTCTGTACTCTAATTGAAGTCAATGCTAGTGATACAAAGGAAAGCTACATGCCTTCACCTGGTGTGAGCCAAACAACACAATCTAACCAGTGCACTTGGATTTTTCTGCTTTCTTTCCCTGTAGGTGGCTATGACCAGAGAGAAATTCCCAGAGAAGATTCCGTTTAGACTGACGAGGATGTTGACCAACGCTATGGAGGTGAGTAGATGCAGGAAGCAAGCTGCTTTGGGATGGGGTCAGTGCAGCCACGGCCCTATTCAGGGCCTCTTGTTAGGGCCCATCACTTCCCCAGGACGCTTGAATATTTCTGTAGTCTTTGTCTGCTATTTTCCATTGTGTTAGAAACGGCCAGTATTTGAAAGTATTACCATTTTTTTACGTCACATGAATCACAATGTCATATGAATCACAGTTGTGACCTGATTGACCCCTTGCTCTGAAGACATTCCCAGCCTGATACATCAACAATGGCCTGTGTCTGCTTCCTCATTGGGGGTGACGGACCCTTTTGACTGTCTGACTTCTAGTCATGGGGCCTTAAGAAGCCAGTATCAGTGACCTCTGTAGTGAGCGGCTCTGTCTCTTCTGCAGGTTACTGGTCTGGATGGCAACTATAGAATCACATGCCACACAGTGATGGAAGTGCTTCGGGAACACAAGGATAGTGTCATGGCTGTGCTGGAAGCCTTCGTCTACGACCCCTTGCTGAACTGGAGGCTGATGGACAGTGAGTATTAGCAAGTGCTTGGGAGCTGGAGTCACCCCCTTGCAGGTGGGGCGGGCATGAGGCTGTGTCTTTCACTAACCTGTAGCCCTTCAAGCCTGGAACCTGAGATGTGTTACCAAGCTATGGCATTACATTTCACAAAGTGGCTCTAGTGTCTGGAAGTGAATTTCAAGTATTTTATTAACTAGAAGAGAAAACTGAGCCCTGGCTGGTGGCTGGTGTAGCTCAGTGGATTGAGCGTTGACCTGTGAACTGAAAAGGCACTGGTTTAAATCCCAGTCAAGGCAGGTCCCCAGTTGGGGGCGCTCGAGAGGCAATGATCCATGTTGCTCCCGCATATCTATATTTAAATAAATAAAATCTTTAAAAATAAATACAACAGACAATTCCAATCATCAGTTTGGATATTAATTAAACTATTTTTCAATATAAGTTAAGTACCCTAGTGAATTTTGTTTATTTGGGTTTCATATAGAGTGGTAAGCTGGAATTCTGACAGGTGCAAACAGTTGTGATTTGAATCAGTGGTACCTCTGTCGGCCCCTTGTCTTACCTCCGTACAAGTTCACAGGCAGGAGGAATCTGCCCATGTGGTTAAGTCATACTTTTGCTTTTGGGGACCTGGTTGGCGTCTAAGTGTATGATGCAGAATGTCCCTCCGGATTGGACGTCCGTGCTAACATCCACCCACGTACCGCTGAGCAATACATCTCTGGTTCTCTCAGGGGATGGAGCTTTGGGAAATACTGTGTTTTTATGATTGTAAGAAAATATCACATTAACCAAGTTTCTTTCAAGTCAAAGTCTAAAGCACTTTTTAATGGTCCCTTTCTTTCTTTCCCTAGCCAATACCAAAGGCAATAAGCGATCCCGAACAAGGACAGATTCCTACTCTGCTGGCCAGTCAGTAGGTAGGTGCCTCCCGTGGGAGACTGCAGATCCTGTGCCCGTTTCTCCAGTGCTTCTGGTGCAGGGTGCGCTCCGTTACTGCCTTTCGGAGGCACGCCTTGGAATAGAGACGGGTCTTGAATAGGAAGGACGTCAACAGAAAGGAAGGCAGAGTCTATCTAGCACTGCTAAAGCGTCACCCAATAGGCAGCTATTTAACTTCAAATCTTGGTCTAGAGATATTTACTGAGCAGGAAACCCTTAGTATATGCCTTTATTTAATGCCTCTCAAGATGGAGTGGGTACCTAAAGCTCTGAAAGTTTGATCAACCATCCCATCTTAATCTAGCTCAAAAAACAATTAAAGTGTGTGACTATTAGTTAGTACTTAGCATGTGCTTCAGCAGAGTCTGGACTGGGACAATTATTAGCTGTGGTACCTTGATCCCAAAGCATCATTAGTAGCTCAGATGTGGGCAGATGGAAGCAGCAGAAATGTACTCACGTTGCTGCCTGAGGAGCCAGGAAACCACATGAAATGTCATGGCCAAGAGTGGGCCGCAGGCCGGAGTCCCAGGCAGATCACACCCACGAGGGCCAGAGCAGGGTTTGTGCCCTGAACGCTCGTCAGAGGTCTCGTGCTAAAGCTGTTTGACAGCGTTGAGCCTCCCTCTCGTCCCCTAACCCCAGGTGTCCCTCTTAGCCTCGTCACATCTAACAGCATCTACACACGTCGTATTTTGGGGAAAACGTTGGGGCTGTAAATAAAGTAAATATTCTGTGCAGTCATTTAAGGAACATTGCAGCTAGTTACTTAGCTAAGCCAAATGATCTTTAAGGGTGCAGAAAGAATGTGACAGAGAGATTGCCCTAAAGAAGCACAGAATCACATTATAAAATTGACGAAAATATAGATGAAATACTAAGAGAACAAGACATTCCACTGAGTAACCAAGGGTACCACACGATCTGGTTTGGAACAGAAGGGCTGCGGGACTTAGTGGGGTTACACTCGAACTGCTCTTGGGTGGGTGGGGTTTCATCTGGGACTTACTGGGTGGATGGACTCGGAGGGTGGAATCCGGTGCCCTGAGCAGGAAATCGGAATCCTGGGTTACAGTGGCATCTGTGCACATGCCTGCCCTCCACCATAGACACCATGATAGGAGCTGTGAATGCCCAAGTACCCACGGTGACTGGTCTCATCCAAAACATGTGCAACTTCCTGTTGAACTCTCAGCATCATTGGGTGGCATCGACATGCTACCTATGGCATGCAGAGGGGAATTAGGACAGCCAGCTCTGTGCCCAATGCCACCAGGTCAGGGCAGACCCAGCTGTTTTTATTTGTCTCAAAAGTTAAGTTCCAGAGGCTCATAAAGAAATCATTATTGCCCTGGCTGGTGTGGCTCAGTAGGTTGAGTGCCAGCCTGTGAACTGAGAAAGGTCACCAGGTCAATTCCCAGTCAGGGCATGTGCCTGGGCTGCAGGCCAGGTCCCCAGTATGGGGGTGCAAGAGGCAACCAACTGATGTATCTCTTGTACATCAATGTCTCTCTTCCTCTTTCTCCCTCCTTCCTCCTCTCTCTAAAAATAAATTAATTGATTTTAAATAAGGTATTATTATCACTGGCTTCATTTTGAAGGTAATGATACCTTGGTGTACAAGGGCAACAATGTGTAAATAACTTTATAATCCTGACTCTAAACTCTTCCCTCCTAAAGGCCACCGTCAGTGAAGGGTAACCCTGAAGCCTGAGGACTTTTTCTCCCCAGAATTGATACATAAATTCCTCTAAGGAATAACACCTCAGTCATATGGTGGCCCATTGAAAACTAGTTTCCTTTATATTATTACTAGTTCATTCTTTTACATTGATTTTAGGGGGGAAAGAGAGGCATCAATTGCTTGTTCTACCTACATATGCGTTCGCTGGTTGCCTCTTGAATGTGTCCTAACCAGGGATTGAGCCTGCAGCCCTGGGGATATTGGGATGATGCTATAACCAACTGAGCTACCTGGCCAAGGGCTTATCAATTTTTATTGAACCAAATAAGTTTTGTCACCAGGTCTTTGATTCAAGCTCCTATTCCCTGTGTCAGAACATTTTAGTTATGCTATTTACTTGAAAACTCATGCTCTTACATACATAAACACTGACATAATGCTTCCTTTCTCCTTTCCCCTTTGAGGTGGGTAGGGCAAATGTCAGAGGGAATGTAGTGTGTGAGGAATTAGAGCTAATACCTTGGAACAAAGGCTTTTTGTATTTTCAGCTAATAATTTTTTCCTCCTAGAAATTTTGGACGGTGTGGAACTCGGGGAGCCAGCCCATAAGAAAACCGGGACCACGGTGCCAGAATCTATTCACTCTTTCAGTAAGTCCACCCTCTGAGGACTTTCGCCAGTAACTAGCTCATTAAGAAAATAGCAGCTGTGTTTTACCAGGAGAGGGTCAACGAGATGAAGCAACAAAACTGCCTTTGAGCAGAAAAGGTTCCATGAATTTCTCATTATGTTCTGTGGACAAAGACAGGCACAGAGGAAGAATTGCTCAACACTTACAAAAGCGAATATTTGAGACAAGCAGGGGCGTCCATTGAACCTGTTTGGATGATCTAATTCTTACTGTTGTTTCTACTCTGTATTCCAGTTGGAGATGGACTGGTCAAACCAGAGGCCCTAAATAAGAAAGCTATTCAGATTATTAACAGAGTTCGAGATAAGCTCACCGGTGAGTGTGTGTTCACGTTTACTTAAAAGACCGTAAACCCTGAGAGCCTCTTCTCCTGGACGGGTGGCCACCCGTTCCCTGGCGGCGCTGGTGCCTGCGCCTGGACCATGCTGACCGGGGTCATTTTAACAGAGGTTAGTAACAGTCTGTTGAGTTCAAAGTCAGGCAAATTTAGGAACATTTTTTTATCATTGTGACTTGTCAAAGCACATCTGACTGCTCTAATCGTTGCCTGTCTATACTTTGGTAGCTGATACCCAGTAGAGATCCTGGAAAGGAAGAGATGTGTATGTTTGGAAAGGAGACGTGTCACGTTGGCCGGATGGTGTGACGTGGAGGGTGGGGAGTCAGGGAAAACAAAGACCCCAGTTTCACCGCTTCCCATGTGACCCCTGCGCCTCCGTCTCTGTCTGAAGATGATGAGAATGCGCTTGGAAGACAGTGGGGCTCCTTCCAAGACATGCCAAGGGCTGAACGTTAGGGCCTGGCCCGGAGGTTTTGTAGCCAAGGTGCATTTATTTGTTGCTTACCTACAAGTGCTGGATGCTAAAGACTCGGTGCTGGTCAGATCGGACGGGTCCCTGCCTCCGTGGGACTCGGAGCCTAAAGGGGAGCACTCTAGGCGGGCCAGAAGGACGTGGGGCCCTGATGCCACCGACAGCGGAATTTAATCTGGGTTCCCCAGGCAAACCAGCCCGGGAGCTGAAACCTGAAAGAGGAGTTAACTAGGGGCAGATAGTTCTAGGCACAGGAAACAACATGTGCCCTGTGGTGGGACGGAGGGAGAATGGCAAGAAAAGAGGTCCAGGGTGGGCTGCTCTGACTGTCCCAGAGAAAAGCTGAGTGCAAAGTGTTTCGACTCTTGAGTAGCCAGGGCCAGATCTTAAGGACCTTTTTTTAAAAAAATATTTTACTTACCTATTGTGAGAGGGAGAGGGGAACACTGCCTGGCCCAGCAGGGATCAGTGAGTGAGCTCGTGAAGTAGATGGCGATCTGCTGAGAGTGAGGAGCTAGGGGAGAAGCCTGGACACTTGCGGGGAAGAGAGGACTTGAAATACTCATGCAGATGGAAAGGCTGTTGCCAAAGACACCCCATAAGCCAGCCAGGCAGTTCCCGTGACCCTGTTTTGAGGTTTGAGTTTATGAATTTGTCATGGAGGCAGCTGCCCTGTGGGAGAAAAGGCTCAAGCCACACATGGAGGTGAATCTAAAACCCGACTCTCATCTAGCCTCTTCGTACTCACCCATGAGCATAAACTGACGTGAGCTGCAGAGAGGTACGCCAAACGGCCAAGGAGAGGGCTGAAAACAGGTGCAAATCAAATGCTTCGTTTCTCTTGTCCTAGGTCGGGACTTCTCTCACGATGAAACTTTGGATGTCCCGATACAAGTCGAGCTGCTCATCAAGCAAGCGACATCCCACGAAAACCTCTGCCAGTGCTACATCGGCTGGTGAGTGGGCATCTCACAGTTCCTGTGCTAACACAAGCAGTCGGGACCCCATCCTGTGTCCAGGGGCGCAAAAAAAGATGTATCCAAGTGTAATCATAGTTTCACATTTACGTGTTTTTCTTTATTGACTTGATTTGATTTTTTAAGATTTTATTTATTTTTAGAAAGAGGGGAGGGAGGGAGAATGAGAGGGAAAGAAATGATAAGTGAAAACAACATCAACAGGTTGCCTCTCACATGCCCTCAACTGGAGACCTGGCCCCCAAGTCGGGCATGTGACCTGAGTGGGAATTGAACCCGTGACCTTTCGGTTCATAAGCTGATGCTCAATCCACTGACCAACACCAGCCAGGGCAATTTATTGATTTTAGAGAAAGAGAGGAAGGGAGAAAGAGAATCATTGATTAGATGTTCCACTAATTTATGCATTCATTGGTTGATTCTTGTACGTGCCCTGACCAGGGATCAAACCTGCAACGTTGGAATCATACTCTAACCAACTGAGCATCCATCTGGCCAGGGCCACTCATATCTCTTTAAAAGTGTGTGTTCACTGCATATGCTCATTGCTCTGAAAAAGAGAAAATTGAGGCCCTGGCTGGGTTGCTCTATTGGATAGAGAATTGTCCAGATACACCAAGGTTGTAGGTTTGATCCTGGTCAAGGCAATACAAGACTCAATCAGTGGTTGCATAAATTAAGTGGAATAGCAAATCAACGTTTCTGTCTTTCTCTCCCCCTTCCTCTCTCTCCAAGAAAAAATAAATCAGTTTAGCCCTGGCTGGTGTGGCTCAGTGGATGGAGTGCTGGCCTGTGAACCGAAAGGTCACCAGTTCAATTCCTGGTCAGGGCACATGAAGGTCCCTGGTTGGGGGCATATGAGAGTCAGCCAGTCATTGTATCTCTCAGACATCGATGTTGCTCTCCATTCCCTTCTCCTTCCCCTCCCCTCTCTCTAAAAAAAAAAAAAAAAAGTGAAGGAGAAAATTAAAAAATAAGGACACATACTTGTAAGGCAAGCACCAACATAAGTTAAAATTAGATTTAAAATGTTTTTAGAAAAGTGAGGCCTCCTTATATTCCAGGGAGGTAGGGAGAATCTCTTTGGGTTTTTGCTGTCAATTCTGAGATACAGGAAGGGCAAAGAAAAAAGAAGCTGGAACAGTGACAGAGAAGGAGATGAAAAGACAAATGTCTGATCTGGGATTGCTACATCAAGGACTACTCTGGGGTCTGCTTTGATCACTCGCCTGAGGCACGCTGGAGGGTGGAAACTTGAGAGAGGAGGCGACCGGGAAGTACGCTTCTGGGGCCACAGTGGGCCCGGCTGTCGGCTGGGAGTGAGGCGTGTTCTGCACAGTTAGTGGGGGGATCTCAGCAAACGTCCCAGGAGTTATCAGACCTTGGTCTCTCCCTTCTCAACATATGCGTGTAAAGCTTTGAAGCTCAAATTATTAAAATATTCCTTTTCTTGCTGTCTTCTTAGGTGTCCTTTCTGGTGACTGGAGGCCCAGGCGTGCCTCAGCATTTTTCTGGAGCCTTTTGTACTCTGGTATGCTTCCACTAAACTGAAACAGTGGTCAGAAAGTTCAACTCTGTTAAATATTTTGAAATGTAAATGAAAAGAACTACTGTATATTAAAAGTTGGTTTGAGCCAACTTTCTAGCTGCTGTTGAAAAATACATTGTCAGAAACACAAGGCTTGATGTGGTTTCCAGGACAGTAAACACCATAATACTACATAAATCAAGCCATTGATTTGGGGGAACAGGAGAGCTATAACTTTAGAAATACGGGTTTTGACTTAACTTACAACTTATCCTAAGCATTTGCTGGTAACAGAATGGCCTAGTCAGGCCTCTCAACAAGACTACAGCAAACTTAGCGCAGTCAAGAAGCCTCAGGTCACGGAGGACGCGCCTTAGGGTTCTGGACTGCAAGGAAGTGGGAGAAGCCGACTTCACTGCATTCACCCATCCCATTACCTCACCGGTCCAGCAACATCTGCACTATGGGCCAAAATGGGTGGGAAAAGGTCTGTCTTCTGCCTCACCTGCGATGCTGCGACGTACACACCTCAGTCCAAGACCCAAACCGCCCAGAGGGGACTCTTCTTCAGAATGCTGGGCCACCTACGTGGAGCAAGTGCACAGAGGGGGGTCATGGTGCCGTGGGGTGGCCCGCGTGGTTCTGGTGTGTTCTTAGTGAGGTCTGAACGCTCTGTGTTTAGAGCAGGAGCTTGCAAAACAGAAGTGCTGTCATGGAGGTGCTAAACACAGGGGAGGCCTCGCACATGTTGGGAATGATGAACAAAAGAAACATTAAACTAAGTGCACAAAGTATAAAGTGTAGCCATGTCTAGACACCATGTTGTATCTGAATAATTTTTGTGCCAATAAATAACATTAGAATTTTAAAAACGTGTGTGAATAGCTTTTTATTCTTAATTACTAGTTCCTAAAGGAAGCAGTTATTCCTTCAACATTCATTAAGCACTTAGTACTGGGGACTATGACGGATACTGGATCTACATCACCTAGTCCATTTCCCTGGGGTAGTCACAGGCCAAGAATCAGAGAGATGGCATCATGCAGGGGTGGACTGCAACCACCACACTAAGTGGAAAGGAGCCATTGGAGAGAGTGAGGAGACCTTTGCCCAGGGTCTTACAGGATGAACACGAGCTGTCAGGTGAACATTCTTAAAGGAGGGCTAAACGCACCATATGGTGCAGAAATAGCAAATGATAACGTGGACTGTTACAGGTACAGGAATTCGGTCATTTTTTGATACATAAAATGGCATTTTCACACAGGTGAACCATAGTTCAACTTGACTGCTTCCATGGTCAGTGGAGCGTAAAAGGACTAACAGGAATAGGAGTAACAGGAACTGAATCCGAGGCTAGAAAATAAGAATGGGGTCAAGGCTGGCCTGCATCACATTCAACAGCAAGGAGTTGTTGCTGTGGACAGCGCAAGAACCAGGAGAGGTTTTCAGACAGACTCTGAGCTTTGTTTCCTCCTCTGAAAGTGGGTAATAGTATCATCTGCCCCAAAAGCTTGTTCTGAGGAGAGAATCCCTGTGAAGTATAAGTCCCCAACCTCTTTGGCACCAGGGATGGGTTTGCTTGCTCACCTGCTGCTCACTTGCTGTGCAGCCCGGTTCCTAACAGGCCACAGACTGGCACCTACCTGTCTGAGGCCCAGGGGCTGGGATCCCCTGTGGTAAAGCACAAAGCACAGCTCAACGGATGGCATTAGGTTGAACCTTATGAACTAAATGCTCAGAAAGAGTAGTTAGAATGAACCAGGCAAGGCCTTTGTTCTTTCTGCCAGGGTATACAAACGGGGAAAAACAAGTATCCTGTTAACAGGATATTCCGAATAATGATTACAGCTAACGTTTATTGAACACTTCCCAGGCCAAATGAATTGCATGAAGGGTGGGCTAGACCCACTGAGCTCCCCAAATCCACCTCCCCAGCTGCCTGACAGTACCTTCCTCTTAACAAGAGCTCCAGGCATTCAGTTAGCCAGTGTTTTGAGGTCCCACCATGTACCTAAACGAGTGGCTCCAGCAGTGGAGACAGGGGGGAACCCAGGAGTGGAGGAATTAGAGGGCACTGGAGGTAAGTACTACGGGAGTGGAGCGTATGAAACATTCCTGCCCCTTGCCACTCCCAGAACCCGCAAGTAGAGACAAGGACTGAGTTTACCCAGATGCCTGCGACCTGAGAAGATGGCAGATTTCATACTCAAAAACCATCATAACATTCCATCTCAAGCTGACCTTTACAAAAAGAAAAAAGGTAGGTAAATCAGATAAGCCTTGCAGTCCCACGGTAATCTTTCTAGTATTTATCTGTGGATCAACCATCCCCCTGGGCACAAAGTTTGAATTGCTCCTGGCCCTCTGAAGTCACGTAGATCATGTATTCCAGTTCCTGGAATAGCAGCTTTCCGCAGGCATTCATCTCTCAAACCTATCCATTTAGGCTAAAATCTGTAACTAAGAGTTTCCCTACCACGCCTAGATGCTTTTTCCAGTGCTTTGCCTACAAGGGGCAAGAGAGATGCGAAGGTGGCTGGAAGATGTGGGGCCGAGTGGTTTTTGTTGTTGTTGTTTGTTTTGTCTTTTTAGTTGGGAGAAAGCCAGCAGGCGGATGAGCTGTTAGGAGTGAATCGGTAGCCAGGAAAAAAATTAAAAGATGGATGCTGAAAGGGGAGAATTGCAAGAGTTACAATCAAGGGGGTAACGAGGACACAAACCAGAGCTTGGGAAGAGCCGGCTTTAAATATGATCATTGGATCCTCTGGGTCCACGCTAAACCACAGCGTTGCTGGGATGATAAGGTACGAGGCTCAAGAAAAACGTCCCGTCCCCTGGGCGGAGCGCTCACACGCCTCTAAGACCCGCCCCCCCCTCGACACACACACGAAGAGGCCTTTGCACATGCGCGGGGCACGCCCGTCGCGCCCGACGGAGACGCTCTCGCGAGAAGAGCCGTGAAGGCGGAAAACATGGCGCCTCCCAGTCCACAGGAGTCCAAGGCTCCGTCCGCAACGAGCGAGGCCAAGTCCGACGAGGAGATGGTGCTGCCAGGGTTCCCGGACGCAGACAGCTTCGTGAAGGTGCGCTCGTGGAGTCTGGGGGACACGGGAGCCGCCCGCGGCCGGCCGGAACCAGGCCCGGGACCTCTCGGCGGCGGCCGAGCGCGCTCCTCTTCGCGGAGCCCCATGCGCCGGCACAGTCTCACCCTCTAGGGAGAGATGGGGTCTCACGCAGACTCTGAGCGTCACCGCGCTTCCCGGGGCCTTTGTCCCAGGGAGCCCATGCAGACCCGCCTGCGGAGAGCGCTCCCCAGATGGGTCAGGGCTTTCTGGCCACCCTGATGGCCCTCGCGACGTTGCCCCGCCCGGGGCAGAACCCCCAGCCCGCTCTCCGGAGGGTCAGGCTGTTTTGTGTTTCCCCTACCTGCCTCTGCGTCCTCTCCTCCCGAGCTGCCGCCCTACCTAATCCCCACACCCGGGTTTTCTGTTTCCCGTGAAAGTTGCCGCTGAGCCTTCCTCCCCCGAGGCGCACGGAGAGGGTTCCTTTCAATAGGGAACAAACAGAAAGCTCCTCATGCGTGGCTCTTACAAAACCATGGAACTAAAATCCCCCGAAACTCCACTTACGTCATATCGAGTTTATTATTAGCATATTAGCAAGTGCTATTATTAACTCATTTACTTGGCTTTGAATTGTTCCTAGACCACTAGCCTTGGCCCTGCCTGCGCGCGTTCGTGCGGTACTAGTTACTTTGTACCCCACCGTGCGTCAAGTTCCCGCTTCCTTTTTCTCTTTTCTTTCACGGAGAACATTTGTTACACAACTCACAGTGAGGTCATTTGGCCTTCACATGAACAACCACTTTTTTAATAAGATTTTGTTTTTAGAGAGAGAGGGGCAGGGAGGGAAAGAGGGAGATAAATGTCAAAGTGTGCAAGAGATACATCCAGGGGTTGCCTCTGGCACGCCTCCAACTGGGGACCTGGCCTGCGCAACCCAGGCATGTGCCCCGACTGGGAATCAGACCATTGACCCTTAGTGTATAGGCTGATACTCCAGCCCACTGAGCCACCTGGCCAGGGCTTTATATTATTTTCAGTCGTTGCCCAAATGAAAACACAAAAACAAATTTCTGTAGGAAACTCATGGATCTGAATTTGAGTAGTCATAGTAATAACAGTACTTAGGTGTCAAACACTATCTTAAGTGATTTTTATTCATGTAATCCTCGCAGTTCTCTGGGGTAGGCACTTTTATTATGCCTGTTTTTCAGAAACAGAAACTAAGATCCAAATAAATACAATGACTTAGCCAAAATCACATTTAATATTAATATGTGGCAGAGTCAAGGTGCAAACCCAGGCCATTTTGAACATGAGTCATGTTACATATGCATTTCTTCTTTTCCCCCCACACTCACCCAAGGAGGTAAGCTCCAGAACCTGGTTTTGTGTTCAACATTGTACCCTCGAGGCCTGGGGTAAAATCTGCACTAAATGAACATAAGAGATTACGTATCTTCTTCATCTAGGAGAGTGTGCTATGTGCACTAGGTATTGGAAAAAACAAGTCTCTGAATGAGGATCCATGTTTAAAACATACCTGTTTTTCTGATTTTCAACAGTTTGCTCTTGGGTCAGTTGTGGCTGTCACCAAGGCATCTGGAGGCCTGCCACAGTGTGGCGATGAGTATGACTTTTACCGAAGTTTTCCTGGCTTCCAGGCATTTTGTGAAACACAGGGTGATAGGTTGCTTCAGTGGTAAGTACTAAATACAATATTTTTTCATGTTGAAAGAAAAATATATAATTTACTAAAATTTGTTTTTCCTTAGTATAATTTTTTGTACTATAAAGAGCTAGGAAATGTACAAACGAAACAATGGATTTTGATTAGGGAAGTGTTGTTTGGTAAGTTTTTAGTTTAACTTTTAAAATATATGGACTTTTGTACCTGTAGAGAATGACTCTTTTTGAATTAATGTAGGACTTGAAAACTTAGATCCAAGATTCTCTCACACCACTCCCAGAGAAACAAACATGTTCTAGCTTTCTAATAAGTGTTTTAGAACAGATGATACATAATGATTTTGTCTAGCTGTTGTGTGATATATTTAGAGAATGTTTTAGATTTTCTGTTAAAACAGTGACTGCACAGTGTGTTCTTTACATAGTATATATTTTTTAGAATTTAAAGGTAGCTTTCAGGTAATTTTTTCACCAGTTCAATCAGCAGATGACTTTTAGTGAGATTTAGTGAATTGCCCAAAGCCATACAGTGTTTTTAGTAAGAGTGCAAGTTTGATCATAAAGTATTGGGAATAATCTGAGCCAAACCTTTCAGGCCTTCTCCCAGATTGTAAACAAGTTAATAAACGTATACAACTAACCTTGGTTTTCTTGTCCTTAGCATGAACAAGGTAATGCAATACCATGGGTGCCGAAGCAACATTAAGGATCGAAGCAAAGTGACTGAGTTGGAGGACAAGTTTGATTTACTAGTTGATACCAATGATGTTATTCTGGAAAGAGTGGTGAGTATTGCATCTTACTCTTAACTAACAAATGAAGAGCTTTTGTATTAAATATGAAAAGAAAACCAAGCACCTTAGGAAACGAAAAGGAAGTTTAGCTTTTTTTTTTTTTTTTTTTTAAGATTTTATTTATTGTTTTTAGAGAGAAGGGAAGGGAGAGAGGAAGAGAGACATCAGTGCATGATTGCCTTTCACCCGCCTCCTGTTAACCACCTGGCTGGAGACCTGGTTTACAACCTGGTTATGTGCCCTGGCTGGGAATTGAACCAGCAGCTTTTGTGTTTGCAGGCCGGTGCTTTATCCACTGTGCCACGAGGGCCAGTTTAGCATTTCTTGCCAATAACATTCCTTTCCTCTAATAGTTGGCTTTTTCCTACCAAAATAACACAGTTGTCAAGTATATCATTTGAAAATATCCCTGCCAAGTAGAAGCCTATATATATATATATGTACATATATGTTTTTAGGTTTTTGTTATTATTATGTTTTTTTTTTTTTAGAGGGGAAGGGAGGGAGCAAGGTAAGGAGAGAAACGTTGATGTGCGAGGAAAACATCGATCTATTGCATCTCATACAACCCCAGCCAGCGACCTGGCTCCCAACCTAGGCCTGGTCCCTGACTGGGTATCAAACCAGCAGCCTTTTGGTTTGTGATGCCCAACTCACTGAACCATACCGGTCAAGGCAAGGAAACCTATTTTTAAGGTGCTTTATTATAAATCTGTCATCTAGATGTGCAAAGCCTATTTGTATAGCAAGAAAAGAGGCCCCTGAAAGCAGATCCCAACTAAAATCTGATCTATTTTTACTGTTATTCACAATTTGCTTAACCCCCTGATGTTAAACACCCTGAGTCACATGACTAGAAGGATATGTGGAACATTTGGTCTAGCTTACTGTCTGTCCCTCATTTTCCAGCAGAACATTATTTACAGAAACACACAGAGATAGTTGAAAACAAACCTAGTCCTGGGTAGGTCCTGCAGATACTCAGATCATCTTCTCTCCCATGAAGTCATCTCGTCAATAGCCTGAATACCTACCGACATTTCAGTGGTTTCTCACATTTTCTGATTGCATGTGCTGCCATGGTACCATTTGTCACCTTGGTGCACCTCTCCCAGTGGTGCCCCAACTGATACTCCTACCTCTACAGCACAGAGCAGATCAGTACACCCTTCAATCTCATTGTGAATACCACCCTTGTGTCTAATGTATGCAACCTAGGGTCTTTTTTTTTTTTTTTTTTTTTTTTTTAAGATTTTATTTCATTATTTTTAGAAAGAGGGGAAGGGAGAGAGGCAGAGAGAGAGAGAGAGAGAGACATCAATGTATGGTTGCTTTTCACCTGCCTCCAGCCACAGACCTGACGGGAGACCTGGCTTGCAACCTGGTTATGTGCCCTGGCTGGGGAATCAGACCTGCAACCTTTGGGTTTACAGGCCGGCACCTTATCCACTGTGCTACCAGCCAGGGCCCTAGGGTCTTTTTGATTATTTTGGTAGGCCACATCACACTATTTAGTCAGATTTGGGATTTTTGGCCCAATTCAGAACTGAAAAGAGAACTGAACAAGGGTTGGAGTGGCTGATTTCTTCCGTCTTTGAACAGATAACACTTCAGTTTTCTACTCTTCTATTTGTATATTCTCACATGTAATTCTCTGAACCTATTTCTTTACAATTTTAGGTAAGTAACTGTTAACACTGGACAGAAGGTACTAAGGTCATGTTGCTTCCACTCTTAGGGTGTTTTACTGGATGAAGCATCAGGTGTGAATAAGAATCAGCAGCCTGTCCTCCCTGCGGGGCTGCAGGTCCCCAAAACAATAGTCTCCAGCTGGAACCGTAAGGTATGGGTTTCTTTTCAGGCCCAGTGGAGCGTCCGATGCAGCTGTTGCCCATTCGTATCTGTACTCTCTTCTGATTTGGACCCAGAACTGCCCACTGTCTAACTCATTCTCATAAACAGATATACCGTCATTACACCTCTTCTCTACTTTGCACCCTCAAATCTCACACACACTTTTTAAGGATTTATTCATTTTTAGAGAGAAGAAAGGGGAGGGAGAAAGAGAGGGAGAGAAACTTCATTGTGTGGTTGCCTCTCAGGCACCTCTAGGTGGGGACCTGGCCCACAACCCAGGCACGTGCCCCAGCTGGGAATTGAACTGTTGGTTCACAGACCAGAGCTCAATCCACTGAGCCACACCAGACAGGGCAACCAATATACACATATTCTTAAATGAATGGCTCTTGGCATTCTCCTGTCTCCTTAGAAGGTGTAAATTGGAATTTATTTTTCTAATTCATCATGTTGCTCTGTTGTAAAATGTTATTTGTTGATGACAGGCAGGAGAATACAGCAAAAAAACAAAATCTGAAACTTTCCGGCTGCTTCATGCAAAAAACATCATCCGACCTCAGCTTAAATTCCGAGAGAAGATTGACAATTCCAACACGCCATTTCGCCCTAAAATCTTCATCAAGCCCAATGCCCAGAAACCCCTCCCCCAGGGTAAGTACTGCAAACCCCACCTAACAAAAACAAATATGGGGAGAAGGTCTCCCTCCCATCTTATTTTCTTCAAAGGGAAAAACTAGGCTAGGGTGAATGTGTCTGCCTCTCTGGTGATGTTTTGTCACTGCTTGGCCTCAGCGCTCTCCAAAGAACGGCGGGACCCCCCTCAGGATCGTCCCGAGGACTTGGATGTGCCCCCTGCTCTGGCGGATTTCATCCATCAGCAGAGAACCCAGCAGGTGGAGCAGGACATGTGAGTGTTTGCCTATCTGAACTGTCTTTATGCGCATTTTCTTTTTCTTTTTTAAGATTTCATTTATTATTTTTAGAGAGAGGGGTAGGGAGAGAGACATCCATTTATGGTTGCCTTTCACCTGCCTCCAGCTACAAACCTGGCTGGAGACCTGGCTGGAGACCTGGTTATGTGCTCTGGCTGGGAATCGAACCAGTGACCTCTGGGTTTGCAGGTCGGTGCCTTATCCACTGTGCCACCAGCCAGGGCAATATGCACAATTTCTTATGTCACATTTATCTTTATGCCAAGCTTTCACTCTGTTTGAATTTTGTAAAATGTGTAAATGGACACAAAGAATCAAGGTGATTTTTCACCATCTCTGCTGCGTGTGCACCGAACCCCTGCACCGCTCCATCTGCTGTGACCCTTTCTTCTCTGCTGGAGGTGGCAGTGGCTGCCCTCCCCACTGTGCAGATGTAAAACCAGAGTTAGAGGCACTGACTTCCCAGGGAACCAGGACTTGACCCAAGCTTTCTTAAAGTAGTTCCTCCTCTGTCCCACTCCGCCTTTCTTGTCAGGTGGGGACTCAAACAGTAAGCCGGGGCTCACCAATAAATTTGAGTTTGGAAAGGCGTTCTTCACAGGCAGTAGAAGCGTTCTGGGAAAACTGCTTAAAACAGACAAAAAGGACTTGGCCCTCAGAATTTAAAGAATGGGACGGAAACGTTGTTTGTATTGGTCTTTTCTTACATATAACCAGCCTGTCAGAGCGTCCCTTCAGCTCCAGCTCTGCATTGTGAGGCCACACGTTGTAAAGAAATGAAGGTGCTGAAAGCAGCCCTGCCCTCTAGGGGCCCAGAGACTCAGGATCTTGATGCTGGTAGTTGGTGGTTGATACACAGCCATATATGCCCACCCCCTCTCATTTTAACAAGTTTGTTATTCCAAACCACAAGGAATTAGATTTTACCTTTTTGTTTCATCCACAACACCCATCATAGTGGTAAAATCTTTTTCACATATAAAGATTTGAGCAGTAAATTGCAAGTAATTGCTCAAATCTTTGTATGTGGAAAAGATTTTTAATTACTTTAAGGGAGAGCAAATATCAACTGTTTTTTGGGAGTTTTTTTATGCACTTGAATTATTGAAATAACAATGCTTTTTGTATAGAGAACATATCACAATTGTCTTTTCTCATTTTTTAAAAAATACTTTATTATCTTTAGAGAAGGGGGAAGAGAGTGAGGCAGAGAGGGAGAGAGACATCAATATATGGTTGCCTTTCCCCTGCCTCCAGCTATGCACATAGCTGGAGACCTGGCTTGCAACCTGGTTATGTGCCCTGGCTGGGAATCGAACCAGCGACCTTTGGGTTTGCAGGCCAGCACCTTAACCACTGTGCCACCAGCCAGGGCTTCATTTGTTTTTACAAATAGGAATAATGCAATTTTTCCTTGACCCATGGAATTAAAAAGATTTTTTTTTTTGTTTTATTTATTCAGATTTGCACATCCTTATCAATATGAACTGGATCACTTCACTCCACCAGATTCGGTCCTTCAAAAGCCACAGCCCCAGGTTAGTATCCAACTTAGTTTATGGATGGTATCTGAGTAGGCCAGGAAGAATCAAGTAACTAGTTGATACAATTTTGGGTTTCCCTAAACACCTTTAAAATAGTAAGTTACAGTTTTGGGCCATTTCTTGAACTCTTAGTTCATCTTGTACTGTAGTGAAGGACGATTCTTAACATTCCTCTTTCTCTCCACCGGGACTTTGGTGACCCAGCTGTATAGGCCTGTGGGAGAAACGCCCTGCCATTTCGTGTCCTCGCTGGACGAGCTTGTGGAACTCAACGAGAAGCTCTTGCGTTGCCAAGAATTTGCTGTAGACTTGGAGGTGACTCGTAAATGACTTGTGACATTTTTACATTTTCTGTCAGTTCACGTACTCGAGAATATAAAATTAATACTAATTTAAATCTTGGGGGGGCAAACGTAGTCATTAATCTTAACACTGTATTTGATCGCTGGCATCTCAAAGTCCGTGAAGGAACACCTGGTAACTCAGTCCTGTCCCGTTCTCCCTTCCTCCCATGTGTTCTAGCACCACTCTTACCGGAGCTTCCTAGGGCTGACCTGCCTCATGCAGATCTCCACCCGGACAGAAGACTTTGTCATTGACACCCTAGAGCTTCGAAGTGACATGTACATTCTCAACGAGAGCCTCACAGACCCAGCTATTGTCAAGGTCAGACCGCGTTTTTCTGCTTTTGCCTATGAATGCAGGATTTGAGTGCTTTTCAGTTTACAATTTCATTATTCCAACGCAGACCCAATAAAATTGAGAGAAATCATTGTAATTTCCTGCACTAGGGTACCACACGCTAAACTGCTTTTGTTTCTAAACCCCCGTTAGAATAGCTAAGACTTAGCTCATTATCACCCAGGAAAATGTTAAATCATTTTAACGGCTGCTGCAAGAGCCCGTGCCAGCAAGATGGTTTGAACGTAATGACGATCCTTGATGCGAGTAGAGCTGTTTTCTTAGAGCCATTGGCTGTTAGCGGGCTGTGAGAATGTGCAGTTAGGAGTGTAGAAGGCTGGGGCCCAAATTAAAAGAAGCATTTAGAACTCAACCCGTCTTAATCTTCCTTCTGGCTCCTAATTCCAAGGTTCTAATAACAGAGAGGCAGAGTTCACTTCAGAGCACAAATGGCCTTTCACACAATGACAGCATGACTCTGGCTTCCTTCTCAGGTCTTCCATGGTGCCGATTCAGACATAGAATGGCTGCAGAAGGACTTCGGGTTGTATGTTGTGAACATGTTTGATACCCACCAGGCAGCACGCCTTCTTAACCTGGGCAGACACTCGCTCGACCACCTGCTGAAGCTGTACTGCAGCGTGGAGTCCAACAAGCAGTACCAGCTGGCTGATTGGAGGATACGGTCAGTCTGCTCCTGGCAGGGAAACACGGGTGCAGAAGAGGGTGTGGGATTCCTTAACCTCATTCATGGAGACCTGTACTCTGCCTGTAACACTGTTTGAGTCTTGAATGGAACTGTTTGCACTGACAGGTGAAACTAGAAGCTGTAGTATTAGGCCAACATGGAATTGTGTGGGGCTGGGTTATACGATTCTGTGCTTCATGGAACAGTGGTTAAAAGGGATGTGTCTTGTCAGTATTCGTCCGTGCTAGTCTCTTTTGAAACTCAGGTCTCCCTAGTAGGGATGGCAGTGTGTGGGGGTGAGAGAATTCTAAGGCACATAGTTGACTTAGCCCTATAGTAAGTGTTTGTGACAGCGATGGAGTCCTCCAGGTGTGAGAGAATTCTAAGGCACATAGTTGACTTAGCCCTATAGTAAGTGTTTGTGACAGTGATGGAGTCCCGCCACACTTCCTGGACCTCCTGCTCAGCTTGATCATGTTTTCCCTAAGGTTGCAGAGCTATTATTATATGGAGAATCCAGTAAACTTTTCTCTAGTTCTACTTGCCAGAGTTTCCAAATAAAACATGAAGTCTGACTGAATATAAGACAAAAATTAACAAAATATAAAAGCCACTCCCTGTTGTATAACCCTTGCCTTGCGCAACACAGCAAGTAAGAACTTTCAGGATGTCGTCTGGTATGATCCACACCAAAGCCTCTGAAGGGCCTTTCCATTTTATGAGCAAGGACAGGGAGCTCAGAGGGCTTAGGTGACTTGTGCAAGGTCAGGTGTCTGGAGCTAGGATTCAGACTCAGGAGGACAGAACCCTTATTGTCAACCACATCACGATCCTGCTGCCCTTGCTCCCTAGCGGTGAGGCGGTGGCTTGTCACAGTAAGATGCAGGAAAGGCTGATGGGACTGTTGGCGGTGCCTGTGAGGAGTCTTTGACAGCAAAAGGAGCCAAGCAAGTCGTGGCTCCCACAGGAGACAGATGACATTGCTGCTCCTAAGGGAAATTAGAGGACGTTTCCTCTGCTGCAATTCTAGACCGCTGCCCCAGGAGATGCTCAACTACGCCCGCGATGACACGCATTACTTGCTTTACATCTATGACAAGATGCGGCTGGAGCTGTGGGAGCGAGGCCCCGGGCAGCTGCAGGTGGTGTGGCAGCGCGGCAGGGACCTCTGCCTCAAGGTAAAGCCGCAGGCACTTGTGAGGACGTCCTCGCTCTCCCTCCGCCTCTGCTGAGGAAAGAGCCCGTGTTTGGAGAGCCCAGGGCTTAGTCTTGGTTCACATCAACCTTGAATATGCTGTGACGTTTTGCAGAAATTCGTCAAACCCATCTTCACGGACGAATCCTACCTTGAACTCTACAGGAAGCAGAAGAAGCATCTCAACACACAGCAGCTGACAGCCTTCAAGCTGCTGTTTTCCTGGAGGGACAAAACCGCCCGGAGAGAAGACGAAAGCTACGGGTAGGGGATTAGAGTCTTGTCGTGTTTCCCTTGCACTGATGAGGCCTGGTCACAAGGAAATAACGGGCTTTTTCTCTTTGCCCTCAAAGTTGGTTACATTTTCCTCTGGATTATAGCATTTCACGGAATTTGTGAGTGGAATTTAATGTGACGCCCCCGTTGTATATTTCGTTCCAGATACGTGCTGCCAAACCACATGATGTTGAAGATAGCCGAGGAGCTGCCTAAGTGAGTCCCAACGCTGCCGAGTATGCTCCGAACCCTGCCCTTCCAGACTGGGCCCCTCTGATGGCCATGACCTCAGGGCTGCCTCAGGGCATGAGCGAAGTTCCCACGTGCGAGGAACTCGGTGTCTGCCCCAGGGCTGCCTCTTTGGACCTGAACGTCCCACTGGACGGTGCTCATGGTTACACCTCGTACTGGCCGGTGTGGGCACAGAGTCTGTGACTTTGGCACCCACTTTCAAGGGATTCTCTCTGTACTTCCTTCCAAACGAAGGCATTTCCTGATTTTACATATTTTTTGTTAATTAACAAAATGCATAATCTTCTGTCCACCCTGTTGCGGAATTGCACATCAGCAGAGCTATGGTACTTCTCTCCATGTTTCCCCATTAGCAGCAGGCAGGCTGTAAGAGGAGCTCGGTTGGGTGCAGCAGAGGGTGTATGGAAGTGTCTGGTCTGGGCTGCTCTGGTGGGACTGTTTCCTTCGTCTTCCCCTTGGCCGTAGCATTCTGGTCCCACCTGGTCATCACTTTTGCCTGGAAGCCTTTGAGGTCTGTGTTCCTAAGTGACGCGTCACGTTTGTTCTTGTCTTCAGGGAGCCTCAGGGCATCATAGCTTGCTGCAACCCTGTACCCCCTCTCGTTCGGCAGCAGATCAATGAAATGCACCTTCTAATCCAGCAGGCTCGAGACATGCCCCTGCTCAAGGTGAGGCGCCGGTTGGCTACAGGCTTTCAGCAGGCCTGTTCTGTCTGTCAGCGTCTTCCTCCTTGGAGTCTCCTCCGTACACAGTCTCTTCTCCACAAGGAAAAACCCTAGAAAATAATAGGGCTTAGGGAATCCAGTGGGTGTGTCTTCTTCAGGAGAGTCGCAGTTAGATCTTCTGCTTTTTGATAATCTAGCAAGTAATGTCTGGTGACTGAGCTGGTTACCTGTTGGGAGGTAGTGAACTGGTGGAGTCGAAGGGAGTGGGGAACCTCAGGGCAGGGAGCTTGTTTTGGAAGCCTGGCAGCGGTCTAGGGGTGAGTGTGGTGGCCTTAGATGGAAGGGGAGGACAGGTGCACGGAACACTCGGAAGAAAAGCTCGATGGTGAAAATGGCTTCCGTTTCTCTTTGAGCGCTGCGCTGAGTACTGTAGAGGTGGTCTCTGAATGACAGGTGGATTTGGAGATGATGGAACTGGAGTCAAAGACAACTCTCTCCAAATAATAATGCCCAGGTAACTGGGAAGATGTGAGAACCTGGGGTAGAAATGGGGAATTCAGAAAAGGCTACTTTTGTGCAGGGGATCCTAAAGTTTAGACAACTGTAGATGAAAGCAGGAAATCCAACCAAAAGTACCGTCTCTTGAGTGTGTGCTGCTCAGACACCCAGTGTGCGCATGCGTGCACTCCTGTGTCAATGATACAGGTTCAAGTAGATTTGCATGCTTGGTGTGTGTTTCGTTGGGACAGTTTTTAATGTGTTGGCTCAGTCGCATTATCAATATGCACTAAATCATGTTTAATTTTTAGAAGATTCTTGATTCAGAAAGACTTAATATTGGTTCCCTTGAGGTGAAGAAGAGGCTCTGAAAATAAACACATTTATAATCTTCCTTATTAATGCTTTGGCAGGTGTGGCTTAGTAGATTGAGTGCCAGCCTGCAGACTAAGGCTTCACCAGCTCAGTTCCCGGTCAGGGCTCAGCCTGGGTTGCAGGTCAGGAATCCTGTTGTGGGCGTGTGAGAGGCAGTCACACACGATGTTTCTTTCCTTCTCTTTCCCCCTCCTTTCCCTTCTCTAAAAATGATTTTTTTTTTTTTTTTTAATATTTAAGAAGTAAAATAACATTTCTTAGCGCTACAGTTTGTTCACATAAAGAGAGAAGCCCTGGTTAGCAGAGAAGACTCTTTGAAGTCTTTCTGCCTTGTGCCTAGTTGTGATAAAGGGTTTTATTCTTTTTCTCTGCGAATAATTATCGGGCACTCGGTAATTTCGGTGCCAGGCACTGGGAGGGGTGAGGGATGAAAGAAAATCTCTGGGCCCTTGAGGAACAATGTAGTGAAGGCATCTGTGCTGAGAAGAAAAACGTGGGTGTCGTCAAGTTGAGGCAACTCTTCTCAGATCGCCCTTGTTTTCCTTCTGTAGTCTGAAGCTGCAGCCGGAGTGAGGAAGAGTGGACCACTGCCCAACCCAGAGGTAGAGTGACGTCCCTGTTGTCTCTTCCTTGGGAAGAAGCCAGCCCAGCCCGGTGCAAAGTACACCGCCCTGTCAGACCTGCGCCTCACACGGCGCCAGGAAGCTCCTGCACGCTTGCCGGTGCTTCACGGTGGCCTGTTGGTTTCTTTCTGACGCAGAGATTGGAGAACGTTCTCTTTGGACCTCACGACTGCTCCCACACCCCTTCCGATGGCTGTCGTGTCATCCCAACCAACGGTAATGCCGCGGCCTCTGGAGTCCTGGAGCGGCTGGGAAACGGCCTGGTACACCCCAGGGGCCTGACCGTGTCGCTCACCCCCCTCCAGAGCCTGAGCCCGTGCAGACACAGGCGGGCCCCCTCCCTGGTGCCGGAGCAGAGGACGAGGCCCTGCTGGGTTCCAAATGCCTTATTGCCTCCGCTGTCATCACCTTGTTCAACGTGCGTAACACGCGACGCCAGGGAGGGGGTGTGGACCGCAGCAGCTTATTGGGTTGTGTTTGGAAGGTTGCTTCCACCTTTGTGACTCATGCCAGACGTAAAACCCAGCAGCAGTGGTGGGGGGCATGGAGACAGATCACAGGGACCTTTGTCCCTCTGGACAGGGGTCTGTGAGAAGCGGATGGAGGGTTCTCTCTGAGCTCCGTTTAAAGAAATGTTCGGGGAAGGATCAGAATCGTACTCACACACGGCGGGTGGCGAGGAGGGCGTGGGCTGCGGTGATGCAGCAGGGCCCTTCCCCGCAGCCTGCGACTCCCTCCCGGCAGGGTGGGGCAAGCGCTCTGATGGGCCGGGGCCAGGACCTCCCAGGCTGGTTCCAACCCATCCGTGTGCGCTGGGTGCAAAAGAGGCAACTTTGACAACTTTTTCTGTCCACTGGCTCGTCAGACAAAGTGAAGGGCAGGCTGTGCAGGCGGCAGTAGGTGGGATGGAGCTCGTTTCCTGCGTCAGTAAGAGGCTGGGCACGTGTCGTGACGGTCTGGGGACGGTGTGTCCACCCTGGGCCAGGCTGTGTTCCTGGAAGATGCATTGGGTTGTGCCAGTCTGTCCCACCCAGGCCTCACTTCTGCCAGCGACTTGAGCGACAGGAGGACCGAGGTGCTTTTGTTGGTCAGGATGCACGTTCGCTGGAGTGACCAGGGATGAAAGGATCAAACTGAACCCTGTGGACAACAGGTGGTAGGAAGGAAACATCCTTTCTAGAAAGGAAGAACCAAGGTCACTGTCTGCTTCAGTAGAGACAGTATCCAGCTTAGCAGATGATCTGAGGACAGAGGGCTGGTGGTGTGGACGGGCTTCCCCGCCAGACTGTCCCTCCGGGTGGCGGGGCCGCAGCCAGGCAGTGGGGACTTCTCTCTCTCTAACTTCAGTTCGTGAACGTGGGTCAGGCCTTGCCTCTAACTCCTGAGGACAGAGCCCTGGAAGCTTGAGTTGACCGCAGAGTTAATGAGCTGTCAAGGTGGAGGCCGCCAAACGTGTGAACAGGTGCTTGCGGCTGCGGAAACACGGAAGCAACCGCCCCGTACAGGCTAAGGAGGCTGTACACTGCCCTGTGCGCTGTGCGCCGGCTACCGTGACCACAGGAAACAAAAGCACATGTTTTGTGAACCCAGTTGGAAGCAACGTTCTGTTGCATCATTTCATTGATTACTCAGGTTTATAAGTATAAATTCCAGAGAAATGTCAGGTTACAAATACAATCTGAAGCTCTAGGGCAGACAGACCTGGGGTTAAATCCTTCTGTCCCTATTAGCTCTAAGGCTCTGGAGGAGTTTCTTAACCTCTTCAAGCCTCCGTTTCCTCCTCTATAAGATGATGAGAATAGTATCACATACTGCCCTGGCCACTGTAGCTCAGTGGGTGGAACACCATCCCATAACCGAAAGGTTACCAGTTCGAGTCCCTGTCAGGGCACGTACCTGGGTTTCAGGTTCATCCTGGGTCTGGGTACGTATGAAGGCAACCTGTTAATGCTTCTCTCACATTGATGTTTCGCTCCCGTCCTCTCTCCCTAGAAAAGCAAATGAAAATGTCCTCAGGTGAGGATGGAAAATACACACGCACACACACCACCACCTCATAGGCTGTAAGGGCGCAGTGAGATTTGTTGACTTACTAAATGTGCATTAGGCATCCCTGCCTTTCCCTGTCCCCTGCTCTTCCCTCTCGGGCAGGCACCTCCGAAGCTCTGAGGGACCCCACAGGACTTGCAACCAGGGGAGCACTGGGCAGCAGTGTCTCGTCCCGGACTAACCCCCGATCCTGCCTCCAGAGCTCCCTTTTCTCTAACTGCTCAGTGAGCCAAAGCAGCCCAGCCTAGGCTTTCTCTTACTGCTGCTTTTGCCTTAGGCCTTTCCTTGTTTCCCTGCCCTCAGCTTTAATAAATGTTTTCTAAGAATAAAATGTTTTAAAAAGTAGGCACTGAACACTCTGCAGTGCAGTGTTGCAGGCTGTTCTGGTGCCTTGTACATGGGAGAGGCTTACAGACAGTCGCCATTACTATTCTTCTCTTGCATCGTAACGGCTCAGAGTGATTGCAGTGTAAATAACCGTTTCCTGTTTCTGCAGGAACCTAGTGCTGAAGAAAACAGAAAGGGTCCATTAACAGTCGCACAGAAAAAAGCCCAGAACATAATGGAGTCCTTTGAAAATCCGTTTAGAATGGTAAGTAGCGGCTGTTAGGGCTGATAGTGTGTGTGCCTGGGAAGGAGCTGCGGGTCTTCAGGGAGAGTGCAGTGCGGGGGTGTCCGTTGTCCCTGGTGGGAACGTGGGGTCTTCGGAGACACAAGCCGCGTGACCACCTCACCTGAGTGTCAGTGAACCATGGGCAGGTGGATGCGCTGAGCTGAGGCCTCCTAAGATGAAACCAATGAGAAACGCCCTCTGGGTCCAGATTCTGTCTTCGACAGCATTTAACGTGACTGTCCACCTCCCCAGTTTCTGCCTTCTCTAGAACACCACGGTCACATTTCCCAGGCCGCCAAGTTTGACCCATCATCGAAAATCTACGAAGTAAGTGGATTCATCATACTTTCTAAGACAGACTTTCCAAGAAAGGGGGAATTCATTACTTGAACCAGGTTTCTGTTTTCAACAAGCGCATCTGTGAACCCCCTGGAAATTGATACAAAACTCCTTTTATGTACAAGCATTGTTTCCGGAGCAGGGGGCCAGAACTTGAACCCAGTTCTCAGAAGCCTCTGGGAACCTTTTAAGAAACAGGTCTTTGGGGGCATTTTTTTTGGTTAGTTTTTTGTCTTTTAAAATGGAGGTTTCATTTACCTGTAGTAAAGTACCCTGATGTTAAATGTACAGCTTGATGCAGTTTTATATGTGAATGTTACTTTAAGCGTCTTGAAGGTGACCGCTTAAATTTTAAAACACTCTGTTTTATATTGTTTGGTTTGTTTTTAACAGCATTATGAATAAGAATAAGAAAACACCTTCCCTGGATCCCCATGAGATGTTCCTGGGAGCCAGCGAGTTAATTGTTAAAAGCCTTCTTCCTCCCTGCAGGAAGGCCCGGCTCGGGTCGGACGGGCGGCCTGGCTCCCTCTGGCCCACCAGCGCCGCCCAAGAATCAGGCCGAAACCCGATGGGCCTCAGCCCTGTCGCTGGTGGTTAGCTTGTTTTTAGCAATGGGGAGCCAGGTGAAGGTTTTGCCTTCCCTCGTTTCCCCGCTGGGTGGCCCTTCAGCCACCACACGCCCCTTACCATGCTTTCACCTACTGCCACTAGATGCGTTCTAACGCCACAGGTAAACGTGCTGTCCCAGGGAAGCACAGCAGGCGTGCAGACGTCCTGCCCCGAGTTCCTGCTCCACCGTGTCCTAACCGTGCGTGTCCCTTCAGATAAGTCGTTCAGCTCCTCCGAGCCTGTTCCCTGGGTTCTGGAGGGATTGAATGGAACGATGATGTGACAGCACCTGGCCCAGTGCCTGGGACAGTTGTACTGTGTGCTCCTAAATCAGTGTTACAAATAAAGCCAGCATGAGATTTTATTTTTTGTGTCACAGATTTGGAATTTATGACTTGGAATGTGTGTAGTCATTAGGCTAGTATGCTCTGCATTGCCTCATTAAAAAAATAAAGCATTCCGAGGTGGCTGAGTTTTGGAGTTTTTTTGTTTTGTTTTTCATTATAGATCAGCAACCGTTGGAAGCTGGCAAGCCAGGTACAGGTACAAAAAGAATCTAAAGCAACTGCCAAGAAGAAGGCAGCTGAGCAAACAGGTAGCATTCACGTCCTTGAAAAGCCCGGCAGCCCAGTGTGTGTGTTAGAGTAGCCCTGGCACGTCACCTGTTCATTCAGTCGTTGGACAAAGTGCTGGGCACAGAGGACACAGAACTACGTAGCCGCTGCCCTGTGGAGCTTGCCTCCTCCTGAGGGACAGTGGGCGGTGAACCCCTAACTACGTTCGGCCCGCTGGCAGTAGGCACCACGCAGAGAGGCGGGTAGGAGGGGCCAGGGTGGCGGAGTCGTGGATGCAGGGGAGCACGGTGAGGAAGGGGAGCAGAGCTGGCGGCCTGGGAGGGCAGGACAGAGGGGTGCCGTGAACTGACGCACCCTTGGGGAAGGCCGCTCGGGCTCTGTTGATCGAGTGTAGAGGGCATGGGAGCCCCATTGGGGGCACAGCGGCTGTTCAGGTGAGGGGTGCTGTCTGGGCAGTATGGCCGCAGAGGAGGTGGTGGAAGTTGTCAGAACCGGAGGCGCCTGTGGTAGAGCTGACGGCGCTGGTGATGAGCCTGTGCGTGTGAGGGAAAGGGCAGCATTGGCGCAAGCGGGCTCTGTCCTGAGCACGAGGAGGGTGGGGGGTGAGACCACAGAGGGAGCCCATTTGAGGCCAGAGAGGTAGTTCTGGTCCTTGAAGCGCTGTGGTTGAGGTTCCTGTGAAACGCCCTTGAGAGAGGCCTCGTAGGCATTGGGGTGTGGGCTTGGGTTCTTGGGAGACGAGCGGTCTGGGGGCTCCCTTGCCGTTGTCAGATGAGGACGAGGGGGCTCCCCATCAGAGACCGGAGCGCAGGTGGGACCAGCCGGGGAGGCTGGGCAGCAGGGCGGGCGCCCTTCACTGGGGACCGCAGCGGGCAGGTCCGTCAGCAGCTTCACCAGCAGTTCTCTCTCTTGCAGCTGCCCCGGACCCGGCCACCGAAGAGGACGGAGCGTTGGCGGCCGAGCAGGCTGTGTCTGTCCGCCGGCAGGCCGCTGTACGTGCTCTTTTCTGCTTGTCCTTTTGAGAGAGGAGACACCCTGGTCGCTGTCAGGATTGCCCTGAATACCAGGAGGGCTTGCCCTGCGCTTCAGATCAAATGCTTTTGTCTTTCCCGTTCCTTTCGGCTTGCTGGTTAGTGCCCGCACAGTTCCCCTGGGCGGTGTCTTCTGCCGAGTGTACGAGAATGGGCCGTGCCGCCTGGCCACCATCTTCTCTGCCCTAGTCAAGACCCTCCCTCCTCCAGAGTGCTGCCTTTCTTTACTGGCCCACGTCAGTCTCCGCTCAGACGCCAGCCCGCACCCCTGTCCCCGTCACTGGCGCTGTCTGTACAGCACGGAGGTCACCCGAGTCCTTAGCAGGGTGCTCACGGTGCAGGCCTGCAGGGTTGCCTCCTCACGTGCCCTATGCTTCCTCCCCACGGGTGTGTCCCATCTGTAGCTAGAAAACGCTGCCAAGAAGAGAGAGCGAGCCACCAGTGACCCAAGGGCCACGGAACAGAAACAAGAGAAAAAACGACTCAAAACTTCCAAGAAGCTGCAAGACCCAGACCCACCAGAAAAGGATTTTACGCCATATGATTACAGCAAGTCAGATTTCAAGG
Organism: Noctilio leporinus; assembly: GCA_004026585.1. NCBI lineage: Eukaryota > Metazoa > Chordata > Mammalia > Chiroptera > Noctilionidae > Noctilio > Noctilio leporinus. The sequence goes on from PVIW01000782.1 coordinate 291,087, forward strand.
CTTTCGCCGGTGAGTCCAGCCCCGGCGCCCTGGGGGGGTCTGCGTGATAAGTGGAGGGCGGCGGTAGAGTAGAGAAGGCAGGACTCAGGCACAGGCTAAGCCCCGCCCCAGAATATGACAACCCAGAGAAGCCGCAGTGGCCGCGGAGCCTCCAGCCGCCTGCCACTCCGGTGGCTCCGGTGGCTCCCATTCGAGTGGCCTCACCCCTCCCCTCCTTATGACAGCTTGTGTCCAACAACATTTTCTCTTGCGTGTGCCAAGTGTGTGCGTGCACACACACAAATGATCGTTTGTTGGGTACACCTGCTGTGACCGATGTGGCCTGGTTGGGCGTCGTCCTATAAAGCAAAAGGTCATGGGTTCAGTCCCTAGTCAGGGCACCTGCCTGGGTTATGGATTTGGTCCCCAGTTGGGGTGCGTCTGAGAGGCAACCAGCTGATCACTGTTTCTCTCATAGATGCTTCTCTCCCTTTCCTCCTCCCTACCTCTCCGTAAAAATAAAATCTTTTTTAAAAAGTTAGAAAAAAGCTGGTGCCCATGAGATGAAGCACTGGTTGGTTCCTTCGCTGGTGAGAGCCCACAACTTTACATGGCACCCTGAGTCTGTCCGCCTCCTTCCAACCAGTCCCTTTGCGAAGAGGAGGCAGGGCAGGGCGATCCACAGCCTAGTACAGGGTTGTCACCTCAGCCTGAGTTATCAACAGTGCCGGGATCCGGCTCAGAGACACCAGGGTGTCGCTAGCGTCCCCCGCCCCCGACTCCTGAGAACACATCAGTGAGCCTGGGCATCCAGCCGCCCTTGGCTACGGGGAACCTGATGTGTGACTTGCCGTCAGCTGTAAGCCTCTTCGTGAGGAGTGACAGACTGACAGCCCACACTACAGGGTGTGTGCGCCCAGCCTGTGCTGTTTGAACTCCTTTATGTGATCCCTCTCTCACCTTCCAGGAAACAGCAGATCCAAACCTTCTTCCCAGTTTGATCCAAATAAGCAGACCCCGTCTGGCAAGGTAAGGAACAGACGAGAATTTAGCTTGTTGCTGGTGTGTATTTTTTAACCTCTGCCATTGCTGGGAAGACGAGTTCATCTAGGAATCCTTGGGCGTACCTTTTCCCTCACCTCATTTCTTCCCAAGCATAGGTAATACCCGCCAGCTATTCCAGCAATTAAAAACCTTTTTTTAAGGGACCGTAAAGGCGAGTGTGCAGTTTTAAAGGGTATTTTTCTGTGTTTGCTACCATGGGAATTTTAGCTGCGGGCCAAAACACTCCTTCGGGTGCCAGCGCAAGCTTGCGTTTGCCCCGTGTGGGTGTTGGTGCCAGTCAGAGCCAAATGGGACTGAAAGTTGGCGTGTGGCACGTGAGCCCCGTGGGCCCCTCCCGCAGCTCGTCCCACCGGCCTGGCCTTCGGAAGCACCTGTGAGGGCCCCCCCGCAGGAAAGCCAGTCGCCCCAGCCGTGCTGGGATCTTGGAGCAACTGTCTCAGCCCAGGCGTGTTTTCCCGTGTAACTTACCTTATCTCCTGTGCTTCTTTTCAGAAAGGCCTCCCAGCCAAAAAGTTTAAACAGTCCATGGGAAACAAAAGCATGTCCTTTCCAAGTGGCAAGTCGGACAGGTAGGTGGTAGAGGACCCGGCGTCTCAGCGGGAAAGACGCTCAGAGGCCCAAATCCTTATCTGACTCGGGGCAGACGGAGCCGGGCAGGAGCGGTGCCTGTTATTACCTGTGCTGCACCCCAGGACCCACGGGCCTTTTGAACTCTCTCCACCTCTGACCTGTTTCCCGGGGTCACCTCAGAGCAAATAGGTTTGAAGTTTACCTAGATAAGCCCATTTGAGGGGAATAAGGGGGAAATCAATATGCAAATAATGTGTGTTATCTCCATTGAACGTTTTGTTTAAAAGCAGGAAATCCTCATTCTTAGAGTAGACCCAGAGGTTTGAGGACCCACCCTCGAGTGTGGCGTGATGAAGAAGAAACCTGCCTTTAGATCTTGGTCAGCTCAGCCAACCCTCGCTGGGCCTCCGCGTGCCCCCCACCCAGCCCACACTCGGGGGAGAGTAGGTGGGGAGGGCCGGGAGGGTGCATTGCTGCCCGGCTCCGTTCTCCAGGACCCCAGACAAACCCTTCCTCCTCAGTTCTGTATCATTAGGGTCTGAACTATTTTATAAACCAGCAGCAACTTTCCAGCCAAACTGGAATCAGTAACTTGTTTTCACACCATCTCTGCAGGGGTTTCAGGTACAGTTGGCCAACGAGATAGTATTGGAAGAGACCCTTGGGATCCCCCAGCAGACTGGAAGCACCACATGCTGGCGCTGCTTTTGTACGGACTCATGTCTAAACGATTAAAAGTAATTCTTACTGGAAGAAAGTTGATTCCCGACTTTTCGTTCGCTGCCACTACAGTACTGGCAGGAGAGGGCAGGTTCCATCCTGCTCAGATCGCCACCCCAGCTGCCGGGGTGAGCGCGCCCTCAGGGACGGCAGGAACCACCCCAGGGGAGGAGCGGAGCTGGAGACCCTCCCGGGACCCAGGGAAGGACAGGGCGGCATCTGCAAGGCAGGGAGCACCGTGCTCATCGGACTGCATGTCAGGAGGGTTCCCGGGCTCATTTTCCTTCCTCCACGTGCTTCCAGACAAGGGGACGGAAGCCACATGGTCCGAATGCCACCGGGAGGAGGAGCTGGCACGGCATGCAGAGCCCCTGCGGCTCCTGGGAGCCTGGCCTTCCCTGGGCCTTTCTCTTTTTTAAATTCTTATGTTTTAAAGATTTTATTTATTTTCAGAGACAGGAGGAGGGAGGGAGAAAGAGAGGGAGAGAAACATGGATTGGTCGCCTCTTGTACACCCCAATGGGTGGCCTGGCCCACCCCCCAGGCATGTGCCCTGACTGGGAGTTGAATCAGCAGCCTTTCGGTTTGCATCCACTGAGCCACACCAGCCAGGGTTCTCATTTATTTTAACTTTGTTTTCCCAAATTATAAAATCATAACATGTTCATTATAAACACAGTATGTATATGCTGTGTATCTGTGTATTTTAATGATTTTCTTTTTAGAGAGAGGCAGAGAGGGAGAAAAATACAGTGTGGGAGAGAAATGGCAGTCGGTTGCCTCTTGAACTCTTCCAACCAGGGACCTGACCTGGTTGTGCCCTGAGTAGGGGACTGAACCAGTGACCTTTCAGTTGGGCAGGGGGGTGCCCAGCCTACTCAGCAACGCTGGTGGGGGGAGGGGTTCTGTCCAGAAAGCATCCAGCCACGTATCGTGGGGGGAAATAGACCTTTATTGAAAAAGATGCAAGAAACACTGTGCATAGAACAAGGATGCCTCAGTCCCTTTCGAAGTAGGTGCCTTGGGACCTCGCCCAGTTCTCCTAGTTGCCAGCAGCTGCCCCGTCCTATTTTCTGTCTCATCAGCAGTCTAACATCACTTCCCTTTCAAAGGTGATTTTAGTTTTGGGAAAAGCCAGAAGTCAGGGCACAAAATCAGCTACAGGGCAGCTGGGTCAACTGGGTGATTCGATGTTTCATAAAACTGCACAAGATGCGATGCATGAGCAGGTGTGTTGCCATGATGAAGCTGCCCACAGCTGTGGCCTCCTGAGTCATCCAAATAGCTTCCTCAGAAGAGTGATGCGGCTGGACGCAAGACTTGGTGCAGGTTCATTGCCCTGCTCACTCAGTTGGACTACGACGGCCACACGGTACACTTGCTCACTCAACAGCCTCTGTCACCCTTATTAACACAGTGAAGTCATCACTGCTCACACATGCGCGTCCCAGTCCACTCTCCTTGGACGCCAGGTTGTATTGATGTCTTGTAAACTGTTCTTGTTCTATTAACAATGGCTGGAAATGTTCTGGACAAGCCTTGTATATTTAATTCACAGACTTGGATTTCTGTTTTTACTCTTTTGTACCTTTAAGGATTCTTCCTCGTTTTAAAATGGATTGTAGCTAACCCGCATTATTAAACGTAGAAGTTTCCATTGCCTTTTTTTTTTTTTTTTTTTTTTTTAATAATGCAACATGGAACTTGTATAAATATGTGATTCAGTCTCTGGTTATATCTTTAGAATTCCATTTGATTTTCACCCTAAGATGGGCTGTTAAGAAAACAGAAAATGGCCCTGACTGGTAGCACAGTGGATAAGGCATCGGCCTGCGAACCCAAAGGTCGCAGGTTCGATTCCCCAGCCAGGGCACATATAACCAGGTTGCAAACCAGGTCTCCAGTCAGGTCTGTGGCTGGAGGCAGGTGAAACACAACCATACGTTGATGTCTTTCTCCCTCTCTGCCTCTCTCCCTTCCCCTTTTTCAAAAAATAATAAAACCTTTAAAAAACAAAAACAAAACAGAAAATGTGTTACGTCATTCATAGAGGTAAATATATATGCTGGTCCTTTATTTGGAAATTATCCTTACCAGTTTTTTGTCAGTGTTTTCATTTTTCAAAAAGACAGGGAATGGTGATAGGAGCCCAGTTATCCTTTCTTGCAAAAGAGAAAGTTGGCAACCAAACATCAGTCCCCAGATGTGTTTTTTAAATTCCCCTGGTCCATGGAACCCTGAAGTCCAGGAGTACCGCGCCACGGCGTGAAGACATACACAGGCCTGGGGGTGTTGGGGAAGTGGCGGGGAAAGTATTTGGATTCCTATGGATGGGGTGGCGGGTGGGAGGAAGGCGAGTGGGGAACCGCTCAGTGATTCTGAATCAGGAGGCCGTGCCTGGGCCTGCGCTCCTGGAAGGGGGATCTGGCTGGCTGTGGAAGTTGGAGGTGGAAAGCATTTATGAGCAGCAGAGCTTTTTGCTCAGGAAGGCTTGCTGCTTTTCTTGGTGCCCGCGGCAACTTGGCATAAGCATTTCAACGAAGTAACACCAGGCCCTGGCCAAATTCTTCCCACTCATCCCACAGCTGTCTGCCTGGCTGAACACAAAGCTGAAAAAATGACTCAAGTGCTAACTGCCAAAAAGTCCTCCAGAGACAGACACACCCTGAAGTAGCTCCATTTAAACCTCTGCCTTGATGGTAACCATTCACCTAGCTTACCGGCTACCCCTTTTACAAACTACGGACCTTTAGAAGTTGAGGTAGTCAACCCACTGGACAAGAATGCTTTGAACTGAACTCTGACGCACATTGGTCTGGGTTCGTGGAAACTGCTCTACCCTGGTTTTCTCCAGCCTGATTTTCCGTCCCAGTTGTGAATTTAACTGGACAATGTAACGATAGCTATTCTGGCAGTTTTTCCTCCTTGTGATCTGAAGTTGGGTGACCTTTCTGGGCTCCCGGTCCTGTACATCTGGGGTCTTCTTTTTGCCTGTAATTTACTCAGGGCTTTTGTGTTCTCGGAACTTGTAAAGTTTGCACTGTTGCACTGTTCACACACTGGCCTAGACTCCTATTTGCTCTTAATGCTTGAGGCGAGGTGACAGTTTTACCCATTTTACAGAAGGGCAGAGTGACTTACGTTCTTTTTTATTTGAGCGTGCACACGCCAGAACAGTTTTGTTCATCTTGCTGGAGGGATGGGATGGACTTGAATGCTGGCACCCCTGTCTGGACTCAGCTGTGCAGCACCTAAGAGCCAAGTCAGCTGATTCTATAAGGTGCCTGCCTGGACTGGGGCTCGGTCTCCCCACTTTTCACTCAGCCTCTTACCCAGTGCTACCAGCTACACACACTATCCCTAGTCACAGGGACCTTCCAGTCTGGATCGGGGTACACAAAACTGAACAAGTCAGAGGCATAAATGTCTTGATGTTGGAAGTACACCACCAAGTCCAGGGCTTGAGCCAACGGAAGCCTGTAGTCACTGGACACGTGGTTGATTGTATGTTAACTGCTGTGCGATCCTTTTCCTCATGACCCCAGGTCCTGTAACAGTTCCAAGCAATCTCCCCTTTGAAAAGAGTTTAAAATCAGCCAAGGGTGACTTGAGGCTGGCACTAACAGAAAAACACTACTGAGCTACTCATTGGGGGTTAATAGGGAACATGCTTTCTACCTCTAGTGGGGGCTGCAAAACATCAGTGAAAAAAACATCCCTGTCATCCCGTCACCAGTAGGTTACACCAGTCTCCTTTCCTGGGCAAGCAAACAAAGCACTAGCTTGCAGTGAAATTAGCATTTAATGTTTGGTAATTCGCATGCTTAATGTGCTTCTGATAAGTTCCCTGACATTTCCATAAAAACAGAAAGCGCATTCCTGCCCACCTTTAGAAGAGCAAGACCCGGTTTGTCAGAAAACTGCGTGCTACCTCTTCTTGGTGCTGAATATGCATCTTTTTGGCCTCCTCCCGGATACTGCTGGTAAATTTAGAAACTCGTTTAGAAAAGAATTCCTTTTTATTCGGTAGCCATACGCTCACAACGGCGCAAAAAGTCGAAGGGGAAAGGGCTAAATCACGCTCACGCCGCAGAGCAGTGATGACCCTTTTCAAGTAAATGAAAACCATCTTTGCGCCCCGGACACGCCACAACCTCCACTCAAGTCCTACGGGGAGCCAAACTGGGGGGCCGCGAAGAGATTCATTTGCTCTCGCTCCTGCGCAACAACGTAATCCTTCGCCTGACAAAGTAACCGCCTGCAGCCATTTCTTCAGCCCCAGGGGTCAAGCCGACGGTCTCAGCGCTGGAAACTCCAGGCAGAGCCGAGATGTCATCTCAAGTTTCCCCTCCAGAGTCAGACTCGCTCTCACTGTCTCTGCGGCGGGGCACAGCCCTCGGTGCCTCCCGGGTCCTGGGAAGGATCAGAGGCCCCGGGTCTGCACCGCCCCGCCCGGCACCTGGCGGGGTGAGAGACCGGCCCCCTTCCGCTGCCCGGGCTGGGAAGCCAGACCCCAGCCCTCCGGCTCCAGTCCCACGTGGCCCCCTCGGAGCGGGCCGCACTACCCTGATGCCACAGACTGACTGCCCGCCGCAGCCACTGGGCACCGCTCTGTGGACCGGCGGCCAATCAGGAGCGCTCAGAGCACCGGCGGGGGCGGTACCACCATGTAGCCGCGCGCCCACTGCCGTGCCACCATTGGAGGGCTTGGGTCCCGCCCCTGCCAACAGACCCCGCCCCTCCGGGCAGATTAGGTTGCGGCGCGGCGGCAGGCGGAGCTGGTCCCGTTGTGCAGCGGCTCCGCGCGGCCTGCAGTCCCGGGTCAGTGCCCCGCGCGCAGCCATGGAGCCCGGCCCCCATGGCCCCGCTGCCTCCGGCCCAGCTGCCATCCGTGAGGGCTGGTTCCGCGAGACGTGCAGCCTGTGGCCAGGCCAGGCCCTGTCCCTGCAGGTGGAGCAGCTGCTGCACCATCAGCGCTCGCAGTACCAGGATATCCTCGTCTTCCGCAGGTAGGTGCTACCGCTGGCCCGCCCTGCGCCCCCACACCCCTAGGACTGCTCGCAGCCCGGGCCACCCGCTGCCAACCCCCAAGCGAACCAGCCGGGACCCCTGCGCTGATCTCGGCCCAGCCCACCCTTTTCCTGCCAGACCCCTGGCTTGTGCCCTTTCCCTCCGACGCCCCTGGGCCGTCGCAGCCGCACACCCCACCTGCGGAACTGTCAGAAGTTGTCATGAACTAGGCCCGTGTGCTCCCTCGGTTCCTTCCCCAACCTGCATCCCGTCCCCTGGGTGGGGGGCCCGCGTTTCGCGCGGTCCTCTTGGACAGGAAGGGAGCCGAAGTCTGCGCCAGCCGCCAGCCGACTGCCTGAGCTCCACGTGTCAGTCTGGGACACGTCAGAGTTGTCCCCAAATCTAACCCGAGCCTCCGCCCGGCGGGCCTGCCTGCCCGTCCTCGCCACGTGTCACCCCCAGCACCCACTTCTGAGGCTCCTTCACAGGATGGGGGAGGTCCTTCTCATCCAGGGCAAGTGGAGGCACATTGTCCCCACCCCAGGGACCCAGGTCTCTGACTGTCAACCCGCCCTGCAGCAAGAGCTACGGCAACGTGCTGGTGTTGGACGGTGTCATCCAGTGCACGGAGAGGGACGAGTTCTCTTACCAGGAGATGATAGCCAACCTTCCGCTCTGCAGCCACCCCAACCCTCGCAAGGTACCCGCTCCTACCAAGGTCCAGCCCTGAGCCCAGTGACAGGACAGTGCGGAAGCCTCCAAACCCCAGCCCAGCCAAGTGCCCAGTGCTCAGGCCAGGTGGCTCCTAGAGGGCTGAGGCCTGAAGCTTGGGAAGGCGTTTTCAGGGAAAGGGGACACCTCGGGCCACGTTCCCGAGAATAGAAAGTGAGGTAACGAGGTCTGATCAGAGGGGCTGAGACTCACAGCCTCCCTCCAGGCGGTTCAGGGTGAGGGCATCTGGCTGTCATGGGCCCAGGCCACTGGTCCTGCTGGAGCTGGCGCTGGGCCCTGCCCCTGACTGTTCATCCCCCTCCCAGGTGCTGATCATCGGGGGTGGGGACGGGGGCGTCCTACGGGAGGTGGTGAAGCATTCCTCCGTGGAGTCGGTGGTCCAGTGCGAGATTGACAAGGTAAGTGCCCGGAGTAGGGATGTGGGGAGGATTTAGTAGGATAAGAACGGGCCTGGCCCTGATGCCAGTTCTTAGGGAGACGGGGTACGGTTCGTAAGTCAAGTCCGAAGCAAAGCCCAGGGCCGTCCTGAATGAGCATCCCCTCTGTGGCAGCCTTTGCCTTCTGTCCTGGGGTACGACGGTGAATAGGCAGACCCAGGTCCTGCTGGAGCTGCTGTTCCAGTGAAAAGTGGGCGGCCAGAGGGTCTACGACAGGGCAGGGTGGGTGGAGGCAGGTCAGGACAGGCCTCCAGGGGGTGAGTTTCTTCTGTAGAATCAGAGGCATCTGACCAGGTAGACCCCAGGAAAGGCTCTCCTAGCGGAAGCTGGAAATGCCTTCCTCTAAAATATCAAGAAAGCCTCTCAGATGGGGCAGCTGGACCTGGGGGAGGGAACAGGAATGGTGGGGGTTCAGCTGAGAGGGGTTACGGGGAGTCCCAGATGTTCCCAGTTTTGCAGATGTGGACACTGGGATGCCATAAAGACAACAGCTGGCCGGCCCTAGGTGACCAGGCAGTGAAAGGGACTGACTGCTGGGAGTCCCACTTGGCTCCATCTGGCGCCAGCCCGGTCCTTCCTGTCCCCTCCCCAGGATGTCATCCAAGTGTCTAAGAAGTTCCTGCCCAGCATGGCCATTGGCTACTCTAGCCCAAAGCTGAGCCTGCACGTGGGCGATGGTTTTGAGTTCATGAAGCAGAACCAGGATGCCTTTGACGTCATCATCACTGACTCCTCAGACCCCATGGGTGAGCAAGGGTGCACCCAGGCCTCCAGCAGCTGCTGGTCCAGCAACCAGCCTCCCCTTCGCTCCCCTTCCCCTTCCCCTTCCCACCAACCAGGCCTGAGACATGGACCAGAAGGCAGAGGGGACCCCCAGAACTAGTGCAGCAGTTTTCCCTTCTCACTTGTCACCTCCCTGCCAAATATGGCTCAGCAGAGTCGGGGCACCAGGCCAGTGCCCCGAGCTCACAGTTGGTTGGGGACCTGGAGGAGAGTGGGGTTCTGGCCTTGGCCCACTGTGGCCCCAGCCTCCTTGTCAGCCTCCTCTCTGTTCTTAATAGGCCAGCATCCGGATGGAGGAGGGATTTCGTTTGAAACTAAGGCCCAGGGTGGAATGAGAACACCCCCTGGAGTGGGGCTGAAGTGTGCAGCCCCTCAGGTTCCGGGGCAGTGGGCTTCTGTTCCCATCAGAAGCACCCTCCCCGTGGTTGGTTTCTGAATTCCACAGACCTGGGTTCAAGTCCCGGCTCAGCTCCTTGGCAGCTGCATGGCTCTGTGTAGTGGGGTGATGGCGGCCCTTGCCCCCCACTCCTGCCCTCCTCCCCAGCCAGGCTCAGGAGGTCTCAGCCAGCAGGTGCTCATTGTTGCACGTCCCTCCCTCCCCGCAGGCCCTGCTGAGAGTCTCTTCAAGGAGTCCTATTACCAGCTCATGAAAACAGCCCTCAAAGAGGACGGTATCCTCTGCTGCCAGGGTGAGCACCGGCGGGGTCGGGGTGGGGCAGGGGGCATGCCAGCCGTGCCCGTGCTGATGCTGCCTCCCCCCAGGCGAGTGCCAGTGGCTGCACCTGGACCTCATCAAGGACATGCAGCACTTCTGCAGGTCGCTGTTCCCTGTGGTGGGCTATGCCTACTGCACCATCCCCACCTACCCCAGCGGCCAGATCGGCTTCATGCTCTGCAGCAAAAACCCAGTGAGCCTCCGGCTGTCCTTGGGGGTGGGGCGGAGGGTAGATGGGCATGGAGAGCACTCCTCTGATGCCCCTCTCTCCCATTCCCAACCCCTGCCCCAGAGCACCAACTTCCAGGAGCCCTTGCGGCCGCTGACGCAGAAGCAGGTTGAACAGATGCAGCTACGATACTACAACTCTGATGTGCACCGGGCGGCCTTCGTCCTGCCTGAGTTTGCCCGCAAGGTGAGCCCTGGTGGGGCAGGCCTGGGACAGGGACCCAAGCTGCCTTGAGGAGCCCACCTCAGCCCCCACGTGACCCAGCATCATCCTGATGAGGCCTCATGTCCCCCCAGGCCCTGAATAACGTGAGCTGAGCCCAGGAGCTGCTGCCAACATCGCCCAGGACCTCGGGCCAGGGAGCCCTGGACAAGACCCCTGCCAGCACGCCCACCAACCAAGTGTTGCAGACCCGGAATGCTGCCCAGCCTGCCCTGCTGGCTGGACTGTCTCTGTCTGTCTCCTTCTGTCTGTGGTGGTCAGCCTCCAAGCCTATACCAGCTGTTACAGCACCATCTCCACCCTCTGTCACCCCTCAGTCACCAAACACATGTATTTATAACAAAGTTCTGAATCGCGTGCTCCCAGACCGTGAATGGGCCCAGGCGGGGCTGCCTTGGCCCTTATTGGGTGTCTCCGAGGGCCAGGCTTTGAGCTGGACCGATCTCTGCTACGTGTCTGTGTAACCTTGGACTGGCCCCTTGTCCACAGGCACCAAGACACAGCTGTCATCAAACTGAACCCAAATCTGTCCTGAGAAGCTGCCTTAGTCATACCTTCACCCAGCCCCACATTGATGGTGACAGGCCCCTGGGGCCAAGGCTGTGGGGTTGACAGGATTGAGGTGAGGCCGCTCCGGGGCTGTTCTTCCTCTGGGGGTGCCCAGGAGGTTTGTTGGTACAACCCTGGGGTAAATGCTTTAGGTGACTCCAGAGAGGACCAGCTGCTTAGTTTGGATCCAGCTAGCAGGGCCTATTTAAGCACCTCAGGTGGCTTGACTTGGCCCAGGAGCCAGGCTTGGGTTCAAATCCTGCCTGCACCGCTCTTGAATGCCCTCTGGTCAATTCCTAGGAGCTCCTGTCAGTGTTGAGGAAGCAGGTGTGGGTGGCCACAACCAGGTCTGTGCCCTCTCCATGGTGCTGAACACGCAGCTGGGGTCCAGGTGCCTCACCCTTCCCGAAGACCAGGACTGAGACTGGTGTGGAGGGTTGGGGGAGGGGCCTTCAGCCCACGTCTGTCTCAGGACACAGAGGCACTCCCAGAGGGTGCATTGTGCATTATCCTGGGAGGCGTGGGGACAAGGGAGTGTCCCCAGCCTGGTGCTAGAACTCTCCCGGGTCCCACCTCTACCCTGGGTGACTGCCCGGGACCTCATTTAGCAGGTGCTGAGACGGGGGTCCTCGTGGGGTGGGCTGGGCAGATAGGGAGCAAGCACCCAGCTCTGCAGCCGACTCCTTTAGTGGCCCCAGGCCAGCCACTCACTCTGGGTTCCACACACCTGGACACCCCTATGAACTCTGGATACAGAAGCTGACATGTGTGACCCCAAGCTAATGTTCCCCAATTCACCTTCATATTCCAGGACAGCCTTGGGAGCCAGTGTCACACGTGCCCAGGGTCTACCCAGTCCCAGGGAGGCCAGGGGACGTGCAGACTTGGGTGGGCTGCAGTGAGGGTCAAAGGAAGACAGCTGAGGCAATAGCTAGTTATGGAGGGTTGCCCACCATGAGCCTTCTTCATTCCTGTCACCTTGGCAGCCACCTGTGAAGAGGGTGCTGTTAACCTGCACGGCAAGATTAGATGACGTGCTAGTGAGCAGGCTGGGGAGGGCGCTCCAGGCAGCTGGCCTTCCAACAGCTACTCCATCTGCTTGCCCTGCCTCCCTGCACAGCTCAGCCCAATTACCCCAGCCTCCCAGCAGGGGTGTCCACCCAGAGGTCCATTCTCAATTTCACCCCCCTCCACAGTCCTCACTAAGCATGTTCTAGGATGTTCATCTTGAGGGCAACCCAGGGAAGGTGGACAGGAGCCGCCCGCAGCTCCTCACGTGGTTACCCGCATGTCAAATGGCAGTGATGGTCCTCACCATTCTCACCGACCTAGTGAACCCAGAAGGGCATTTGGGGGAAGAGGGAGCAGGGGAGAGGAGGGGCCCATGTTCCCAAAATAGCTGGAGCCACTTGGAAAAGGAACACCTTGCCTGGGAGTTTAAGTCTGCAATGCAAATCCCTCCACTTTCCAACGTTTCATTTTTTAATTAAGATTTTATTTATTTTTAGAAAGTGGGGAAGTCAGGGAGGGAAGCATCCACATGTGGTAGCCTCTTCGTGCCCTGAACTCGGGACCTGGCCCCCAGCCCAGGTCTGTGCCCTGACTGGGAATCAAACCAGCGAACCTTTGGTTTGCAATCCACTGAGCCACACCAGCCAGGGCTGGGGAGATTCTCATTGGCTTAGTGTTTTTTCTTGTCTTTTGAAAGATTTTACTCATTATTTGCAAAGAGAAGGGCAGAGAGGGAGGAAGAAAGGGAGAGAGACATCTATGGTTGCCTTTCACCTGCCTCTGGCTGGAGACTTGGCTGGAGACCTGGTTAGGTGCCCTGGCTGGGAATCGAACCAGCAACCTTTGGGTTTACAGGTCGGCACCAATCCACTGAGCCACATCAGCCAGGGCCTCATTGGCTTAGTTTTCAATAAACATATTACTAACTTAACCCCAAACTTGTTACATTTCTCTGAAGCTCTTAAGGTGAGCGGACACAACACACTTTATGAGGTTCCCAGCAATATGCTGATCAATTACTTTTTGATTATCAGATTTTAGTATTTCACTTAGCCCCATTATAATTTATAATTCAGAATTTTATTTAATGGAATAGTCACTGGAAATGCTAATAAGCTTAATTTGCCTTTCTTTGTTAAACCAATTTGTATCAATGTATATAACACTTTCATTTAGAAAAAAGAAAATGATTCCAAAAAAAATTTTTTTTTGTTTTAATTGTTAGACTCAACTGGGGTTCTGTCATTTTCATCTTTCTGAAGACTGTGTCCCGAGCTTTCAATCTGTGCCCAACAGAATTCCGTATTGGAACTCTTGTGTCTGGGATCCCATGCTTTCCTATTTGGGGGTTACTCCCTTGTTTTGATAGAGTATATATCTTACAGTGGCTTCCTGAGAAAGGGGACAAGGGAAGTAAATTTTTAAAAATCCAGCACATGCCCTGACTAGCGTGGCTTAGTGGCTTGGGTATCGCCTTGCAAAACTAAAAATCTGGCATACATGACAATGTCTTTATTCCATATTCACACCTGATGGGTGGGTATACATTGTTAGAAATAATCTCCCATCAGCATTTTGAGATGTTCTCTTTTCCATGTTTATTAGTTAATGTATTTCTGTCTTTATTTCTTTTACTTTTTTTTTTCTTTTTATTTATAGGTTTGAGAGGTAGTGGAAGGGACACGCAGAGAAAAGCATCACTTTGTTGTTCCACTTATTTCTGCATTCATTGGTTGATTCTTCTTCTTCTTTTAGAGAGAGAGAGGAAGGGGAAGGGAGGGAGAAAGGGAGAGAAGCATCCATGTGTGGTTGCCTGTCATGGGCTCCCAACTGGCCTGCAACCTAGGCAGGTGCCCTGACTGGGAAACAAACCAGTGACCCTTTGGTTCTCAGGCCATGCTCAGTCCCCTGAGCCACACCAGCCAGGATGTCATTGATTGAGTCTTCAATGTGCCCTGACCAGCTATCCAGCTGCAAGTGCAGACTGAAGATGCCCTGTTGGAGCCCAGCATAGGCAGACGGGGCAACATCCTACTGCCCACGCCCAAGGGCCTAGAAGAAGACAGACAAGACTGCTTGCACGTGGCCTTGGGAAATAAAGGCCGGCCACATGCCTTGATGGGCCCTCCTTGCCCCATGGAGGTAGGGAATAGAAAAGAACCGGCAGATAGTGCCTTGGGCAATTGGGACGTGGCCCACCGTGTTGCGGGTGGCATTTCCCAGGCCAGCAGATCATGACACAATCCTCTGTGGTTCCTTTGGAATCTCTCTCTGGTCTGTCAGGAGTTCTCCTCTCCTGCTGCAGGTACATGCGGAGCCTCCTGTTGAAGCGTGAAAGGTATGGTATCCCGCCCAGCGAGCCCTCTGTGGCCGGCCACTAGTCTGTCCACTGACCAGAAACTCGCAGGCATATGGCCTGAAGGACGGGACTCACCCTGGCTGGTTCCAGGAGCTGCTTTGTCTTTTTACCCGTAGGGTGCAAACCAATCTCAGTTGAATGGGTGCAGGCCTGCGTCTCGGTAGCTAAGCAGTCAGCCCGTGGGTCTGTACTGAGATTCCCATGGCGCACAGCCCCAGCCTCCGCAGCGAACGGGACCTGGCTGCGGAACCAGTGGGCCAGCGCATGTGACCTCTGCGGTGCAACCTGGACGGACAGCTACGATGGGGCAGAGAGTGGTGCAGCCACCCCGACCGTTGACTGACTATACCAGATGGGACAATTCGGGGTGGCTTACACGTGAGGCTGCAGAGCTGGCTGGACCAGCTCCCCTCTGTATTAAGAAAAAAAAAATTTAGTAAATATTTTATTTATTATTTTCAGAGGAGGGCAGGGAGGGAGGAAGAAAGGGACAGAAACATCCATGTTTGGTTGCCTTTCACCTGCCTCCAGCTGGGGACCTGGCTGGAGACCTGGCCTGCAACCTAGCTATGTGCCCTCGCTGGGAATCGAACCAGCGGCCTTTGGGTTCACAGGCTGGTGCCTTATCCACTGAGCCGCCAGCCAGGGCTTGTATTGAGAATCTTAAAGGGGAAGCCCAGGTGTGTCTGAGTCTTAGTCGGGGCTGGATGCTGTGCCTATATTCCAAATGTTCACCATAACGCTAGCCACACTTTGCAGACACCCACTGCAAGAGTGGAGGGCACCCCTGAGCTCCGGGTTGTGACGGGTCCTTGCCGTAGTGGCAGGCAAAGTCTATCTGCTGATTGCGTCTGTTGCAGCAGGTATTGCTTTTGTGGTTTATGGCTCAGCCCTCCTTGCCAAGGGACCCTCTCGGAAGACAGGAGTCCTGTAGGTTGTACGGTGAGGAGCGCTGAAGGGCTGGAGTGTGGGGAAAATGGAGTCAGTCAGACTGGCTCACTTGGACACGCAGGCGGAAAGGATGCAGCAAATACCAAGCAGTGAGTGACGCGCCGGCTTCGTTTGCGTACAGTAGGTAAGGAGTACGAGCTTTCTGCTCTCGGGGAGCATCCTAGAGATGCAATAAAGGCCTATCAGATATCCTGATGGTTCCGCACCTCTTTTTCCACCTGCCCGAGTCCTGCGTGGACCTGCCTGGTCTGGATGTTTGCAAAACACGACCCTGGCCTTTCTCCCCTCCCAGTAGGGGTCCTGATGAGACCTGCAACCAGGGAGCAGCAGGCAATGGCAGCAGGTCCCAGGCTGACCCCGGAACGTGTCTCCAAGGCCCCATTTCCTCTGACTTCCCAGTGAGGTGCCAGGTGCCCCAGGCCGGCTCACTGCTCTCCCATTGCGTTTCTAGGGGGTCGAAGCAGAGAGCCCCACCTGGGCCCTCCTGTGGCTGCTTCTACCCTAAGCCCTTCCTTGTTTCACTGCCCCCAGCTTTAATAAACAAACTCTCTAAATGAATAAAGTCTCCTCGTCTTTCCTCTCGTTCTTCTCTGAAGGGAGTAACGACAGTTTGGTCTGGATTCGGGCCGTATGTCTTCTCCCTGCTCGGTTTACGTACGCCTCCATCGATTGGTTGATTTCCCTGAGCTTTCTCGGGTTTGAGGTTTTCTTCGGTAAGCCTTAAAGATCCTGCTCAGGTGTCAGTGACAGAGATCTGATCGCATCACCGGCCAGACGCAGGCGGGGCCGTTGGAGGAGTTTGCTGAGGCAGCGGCAGAAGTCAGGGCAGGATTGGCCGAGAAGCTGAATGCCTCCAGGTCCCATGGAAATAAGAGGGTGGGCTCACGGGCTCTCTCCTCTTCCTCAAGGGTCCCTGGATGATGGCTGCAGCTGCCCATGTCTCCCAACAGACAGTACGTTGGGTGGGAAGGAACCCTGGGCACAGCCTCAGGTCAGGCCAGCCTGGCAGAGGGTGGCAAGTTTATTCTTCATGCGTTCTGAAGCGGACGACCCCGGAGCCTGCCAGTCTCCCAAAAATTGTGCAGCTTTTGCAACTTACGTTGTTTGGGTTTGTAAATTAACCTATAGCAACAAGATAACTGAAAACGAACAGGGGGGCTGGTAGAACTCAGGTGCTAGAGTTTGGCCTTATTCGGATGGGTTTAAGCAATTGAAGTGGTGACTGAAGAGGTAACGAGGTCAGCCTTCCCTGGGAGGCTCCGGGGGCTCATGCTGTTATTCCAAAACGGTGAAGCGTTTGAATCTAAGGCTCTTTTCCTTTACCGCCAAACCCGGAAGGTGGGGCAGGGGGCAACTGGACCCCAACTGCTGTTCTGTAACATCAGAGTGGGGACTAAAAA
Organism: Noctilio leporinus; assembly: GCA_004026585.1. NCBI lineage: Eukaryota > Metazoa > Chordata > Mammalia > Chiroptera > Noctilionidae > Noctilio > Noctilio leporinus. The sequence continues at coordinate 307,819 of PVIW01000782.1, forward strand.
GCTCTAAGCACCTGGCTGGTAGCACAGTGGTTACGGCGCCAGCCTGCGAACCCAAAGGTCGCAGGTTCGATTCCCAGCCAGGGCACATAACCAGGTTGCAAGCCAGGTCTCCAGTCAGGTCTGTGCCTGGAGGCAGGTGAAACGCAACCACACATTGATTCTCTCCCTGTCTGCCTCTCTCCCTTCCCCTCTTTCTAAAAATAATTTAAAAAATAAAAAATAAAAAAAATAAAAGCTCTAAGCACCTGCTGGGGGCCTGACAATTGACTTTCCCTGAGAGGGATAGTGGCTGAGCCATTTGCTTGTGAAAACCTTCGAGGTTGGTCTCTTTGGGTCTTTCGTCTGTCTCCCCCCTGCGCTCTGTGGGGCCGGGACCCTCTGCTCCCTTCAAGTCGGTCTCCAGAAACGCATGTATGTGGTGTCTCTGACTGCTCTCGTGGGTCCCCACACATATGTATGTATGAAATTTGGTTATGTTCTCTTGCAAAAAAAAAAAAAGTTAGTTTCCAAGTTTCTGTTGGGGTCAGGGGAGGGGACATGGGAATTGGCTCACTCCTTAGCACTTCCGGCAGGACGTGGTGCCGTCAGTCTCTGAGCTGATTCCCGGGCCCACCACTAACTTGGGGTTGCTTTCTAGGGAGTGGTTTCTGCCTGTCCAGCTGTCTGTCCAATTTCTGGAACGTTGGTGCTGCCTCCATCCTTGTGGATGGTCTTCCTTTCTTTCTTTCTTTCTTTTTTAAAAAGATTTTATTTATTATTTCCAGAGATGGGGGAAGGGAGAGAGGCAGAGAAGGGGAGAAACATTCATGTATGGTTGCCTTTCACCTGCCTCCAGCTACGGGCCTGGCTGGAGACCTGCCTTGCAATCTGGTTCTGTGCCCTGGCTGGGAATCGAACCAACGGCCTTTGGGTTTGTAAGCTGGCGCCAATCCACGAAGCCACACTTCCAGCCAGGACTCTTTTTACATTTTAAAAAATATTGATTTTAGAGAGGGAGGAGGGTGAGAGAGAGACATGGGTTTGGTGTTCCACTTATTCACGCATTCATTGGTAGAGTCTTGGATGTGTCATGACGGGGAATTGAACCTGGAACCTTGGTATGTCTGGCTGATGCTCTAACCAACAGGGCTACCCAGCCAGGGCTGGGCTTGGGTATTTACCGCAAGTTTTCAGGAGGGAGTGAAAGAAAAGGAGATGCATGGGTGCATTCCTTCATCTCCACCTGGAGCATCACGGTGGAGCTCAGGGTCACAGAGACCTGGACAGTCATGGAAGTCACACACTGGGGAGGGGACATGGGCAGGGGTCAAGGGTGAGGGCTGGGGCCAGGATTTGCTCCCAGGGCTGGCTGTCGACCAGGTCCAGCTCCTGGAGTGTCCTGTCCCCCTTGCCTCGCAGCCTGGGCAGGCGGGAGTCAGATTCCCAGAATTCCGAGGCCAGGCGGCCGGGGGCAGGGCCCAGGGCTGGACAAACAGATCAAAGGTGAGGCTGTGGGAATGCAGAGCAGGCCCGGCCAGCAGGAGGGGCGCACCATGAGGTGGGTGGGCGCCCCACGAAGCCTCCCCGGCAGGGCTGAGGGGTGGCTGCAGGCTTCTGGGCCCTCCCCCCGTGCCGCCCTCAGGCTGCTGACCCTCCTGGGCCTGCTGTGGGGCTCGGCAGCAGCACCCAAGGGCGCACAGTGGCCCCAGCCTGTGTTCGGGCGCCTGGCGTCCCCAGGCTTCCCTGGGAGGTACCCCGACAACCAGGAGCTGCGCTGGAGCCTGACAGCCCCCCCGGGCTACCGCCTGCGCCTCTACTTCACCCACTTCCGCCTGGAGCTCTCCTACCGCTGCGAGTACGACTTCGTCAAGGTGCTGAAAGGGCTGGGGGACAGGGACCCCTGGGAGTGGGGTCTGGCCTTGGAGGGTGGGCAGGCGCTGGGTCCCGCTGTCCCTCGCAGTGACCCCCGACCCCACAGCTGAGCTCGGGGACCAAGGTGCTGGCCACACTGTGTGGCTGGGAGAGCACAGACACGGAGCGGGCGCCCGGCAACGACACCTTCCACTCGCTGGGCCCCAGCCTGGACGTCACCTTCCGCTCTGACTACTCCAATGAGAAGCCATTCACAGGCTTTGAGGCCTTCTACGCAGCTGAGGGTGAGCGGAGAGGAGGCCCGGGGCTGGGGTGACCCATGGGGAGCAACTCTGTTTTAGGCCAGGCCAGTCCCCCCTCAGCCTCGCCACTCCCAGGGGCTGGACTCCTGGACAGCGGCGCTCCTCCCTCTGACCCCTGCCAGGCAAACCTCTAACCGCCAGCCCTCCACTCCGGACGGGGCCAGGGGCTGACAAGGGTCATCCTCGGGGCCGGGTACCTGCATGTGGGCTTCCAGTCTGACACTTGATCTCAGATTCTGGCTCCTGTGGGGACCTGCTGTGTGACCTTGGGCAAGTGGCTCCACCTCTCTGCTCCGCATGAGGCGCTGGAAGGGGTGGGCAGGCCTGGGTGGCAGACACGTCCAGTGCCCATGGGTTCCTCTGCTGGTGCTCCCTTCACTAGCCGGGGACCTGGAGCAGGACACATCTGCCATTGGTTTGGAAAAGGCATTATTTCCTTCTCCCTCCGTGTTGTGGAGAGGCTGCCAGGACCCTAGTGCCCCGGAGCTTGGCTGGGCCCTGGCCTCCTTCACGTGAGGAGGCTCCTCCCAGGCCAGCCTGGGGTTGGAGGCCGCCTGAGCCCCCACCCCAGCGCCGACCCATCTCCTGCTGACCCCTGCCTGGCCCGCCCCTCCCTCAGACATTGATGAGTGCCAAGTGGCACCTGGAGAGGCAGCCCCCTGCGACCACCACTGCCACAACCACCTGGGCAGCTTCTACTGCTCCTGTCGCCTGGGCTACGTTCTCCACTCAGACAAGCGCACCTGCTCAGGTGAGCCGGCATGGCCGCCAGCGGGGGCAGCCTGGGCCCAGCACCCCCACCCTCCTCAAGGCCACGGCTGTCCTGCCCCAGGTCGGTCGGGAGGCTGCTCTTCTGTCCCCTCCCTCCCTCCTTCCTCCCACATTTTCCAATTCCTCCTCCCGCCCATCTCCCATCCTTGGCTCACCCTCATTCCTTCTAGTTCATTCACAGACTAGGGGGGCATTGAGCCCCCACTGTGCACCTGGCCCAGCTGGGCTCTGGGACCCCACACAGCGCCCTCTGGGGAGGCTCCCAGTGAGGAGGCACCGGGGTCTGGGCCTGGCTCACCCAGCTCCCCTCCTCGGAACTGCAGGATTGCAGGCAGGGCCCACTCAAAGCCACCAGCCCCTGGCCCCCAGCTAGTCGCCCCCTTTGGCCCCCACTGCCTGAGGATGACCTTCGTGCCCCTTCCAGAATCTTGGTGCCCTGGGGAGTGGCGAGCCTTGCTCGCCGGCACTGACCCTGCCTCCCGCCTCGGTGTCCCTCCCCATCTCTGTTCTCTCTTCCAGAGCAGAGGCTCTAGCTTCCCCTCCGGCCCCGCCTGCAGGAGCCCCGAGACTGCTGCTGCCTGCAGCCCCCCATTCGCCCCACCAGCACTAACAATAAACCTGTCTCCACCTCACCTGCTGCTGCGCATCTCTGTGGCGTGGGAGGGCGGCCGGGAGGTGGTGTGCGCCACAGTCCCCTCCCCTCTCCCTGCCCCTTGCCCCTCTTAATCTGGATGAGCCTAGTTGGTGGACACCCTTCCTCAGGGCCACAGGCTCCTTTGCTAGGACTCTTCCCACCCCTGTTTTTAAAAGATTTTATTTATTATTTTTCAGAGAGGGGAAGGGAGGGAGGCAGAGGGAGAGAGACATCAATGCATGGTTGCCTTTCACCTGCCTCCAGCTGGGGTCCTGGCTGGAGACCTGGCTTTTGCGACCTGGTTATGTGCCCTGGCTGGGAATCGAACCAGCAACCTTTGGGTTCGGAGGCTGGTGCCTTATCTACTGAGCCACCAGCCAGGGCTCCGCCTCCATTTTTAAGAGGCCAGAGAAGGGTAGAGACTTTCCTGAGCTCACACAGGGGGACTGAGCTCCCTCCGCTCCTCACCCGTTCCCCAGGGGTTAGGCTCTGAGCATCCCTGGATCACCTCCTTTCAGAGGGCAAGTCAGGCCCTATGTGTGCTGGCCCAGAGCACAGAGGCCCACGCAGGGCTGCCTGGTGCACCCATCCTGGGCGACTCCCTCTGCCCCCGTGGGGAGCAGCCACAGGGAGAAAGGAGAAGCTGGGCCTCCCTGTTTCCTAGAAACCTTGGAGCTCTAGGGTCCCTGTCGGTGGCCTGGGAGGATGGGGACAGCCCCCTCCCATGGAGGATGAGGGTGCCCAGCAAGGGCAGAGTTGGCTGTTCCAAGGAGGAAAGAGGGCACTTGATCAGTTCGTTGTCAGTGTGGATCATGATCCATGGCCTCCCAGGGCAGAACCCAGACTTAGGGAAGGTGGGCAAAGGGAGGGCCCTTCCTGATCTCCTGCCCAGTTCAGGCAGAGACCACCAGGGCTGGACCGGCCCTGGCTGGGCATGGGTGGGAGCCCCAGGGTGGACGAGCTTGGGAGTTGCTGGGCTCAGGGGGTGTCAGTGGCCCTCAGCCCCAGGAGACTCACCACCCCCTCCAAATCCCTGAGAACCAAGGAGACCCCTCCCCTCAATCCCTTCTCTCCTGCCTGCCCCTCAGCAGAGCTGAGACCCCACTCCCCTTTCTAACTCTAGCTCAGGTGCCCACCCTCTCCAGGGGTATGAGTGGGGGCTGTGCAAGATGTACATCCAAGTGTTGCCTTTATTTTTTAGCTAAAGCCTGAAAGCTAAAGAAACTCCTTGCTAAATTGTTCCTTCAGCCACTGCGGCAGGTCCCTGGCTGCCGGAGTTGGCCGCAGGCAGGGCCTTGGCCAGAGCGCAGTGAGCACGGCTGCTGGGCAGAATCCTGAGGCCTCCCAGGCTCTCACACGCTGTCCTTCTGCCTCCCCCAGCCTTGTGTTCAGGTCAGATCTTCACCGAACGGTCTGGGGTGATCAGCAGCCCCGAATACCCACAGCCGTACCCCAAACTCTCCAGCTGCACCTACAGCATCCGCCTGGAGGAGGGGTTCAGTATCACCCTGGACTTTGTGGAGTCCTTCGATGTGGAGATGCACCCTGAAATCCAGTGCCCCTACGACTCCCTCAAGGTCTGGTTCCGGGGAGGCCCCTTCCGATCCTGGCTCCTGCAGGTCCAGAGGTGACAGGGGCCTCTCTTCTTTCAGATTCAAACAGATATAAAAGAATATGGCCCATTTTGTGGGAAGACATTGCCCCCGAGAATTGAAACCAAGAGCAACTCTGTGACCCTAACCTTTACCACTGATCAGACCGGGGACCACACGGGCTGGAAGGTCTCCTACACCAGCACAGGTGAGGGCAGGGCCGAGGCCCAGCTAGAGCCTCGGGCTCCCTTCTCCTGGCGAGGCCTGGGAAAGGTCAGGAAAAAGTTGTCCTTGACCCCCTGAGCACTACGGGATGGGTCTGAAAGGGAAACGGGTGGATTGGCAGGAGAAAAGCGAGAGTCTACACTTATTTCACCTGTGTCTTAGGTGGCACAGGGGCCTTGGTAAGGCGATGAGGACCTGCAGAAACAGCTCCACTCGGGATGTAGCTATGCGTGGGAATCCCACGAGCAAGAGAGGGTCAGAGACAGAGAAAGAACATGTGTGTATGGCAATCTGAGCCAGGGACGAGATGAGGCACCTGGGGTTTTAGCAGATCATGCAGGGAGAGCCCAGGTTTAGTGATTCATGGTTTGCCCTGCTCTGTAGACAGATCAAAAGAGACTTTCTCTGACAATTTCTTATTATGGGCAAGGCTCCTAATTCAAGTTCGGGTAGTTAAGGGGAGGGGTGCCGCTAAAATAGAGTGGTGCTCCGGGACTGGAGGGGTCTGTTTGCCTGTCCGCATCCAAACCCAGTAAGATGCCAACAGGAGTTGGCAGACAAGAAAGGCAAGATTTCTTAAGGAGATGGTGCTGCGCCTGGAGTCACAAGACCAGGCTCCGCAGGGCTTCCGGGGCGGGTAGGAGTGGACCATCTAGGGAAACAATCACCGACCGCGGTGATTGGTGGAGTTAGGGTCCCGGTCTCCGCTGATTGGTTGGTGCCTTTGGCTACTCCAGTTTTGCCCTGATGTCAGCCGTGGAGTTGTTCTGTCCAATGTTGCAAGGATTCGGGCTTCCGGTGGGTAGGAGTGGACCATCTAGGGAAACAATCACCGACCGCGGTGATTGGTGGAGTTAGGGTCCCGGTCTCCGCTGATTGGTTGGTGACTTTGGCTACTCCAGTTTTGTCCTGATGTCAGCCGTGGAGTTGTTCCGTCCAATGTTGCAAGGATTTGTTTTGTGGGATCACTCTGCTTTCCTGGGTCCGGAGATACGCACATCGTATCTGGAGGCCAATGTATTTAGTTTGATTTAAAGGTCTGTCTCAATAGTCAGGATCTTGTTTCTAAGACTCCTGTGCACTGACCAGAACTTCAACGTCCTGAGGGAGGGAGGTGAGTCAGGGCCAGGGTGGGGCAGGGCCGGGGGCTTGAGTCAAAGGAAAGGAATCCAACTAAAGGGCCAGATTAAAAATCAGAGGTTTCGGGGCAATACAGTTGACTTGAGTTCAAGAAAATCTGCATACCAGAGGCACACCTAGGGTGACCTGTCTGAACTGCACACCCTGATTCACCCATCTGCAGAGACTTTCTCAAAATCAATAACATTTTTAAAGAGAGAGAGAGAGTGCTTTGTTGTTCCGCTTATTGATGTGGAACATTGGTAGGTTCCTGTACATGCCCTGACTGGTGATCAAACCCACAACCTTGGCATGCTGGGACTACGCTCTAACCCACTGAGCTAGCCAGCCAGGGCCTGGAGAACTTTTATGAGTTTTTATCTGAGCCAAAGCTGAGGACAATTGCTAGGGAGCAAGGTCTCACATTTGTAGTTTCTTTCATGCATTGGAGATTAAAGGGGGAGGGGGGACCTAAGGATGATTCCATGAAGGTGGAAGAAATAAGGCTGCGATGAAATTACAGGATAGTTAGGACTTTGTGCTCCCTTGGAGGTGGTCACCCCTTAGAAGGAGGGTCTGAAAGGGAGCACTTCAAAGGTGTGTCAACCTAGACGTGCAGAAACCAAGGACAGGGCTGGCTTAAGGCAAGATAACTCTTTTACGAGAGAAGTCACAAGCCTGGCACATGACTACCCACCATGAGGGGCCTAGTTAGGAACTTAGGCCTGGAGGATAATTCCCTTAGAAGCCTTCCCCACCCCCCAACAAGTAATAAAACTCCTAAAACTGCTTTGCTGATCCTGGCGCACGTCAGGCTGGAGGGTGAGAAGGGGCCAGGTGTGTGCCAAGGGAGGTGTGAGCATCTGAAGTGTGAGCCAACGGAGGTGTGAGCAGGGCGCTGGCCTGGGACCGAGGCAGCTTCAGGAAGCCCCACGATCCTGCAGAGCCACCCGGGCTGTCCCTGCAGACTGGGTCGCTGGGGAGGGACTCAGTCCTGCCGGGGACCTGGAGCCACCCCAGGCCACCGAGCAGCTGCTGGTGGGAGGAGGGCATTCAGCAAATGGCAGGGGCAGGGTGTGCTTGGGGCTACTGTGGGGTTGGGCTGAAGCCCTGCGGTGGCTGCAGGCCAGGGTTTGGAGACCAGAGTTGAAGCCAGTCCCCCTGGAGGCCCAGGCTCAGTGGGCGGGTGCTCCCAAGGGGAAGCCCACTCCTGAGCACTTAGCAAAGCCTGTCTGTGTTCGTGCCCATGGCCCCCCTCCCCCCAGCCATCTCCATCACTCGTCCCACTGCTGAGGGACACTGAGAGCTGACAGTCACCGCTGGGAGCGGAGAGCTGTGATTTAAACCCACCCAGGCAGCATGGCCTTTCCCTCCAAGGGACATCCTGGGGTGTTCAGCAGTGGGTGTCGAGTCCCTGGCATGGAGCTGACCCCCCGCGAGGGGTGGCTGGCTCAGCTCTCTGCACGCCAGGCTTTCTTATATAGCTTTGGCCAAAACCTAAATCAGGCGACAAATCCTGATTTGCACGACAGGCACTTGGGAGTTTCATCTCACCTTTGGGTTTAAATCTTAGTGTGGGGACCTGCAAAGTGTCTCCTTTAGAAACCAAGGGCTTCAAATGCTCAGGTCAGATTCACCGGCCCTGAACCCATCAGAGCCCACAGCCTAGTTTCCTCCCTGCAGCTCAACCTTGTCCTGACCCGGTGGCACCACCTAATGGCCGCGTCACACCTGCACAAGCCAAGTTCATCCTCAAAGACCGGTTCTCCATCTTCTGTGACACGGGCTACCAGCTTTTGCAAGTAAGTTAATACAAAACTTTAAAGTGAATCATGATCATGGTTGCTTTTTTTTTAAAAGATGTTAAAAGATTTTATTTTTATTTTTAGAGAGAGGGGAAGGGAGGGAGAAAGAAAGAGAGGGAGAGAAACAGCAGTGTGTGGTTGCCACTTGCATACTCAACTGGGGGCCTGGCCTGCAACCCAGGCATGTGCCCTGACTGAGACTCAAACTGGAGACCTTTTGCTTTGTGGGTTAAGACCCAGCCCACACCAACTGACGGTTGTTTAAGATTTTTAAAAATTATTTTTAGAGAGAGGGGAAAGGAGAGAGGCATCAATGTATGGTTGCCTTTCACCTGCCTCCAGCTACAGAGCTGGCTGGAGACCTGGCTTGCAGCCTGGTTATGTGCCCTGGCTGGGAATCAAACCAGCAACCTTTGGGTTCACAGGCCGGCACCTTATCCACTGAGCCACCAGCCAAGGATGACAGTTTTTATTTAAGTGCAAAGTTTACTTTTTGTCCACACCTGAGGACATATTATTATTCACTGCTTATTCTTAGATAGGGAGGGAAGGAGAGAAACATCAATGTGAGAACCATCAATCGGTTGCTTCCATATGGGCCCCCATGGGGTTTGAACCCACAACCTAGGCATGTGCCCTGACCAGAGATCAAACCCACCATCTTTTGGTTTATGAGATGACATTCCAACCAACTGAACCACACCAGCCAGGGCAGATTGTGACAGCTTTTAAATGTATACCTACTCACATCCGCAAATACGTGAAACGGAGGGAAAAACCGCTGTTGTCAGCATGGTGGGGTGGTTTGGTCTATGACCAAACAAAAGTCTAGGATAAATTTGCTGGGAAAAGGGATGGCTATAGAGAATTTTTTATTCTTAGGATGCCCTTTATGTGAAACAACTCCAGCGCCCACACAAAATTACGTGGCGCTGGGAAATAGTATATTCCGCAGTTATAAATAGCGGCCACTGTTTAGGGAGAGGGTGGATAATTTTTTAAAAATGCTTAGTGGGTTGCTTTAGGGGCCCAGGCAGGAGATTAACATGTCCTCTTTATGGTCTTCAAAATTGTCACTGGACCCCAGCGGTAAAAAGTAATAACAGCGAAATGATAGCCAGGCCCTGCGGTCCAGGCCTGTGGAGAGGCAGCACCCGAAAACAAGAGGGAGGGACATTTTCCTCCACTTGCGGGGTGGGGTCTTTTTCCATAGCTTCTTGGACTGCAACCCTATTCAGTGGCTCATCCTATTTTTATTTTAATTTGGTATTGTATTTTTTCCCCAGGACCATTTGGTCCCCTTATACCTCCTTCCCCACTTCATTGCTCATTTTTAAAAAATCACCCTGCTCTCCTGTAAAGCGTAAAGCTTCTGCCCCGGCTGGTGCGGCTCAGTGGGGAACTGAAAAGCCACCAGCGCCATTCTCAGGGCACAGGCTTGGGTTACGGGCGAGGTCCCCAGCTGCGGGCAGGTGAAAGGGAAATGGAGGCAATGAACCCAGACTCAGCGTCTGGGAGGCTGGCTGTCCCCACACTGCTGACCGCTTCCTGGAAGAGATGGCGGGGCGCCGGGCCTGGAGGAACCCGAGATGCGTGTGTTCTCGGAGTAAAGTGGGAAGCACAGAGTTGGTCGTTAGTTGCTGGAGAGGTCAGCACTTGGTTCCCTAAAGGCCAGCACAGCCTGGAAGACGACCTGGGCGGCGGCCCCTGCGGCCTGAGACACCCCCGGGGAGGCCGAGCTGGGTTGTGCGCCCCCCGCCTGCGGGGGCAGAGCCTCTGGTGAAACCCCCGAAGAGGAACAATTTGGGGGGCATAGCTTTGGGGAGCGGTTTTCTGAAAGAAGCCAGGACATATTTTCCTGGCTTCCTCTTTAGTATTTTCCGCATTCCTCTCTAGGGTCAACTGCCCCTGGCATCATTTTCTGCAGTCTGTCAGAAAGACGGATCTTGGGACAAACCGATGCCGCAATGCAGCAGTAAGGTCACGTGACCGCCACCCTCGGGCCGCCGCGCCTGCCCTGCGCTCTGTTCCCCCTGCTCCTCTGGTCTTGTTCCTAAGGATTCTGTGGCTGATCAGGGCTTCGATCCCAAATTTGCCTCTCTTCCCCAGGTGCAGAGCACTCCTGAGGTTAAAATGAAACCAAGCTAGCGGGGTCATTATTTAACAAAGCGTGATCTTTAAAAGTATTTTTTTCTAAGTGTAACGTAGTTGTAGGTGGGGAAGAGAGGACACTTTAATGCCCACAATCCCACCGTATGTCCTATTTCGGTGCACAGCCTTCCAATTGCACACCTCACACATGCACACATACATGGATAGGCATGTAAAGATGGGCATACTTTTCCATAAGAGACATGTTAACTGGAAAAATGTAAATTTATAAAACTCTCTTGCCCAAATCTACCCCTTCACATTCTTTTATCTCCTATGCTGGATATACTAACATACTTCATTGTTATCTGGTTTCTCTTTTCCGAAAGAGAACGTGTTCTCTGTAAGAGAAGTCTAGAAAGTTACACAGGTCATGGGCTGCGGAGGACAAGGGCTAAGGAAACAAGTTACAAAGGCAGCTGAGAAGTGAAAGCGATGCGTCTGCAGGAGGGGACGCAGGTCACAGGCTTTTTAACCTAAACAGGACACCCAGCCCGGCTTCCCTTGTCCTTCCTCCACATGGGCAGCCACGTGAACAGGACCACTCAGCCTTTTTAACGATCGCATGATATTTTATCACACCATGCTTTCATTCGATCTGATTGCTCATGTTTCTCGTTTTTCTGTGGCATGCCCTGCTGTCATCAACACCCCTGCACGTGTATTTTTGCCTATTTAGTGCGTTTTTCACAAAATGCCCAGCGAGCTATTTCATGTTGTCAACGTGCGTGGCCCCCAGTGCTGTCAGTGGAGAGAAAGCAAAGCAGCCCTGATGGGGTGTGGCAAGCCGGGGACCGAGTCTGCGCCCCAACCCGGCCATGCTCTTGGTGGGCACTTGGGGACTCTAACCTACAATTAATTAGACAAGATAGGCAAAGCGTGGGGCACAGAGCCAGACACACAGGTATTAAGTTGCTGAAAATGATTTAAATGCACTCTTTTAATATCCACAGAAGTGCCTCAATTTAAAATAAAATGATTTTACCCATTATGTTTGAGAGAAGGGCAGGGAGGAAGAAAGGGAAAGCAGCATCAGTGTATGGTTGCCTTTCACCTGCCTTCAGTCGGGGGCCTGGCTGGAGACCTGGTTTGCAACCTGGTTATGTGCCCTGGCTGGGAATCGAACCAGCGACCTTTGTGTTCGCAGGTTGGTGCCTTATCCACTGTGCCACCAGCCAAGGCTCAAAATGCCTTGATTTTCACATGTCCACTGTGTGGAGAACTTTTAGACCAGAGCACTGCCTCACAAACTGGTTAGTTATTTCACATTAGCAGGTCCCCGTGTGTGAATTCCCATCCAAATCCAAGGACTTTCAGGTCTCCTAAGAGAAGTTCAATCTATGAAAAGGACTGTAAGAACGAGCTGAACCTTCAGTCACCCTTGCGCCCCGCGTCCTGAGGACCCTCCCCGCGGAACCAGGCTGTAGCCGGGCACTTGGTTTGAAGCAGGAGCACCTCAGCAGTCCCGGTGGTCCCAGCTTCTCCTCCTCCAGGAAAGGCATCGCCACTCCTACAGGGACCTCACCTCACCTAGCCTTTGAGTTAGGGACAGGGGGGAGGGCGGTGATGCCTTAAGGTCACCCTGGAGGGATTCCCTCCACCCTCGCTGCCGCGCAGGGCACAGCAGACTCTGAGAGCAGCGCGCGCACAGCAGCCCATTAGCCTCCCGTCTTTCTCTCACTGCAAAGGTAAGTGGGCTCTGACCCTCCCTCCCGTGTTTATCAGTTGTGGACTGCGGCCCTCCAGAGGACCTACCCCACGGCCAGGTGGAGTATGTCACCGGTCCTGACGTGACTACGTACCAGGCCGTCATTCAATACCGCTGCCACGAGACCTTCTACACAATGAGAACAGGCGACGGTGAGCAAATTGTTCCAAGTCGGGGGGGTGGGTGATACTTGGAACCTAAGCCTCCGCGATCTGAAAATAAACTTTAACCAACATTTTTGGCTAAGGCTAGGCAAAAGATTAAAAGGCACTTCTCCCACCAGCTAAGTAAAATATTACCGCTGAAGTGACTTCAATGTCAATTTGCAAGAATCTGAAAACAGATCTTATCTAGTAAATGACTACTACAAACACACAATATATTCCAAATGGTTTAATTTAACAAGTCAAAACCTTATCATTAAGCACTTGAGATCTTGATACATATTCAAGTTACACATCTAAAAGGTTTCCACTTTGCAAGCAAACATGGTAACGCAGAGACCTATTTACGAAATCATGTAAAATGGTTATTCAGACACCTCTATTTCCCACCGATGCTCAAGAATCAACATTTTTCAAGGGGGTATTCAAGCAAGTGACAACCACCTTATACATGCAGTTCAACATTTTTGCTTTTCCAATGATTTGCAGGTAAATATGTGTGTGAGGCTGATGGATTCTGGACGAGCTCCAAAGGAGAAAAATCACTCCCCGTCTGTGAGCCTGGTAATGGATACTTTTATATAAGAGATTCATAATTGATGGAAAGTAGAACTGGGTAGGAGACAGTAAGTAGAGCTTTAGCTGCGGTAGGCAGAAATGTAACTTCAGCACTTGGCTCTCAGACCAAGTTATTATTTCCAAATAATATGTTCTCATTATCCCCTTTCCATACGGAGAGGTTGCTAGGGGCTGACCGCATCAGTCATTAGATTATTTTGGCCTCACAACTAGGCAAGAATAAACAAATTAAATGATTTTTTAAAATTATCTTGAACAATTTATACATTTATAAACACGAGATCCTGTTACTTTTGTTAAAAATGCTATTAAAACACAAAGCTAATAACTTCATTATTTCCCTAAGCAATTGTTTCCAATGACATCTAGTTTTTAAACAGTAATGCAATTTGCCTTTTAATAGCCTTAATTTTTTTTTAAATCAGAATTGGCTTTGAACATATAATTGAGATATTAAAAAAATCAGAAAGGTAATAATATATTCAATATCCCTGTGCTATCTGGCTAACTTAGTTCTTTTATCTCAGCTGCCACAATGTTTATGTTTCAATGCAAGTATTCTGCCACAACAGGAAACATTTGCTACATTGAGTGTATTTCCTTAGTAATATACAGTAAAATTTAGTGTCTCAAAGAATCAACTAGGTAAAAAGTAAGTTCGGAGCTTGAAAGTTCCTGGCTACAACTGCAACACCATAATTTTTTAAACCTAATTAATTTTTTGATTATGCTGTTACAGTGGTCCTCATTTCTTTTCCTGCAACATTCTAATTTTTAAAACACTGCCATGTTCGACAGTGAGTCATTTTGCCAGCCCTGTGCCAGCGGCCTCAGCGGCTGCTGTCCCAGAACTGCACCCCCCCCACACACTTCAGCAGCAGGAAAACAGAAAACAATGGAAAGGTTCTTTCTTTTCATTTCTTATTCACATCACCCAGTGCAGCGGCTCAGACAATGCCTGTTTGTCTCATTAAATCATTTCTCCAATCATGTAGATCAATTCTTATTTTTTTTTTAAGCAAGGCATTTTCACTCTTTTCTGAGGAGCTAAGAACTACCAATTGGCTGCTTTAAAGTAGCCCAATTTGCCTGCGCCCCCCCAGGCCCGGGACGCAACTGTGGGATGCTATCGCCTCCCAAGCAACTGAGGGGAAGCTCGGCTAGGTCCCTACAAGGCTCTACGCGTCTGCTTCTCTCCCCAGTGTGTGGCGCATCTGCCCGCACCACAGGAGGGCGAATATACGGAGGGCAAAATGCAAAGCCTGGTGATTTTCCTTGGCAAGTCCTGCTACTGGGAGACACGACAGCAGCAGGTGCACTGCTGTATGACAACTGGATCCTCACGGCTGCTCACGCTGTATACAAGCAAAAAGACGATGCCTCCTCCCTCAACATTCGCATGGGCATTCTGAAGAAACTGTCACCGCATTACACACAAGCCTGGGCAGAGGCCATCTTTATACATGAAGGGTACACTCACGACGCTGGTTTCGATAATGACATAGCATTGATTAAACTGAAGAACAAAGTTGAAATCAATAGCAACATCATGCCCATTTGCTTGCCAACAAAGGAAGCTGAATCCTTCATGAGGACAAATGACATCGGAACCGCATCTGGATGGGGTTTAACCCAAAGGGGTTTTCCTGCTAGAAGTTTAATGTTTGTTGACATACCAATTGTTGATAATCAAAGATGCGCTGCTGCCTATGGAAAGGAGCCTGCTCCAGGGGCACAGGTCACTGCTAACATGCTCTGTGCTGGCCTAGAAAGTGGGGGCAAGGACAGCTGCAGAGGTGACAGTGGAGGGGCATTTGTGTTTCTAAATAACAAGACACACAGGTGGTTTGTGGGAGGAATAGTGTCCTGGGGCTCCAGTAAATGTGGAGAAGCACAATCCTATGGGGTCTACACAAAAGTCATTAACTACGTTCCCTGGATCAAGAAAATAATTAATAACTTTTAATTCATGTGTCTTCAATCAGTAATTTTTAAAAACACGTGTGAAGATCTCAGTAGCAATGTGACCCAAGAAACATTAATACAGCCATTGTCACCCCACCCAAAAATCAAAACCGAGCTCCTAATGACAGGCTTCCCAGCTTTTCACCCTTTATGCTTTGATTTAAGGGGGCAGTGATGCCTATTCATTCATCTTTGTCAGCATGATAGAAACTCGCCGGTTAAATCTGCACTGAATTATGTACTCTGCATTAAATTACTTACAAAGTCCAGCATCTTTCTGTACTGGCCTTTTAGTTTACATTCCTGGATATTGCCTGTACATGTTTCTAGTGTTTTTGGACTTGTTCTTACTGATCTTTAAGAGAGCTTTATATACTACAGCAGTATTGGTTCAGAAATACCCTTGTATTGTGGATTGTTATTTGGTAGGTAAACATCTACCAAAACACCAATACTTTACCCTAGGTACTAATTTCAATGGTAAAAACCAATACCGCAAAAACAGTGAAAGACAATTTTCACTTGCTAAATTGGCAGACAAAAAGAACATGGAATAGCACTATTCACATCGTCAAAGACAACATAAACTTTTCTTAAGGACAATTTTGCAATATATTTCAAAAACCTTAAAAGCATGCATAGTCTTTTACCTACTAATGCCAATGCTAAGAATTTCATTTAGCCCTAAGGATGATTCTAGCACATGGAAATAAATAATACCCACATTCAGAAGATGGCTGAATCAAATGCAGCACTTCCGTAAGATGAAATACAACATCAGAAATAAGTGGTGGTATTAGATAAACCTGTAGCATTTTCCCTTCTTACAACAAACACGTAAAACGGGGGCGCACTTAGCCAAACAACAGATCACAGATCACACAACACCCGAGCACAGCACTCAAATACACAAGAATACTGTCCTAGTACTCAACAAAAAAAAATTATTCTAATTATTACATACCATCTTCTGAATTAAATAGTTAGCCTCTTTTTCCTAAGAACAAAATTGAAAAATCTCATTTCACTTTAGTTGGCTAGTCCTTCCTAAAAAGTTTTAATTGCTAACATCCAACAATTTTTCATTCTAGCCAAGAGTTACCATTGCGTTTAGAAATTCATTGAGTTTTGGCCTAAATTCTCTTGTGCATATAAAGTGCAACTTCTTGAGACTCACTTTTTAAAGGTAACTTGACAGCATCTTTGTCACAGAGAAAAAGGAAACCGTGTTTCCCCAGTAAGACTCCAGACACTAAACTGTGGTAGTAACAAAAATTTTTATTCAACTGGTTAAAAAAATTTTTTAGAATGAATGCATTTAAGTGATCAAATAGACTTTTAAAAACAAATCTTTGCCAAATAGTTTACTTCTGAACTTCAAAAAAAAAAAAAAAAAAAAATTGGGTAGAATTAAATACCCATAGCTATGCATTACCACAAACATGTTAACAGAAGGCTACTGGACACTGAAAGCCCCCTAAGACCAGCAACTGATTTACACAAGTGTAAATAAGGGATCAAAACCATGCCATCAACAAGTGAACTTACCCCTGGGCTCCTTGAAGGCTTGTCAGTTTAGTCTTTGGAGGTCCCCGATACCATTTTAAGTGTTACCATGTTACTGCTGCTGAGTAACAGTGCAAGTGCTAAAATGCAAAATTCAGATGGTACAGGGTTTGGAAATCATGCAACTTAGATGCAGAAAAAAACTTTAAACAAGATCCTTTTACAGAAGAAAACTGGATAATGAAACAATGTGGCGATCACAAGTCTAAAGGATGACTTATAAAAGTTTAAAACACCTGACTTGCAAAAGACCTATTTATCATACTCTAATTAGGTAAGGGCATTAGGTAAACTTATCAACACAAAAATTGTTACATTCTTCCATTAGAAAACAAGCTCAACTCTCATAAGTAGTAGTTACATAAAAAGTACAACAGAGAATCAATATATTATTGCTTTGACATACTTAATGCATCGTGAGAGTCTAATCTGAGTTTTGTAAGCGAGTTTATTCAACATTTCCCCCGCCTTTGGAGGACAAGTCCGTTTCACTTAACACTTCCACAGACAGACAACCCACCACCCTGCTAGTTCTTAAAAGTTATCAAGCTTCTTAATGGATTTCAGGCACAAGGTCATTTGTGGTTTCTTCTACTTTATCCCTATTGCAATTAATTCCACTTTTCAAATCCCAAGCTAAAAAGGTGCTGATAATTCCCTTTTCAATTGATATGCTTTGCTACAAAGCATTTAAAAATAATGAACATGGTTTTGCCCACTTCCCCAAATAAGGTTATTTTCAGAAGCCATGATTTCCTAATGGTGATTTACACAGGCCTTGTAAATAGAACATCACCCAAATGCACAGAGGCACTAAGACAAAACTGGAGGGCACTGCTTACCATTTTAGGTGCGGTCACCCAGACTTATTAAAAACTAGATTTAAAAAGAAAAAAAAATTTTCACCTTAGGCAATGCAAGAACAAATAGCAATTAAGTCTGGGTATCAGGTGTCAATGCATGACAGGTGATGAATCCATTTGACTTGAAACAACTTTTCAAATGAGTTTATTTGAAGCAAAATAAACTATTGCCAAGAAACTTTATGAAAGTTCCATCGCAAAAGGGTCAAAAAAGGGGAATTAACTGCTATGAATTCTTTGCATTCAGGGCTGCAAAACAAAGACACATATTATTTAAATCAGTTTTATTTCAGAATTTCCAATATTGACAACTCTTATAAAAAGCATCCAAGCACAGGACACAGAACTGCAGCAAACGGCATTCTTATGGGTCGCTAACAACATGAGAACGTCCACCCTGCTGTTGAGACACCCCCAGCTCCCTGGTGAACTCTGCTTCCAAGTACTCCTGCAAAGCACACCACAAGCTCAGTCCATGTGCTCAACCCATCAGCTTCAGTTCACATTACCACACTTACAGGTCAGTAACAGAAGAGAACACACACCATACAGCATTCACAGCAGTTGACAAAGGGGCAGGGCAATACAAGTATCGTTTCACTTAACACATTCAACTAACGGGGTCAGCTAGGAACAAAACTCACTTCAAGTCTTCCAACAGATGTGGCCGTCCTTTGAATGCAAGAAACATTCGTACGTTATCTGCTAGCATTGCTCTCCGCACACTCTCGCACCAAAGCCACAGGATGGAGAGACTCATCTCGCCAAGTTAAAAAATATCCATTTTGCACCACCGTCTCTGCACGCGCTCTCTCCTTTCCTCGCTCATACTAGCCTTTCATGCCTCGGCACCACCATCAATCCCACACAAGGTTTCAAAAGTTCAAACAGCCTTCTGGTTCCATATCACAGCCTTGCGTTCATAGCGTTGATACGACTCCATGAAATAAAGAGTAGCGGATAAAAATGGGACACCCACCGTCAGAGACGCGGCCCGTGCAGTGTGATGACCAAATCTTGCATGAGAAAGCATGTGGACAGAAGTATTCCTATGGCAGAGTATTTACAGCACTACTTTCAATGAAGTGCTTCTTCCATAAACATTTGAAATGAGATGAACTGCAGAGATTAAATGAAGGCTTCATATTGTACTTTTGCATATATGAAGGGAGACAAGTGTTAAAAAACAAAAACAAAAGAACCGAACACTGCGACACCACGATCTCCCAAAAGGAGATATTTCCTAAGGAAAAAATCCATATGGTGGGGTTCAAATTAAAACAGGCAGAAAAGAATGTAGTTCTAATTAATGGTTTCCATTTTGAACATGCAAAGAATTCACTTGACAAGTCCAGGGATAAAATATTACAGGAGAAACCTTTTGATATCAATTGTAGTGTGTTGGTTTACCCATCAGGCAAACAGCAGTTCACTTTC
Organism: Noctilio leporinus; assembly: GCA_004026585.1. Taxonomy (NCBI): domain Eukaryota; kingdom Metazoa; phylum Chordata; class Mammalia; order Chiroptera; family Noctilionidae; genus Noctilio; species Noctilio leporinus. The sequence goes on from PVIW01000782.1 coordinate 326,551, forward strand.
AAACGCTCAATATTGCAACCCTTTATGTAACAAAACCTATAAAATTCCTTTAGCTTTTCCTCTTTTTTCTAAAGAAAAATGTCAAAAATACTGCTGAATATACTCCACACTGAACAGCCAAATTTGGAAAATTCTCAGTACGTATGTATTTTACAATATACTTACCATGAGCTTAGACAACTCGCGTTCCCACCGTCTACGCAACCGTCACCTGCTGCCTACATTCCCCAGCTGGAAGGCTTAGAATCCATGCTTGAGCCAAAGCCTCCGTTAAAGCCACTGCCTGACCCTGCATTTGAAGCTGACCCCCAACCAATCGCTGCGCCTGAATTAGAACCGCTATAAGAGTTATTTCCAGACCCGAAGGCCTGATTTGGCTCCCTCTGCATGTTGCCTTGGCTTTGGTTGTTCCCCGAAGGGCCTGACTGGTTCTGCTGACTGGCTAACATACCCATCATGCCCCAGCTGCTCTGCAAGGCTGCCTGGGCTGCCGCCATCATGGCTGGATTGATGCTAAATGCCCCAAAGTTCATCCCTCCACCCATGTTACTGCCTTGATTGTTTCCCAAGCCAGCTCCACCCCCTCTACTGTTACCAAATCCACCCTGATTCCCAAAGCCACCTGGATTACCACCAAATCTTCCACTTCTCTCTAACTGTCTATTGCTATTGTGCTTAGGTTCAGCATTGGATATGTGTACGCTGATTCCTTTAATGATCAAGTCCTCTCCACAAAGAGACTGGGCAACCTATAAGAAAATAAGAGGTGTAAATGAGGGCAATTAAACCACTGACTCATACATCAAAATAACACTAAAACGCAGATTTCAAGCCATCACGTAAACTGGAGGAAAAATTAATTTCGTTCAAACTCAAAATAGCCTTTAGCTTTAGTAATGGCAGCAAAAATGTTCAGTTTACTTTATAAACACGTGTAACACTTCCAGTTAAACACTACATGCGGCAGCGCTTGGCACAGGTACCTAGGTCCACATGCCCCATGGCTTACAAGGTCAGAAAGCTTAGCTGAGTGATGATGGCAATTAGCTGGGTGAGAAAAGTTCCAGAGAAATGATCTAATCAGCTGCAACAAAGTATTAAAGAGAAAAATACCTGATCATCGGCAAATGTCACAAAGGCAAAAGCCCTGAACGGTTTGGGAATGAAGACATCGACCACTTCTCCGTACTGGCAAAAGAACTGCCGCAGCTCGTCCGCCGTCATGTCCTCCGTGCAGCGCCCAACAAACACCTTTCTGCTTCTCAGAGGTTCGTCTGGGCTTTGCTGGTCAGATTCAAAGGTAGGAGAAACAGCAGGAATATTTTATGAGCAATGAAAAGGGTATTATGTGGAGGTTGTAACAAAATCTATCTGCCTTTATGTTGGATGAATCATTAAAAAGTAGGCACGTTCTTTTTTTTCTTTTCTGCATTAGCACTCCTCTTTCTTGTAAGACTCTGATGACAGATACAGTGGTAAAGTTTAAAGATAATGGAAATACATATATTTGGATGTAGGAAAGTCATTGACTTATGTCCTGGCAAAAACAGTATGTCTGCCCTGGCTGGTGGCACAGTGGATAAGGCGCCGGCCTGTGAACCCAAAGGTCGCTGGTTCTTGTTTCCCAGCCAGGGCACATGACCAGGTTGCAAGCCAGGTCTCCAGCCAGGTAGGTTTGTGGCTGGAGGCAGGTGAAAGGTGACCATTCATTGATGTTTCTCTCCCTCTCTCCCTGCCCCTCTCTGAAAATAATAAAAAAAAATTAAAAACCAAAAAACCCCAAACAAACCAGAATGTCCAAATAAGCAAATCTTGCTTGCTTGGAACAAGTTAGGCCTTTTTAACAAGATTACTATACTCTGATTAGCTTCATGTTTTAACGTTTAACTATGTAAAAAATTGCTAGCTCTCTAGAAATAAGAGAAAAAATGAAGTTTAGAGGAATAAAAAATAGTTCAATCAATCATAAAATATTCAGCATGTACTAAGGCCCCAAGGCTTTAACCAGGCAAGAGGTTTCCAGAACACATCCTGACACTGTCCTTTTCCCAAGTGCATGTAACCTTTTGTGTTACAGTGTCTTCTAAGGAGTTTGTCAGCAAAAGCTCCCCAAGTTGGGGTGGGAGGAGCAAAGTACCTTAGAATTAGGAAGTTTACAGTCACACCATCGTCCATCTATCATATGTCGCTGTGACATTACTTTCACTTGGGTTTCGTATTCTGTAAACCGAACAAAGCCAAACCCTTTGGAATGACCAGTTTTAATATCTTTCTTGACCTAAAAAAAAAAAAAAAAAAAAAAATCATTTAAATTTGCTAAAACCACACACACACACACACAGAACACCCTAATGAGAATTCCCTGACAGTGTGAACAGCTTTAACTGGGTGCAGTACCTTAATTAAAACTTAAACCAACCCTGGCTGGTAGCACAATGGATAAGGTGCCAGCCTGCGAACCCAAAGGTCACTGGTTCGATTTCCAGCCAGGGCACGTAACCAGGTTGCAAGCCTGGTCTCCAGCCAGGTCCATGGATGGAGGCAGGTGAAAGGCAACCATATATTGATGTCTCTCTCCCTCTCTGCCTCTCTCCCTTCCTCTCTTTCTGGAAATAATAAAATCTTTAAAACAAACAAACAAAACTTAAACCATGTTATTCTTGAGGTAGAAGCAACAGGCAGGTTAATGCTGAATTTAGATCTGGTTAATAGCAGAGTAAAACTCCTTTACATAGTAGAACTTTAACAAAATGATTCAGAATGCAAAGATAAGCTATATCCAACGTTTGCAACTCTTAAAAATACCGTCTGCTGAACGTGAAGGGCAGTATCACTAAAATAAGAATTCTGGGTGCTCCTTCACTGGAGAAGAAAAATGGTTAAATGAAAGCCAAGTTTACCTGAACCATAAGCACTTCTCCAAAAGTACTAAAATATTCTTTTAGATCCTGCTCTGTTGTTTTCCATGGGAGGCCCAATACTATTAGGTCGGATGTCTTCTGCACGGCTCTTTTCACTTTCACTGCTGATGAAGCATCTGTCTCATCCATTTTTCTTTTGTTATCTAAACAAAACAAACACAAACCTTTTAGAACTCTTCACAACACATCCTAAAACACATTGCCCCCCATACCTAGAAGTGAGAATCTGTTTGCCAACAGATTCTAAGGACAGGGTGATGTTTTAGTTTTGGCAAAAGGTGATAGCAGCTCTCACGGACACACTACTGACTGAGGAAGTGGTTGAGGGGCTTTTCCGGTGCAAATCCAGGGGCTCATACCTCTGGTTCTATAGTATCACAGGTTACAAATGTATATCATCTCCTCTTAAAAGATGTATCAAAACAAAGATAATTCTACCTCACTCTGACTTTAAAATAAAGGAGGGAAAAACAGGTTTAAAAAGTGTAAACATTGCCCTGGCTGGTGGCACAGTGGATAAGGCGCTGGCCCGCCAACCCGAAGGTGCTGGTTCAATTCCCAGCCAGAGCAACATAACCAGGTTGCAAGCCAGGTCTCCAGCCAGGTCCGTGGCTGGAGGCAGGTGAAAGGTAACCATACACTGATGTTTCTCTCCCTCTCTGCCTCTCTCCTTTCCCCTCTCTTTAAAAATGATAAATAAAATCTTTAAAAAAAAAAAAAAGTACAAGTACCACCCTTTTACCTAGTAAATGTATTTGCTTAATTATTTTAATGCCTACAACTTAAAAGGCTACATGCCAAAAAAACAAACAACAAAAACCCCAGCGATTTTTGTCTCTAGTTGTGGATTTAAGGGAGATTTCAATTTTCTTCTTTATCTAAATTTTCAACAGAAAAATTTTGTAATATAAAAAAATAGGTTATTTTTATTTATTTATTTAAAGATTTTATTTATTATTTTTAGAGAGAGGGGCAGGGAGAGAAGCAGAGAGGGAGAGAGACATCCATGTATGGTTGCCTTTCACCTGCCTCCAGCTACGGACCTGGCGGAGACCTGGCTTGCAACCTGGTTATGCGCCCTGGCTGGGACTCGAACCAGCGACGTTTGGGTTCACAGGCCAGCACCTTATCCACTGTGCTGCCACCAGCCAGGGCCAAAAAAATTAGGTTATTTTTAAAAACTAAAGTCTGGAAGGGAGGAGGAGAGGTACTAAGTGACATTTTAAACAAAATACTTTTTCGAACAGCTTTAGGCCCCACGAAATGGAGAGGGGGATAATTTCCCACACACCCCTCCCCCCACGCAGGCCACCCCAAGGATGACACACATCTGTTACAAACCATGAACTTGCACTGATACAGCATTACCAATAACATGGCAACATTTGCTCGACAGTTACTTTTAAATACATAGTTCCCACTTGCAACCTTTAAAGAAATACTGGGGCTGTAAGTGACACTGTGTCCAGATGGAGGCCGTAACCTAGAACTTACTTATGAGACACAAACCTAACCATACCTGAGCGTTACTGCAAAATGAGGGGCAACAAACCTTTGGGGTAGTTGACAACGTAGACGAGATTTCCCCAGCCGTTATCCGGGGCATGCAGGATGCCCTCCACCAGCCGCACGCCGCGCATGCACTGAGACACGGGGTTCCGGTAGCGCAGCCCGCACGCCCCCGGAAACTGGGCCGTGACCGTGGACAGCAGCACTGTCCCATCGTCTTCCGACGGTATCTCAATGGGCTCGTCATTTTCATCCTCCGTTACCCGAATATACTCAGACATCTTCTATTTTTTCTTAAATGGAAAAGAGACATATAAGTGATCAATACTTGGGTAAACGGAAGTGTTTCCTTATAATCAGCTGATCAGTATCGCTACCATGCCCCGTGTTCTCGGACTTCCAGAAAAATTCTTGCTGTTTGGATTCTCAGGCGCGCTGCGCTGGCTCTGCCCTGACTCTGCCCTGACAGGTCGGGGGCAAAGACAGTAAGACCCATACAAACGGGGTGCCTCGTCAGTGCCTTCATTCCACACACATTTGCCGCGGGCCTATTGTGCACGTGGCGCTGCCACGATGGCTGTCAAACCCAGGGTCTCGGGCGGCACACTGGGTGCCAGGCGGGGATGACAGCAAACAAGCGGGAGTAATCAAGGCTCTCGGGCCCGGGGAGAACCACCCAAGCTGGCTGAGCCGTGCGTAGCGGGGGTGGGGGTGGCGTCCAAGTAGCTTTCCCGACGAAAGCGCTGCAGAAGCTGAGCCTTCGCACCGAATGGGAGCCGTGAGCCAAGAGAAGACAACAGGGTATAAAAGTTCCCCTCTGTTCCTCATTCAGGGACTTCCAGGGGCCTCCGCACTGGAGCCTCAAAGACAGCAGGGACAGGGCCTTCGGCTCCCAGGAGCCAGGGAGTGACAGCCGAAGTGGGGGCTGCTGAGCGCGGCCCGGATGGGGCCGCAGGGCCCGCGACCTGAGCTGACAGTGTCCCCCGGAGCGCAAAGTGGGGAAGGCACTGAGCGCTGCCCGGGGCCGAAGCCGGGTCAGGCCCTGGCCCGAGGGTGCGCGGCCCCGCGGCCCTGCCTAGGCGCCCACTGACACCCCGCGCCAGGCCCTAGCGAGGATCCCGCGCGAGCCCGCTCAGGCAGGACCCAGCAGGCCCGGCCCAGGCCCCGGGCGGAGCCGACGCTGCCGCGTCCGCCCTGGGCCAGCAGTGCGCGACCGAGACGCACAGCGCGGCGGCGGCGAGCGGCGTCCGCGACTCACCCGCTACGCCGCTGACAGGAGGCCTGACAAGGAGACTCAAGCAGCCAGGATCCCAAGGCAGCCACCCAGCTACCGCTTCGCTCCCACAAAATGGCGCTAGAGCCGCCTCCTCCCCGCGACGGCCGTCGTCCTCTCCCACCGGCTCCCCGGCCAGAGGGGGAGAGCGCTGCCCGGAGACGCCACAGCCCTCGCCCCAGCGAGTTAGGGCTCCCTCCCGGGAGCCTGAGCACACAGAGGAGCTCGACAGTTAAAACGAGACCAGCCTCGGAGTCGGAAGGTCTCAGGGCTGGAGGAACATGGACACATTGGCTTTCACCTCCCCCCACGTAGCGTGGCAGACGGTTTCGCCCAACCAACTGCCGGCCCGGCTCCCGGGCGGAGCTCGCGTAGTTGGAAAGTGCGCGAGACTAGCGCAGCGGCGAAGCTAGGGAGGGGCGGGGCCTGGCGGGGAGGGGCGGGGCCTGGTGGCTGGGGCGGGGTCTGGCGGGTGGGGCGGGGCTGCGCGGGGGTCGGGTGACCCCCTCACCTTCGCGCAGCTAGGGAGCCCAAGAGAGGCCAGGACCCTCTGCATAAGATGCCCGCTGGGTATGTCTTCTTCCTCTCCTAGTCGTCCTCCACACCTGGAAAGAATAACTTTGGTTGGTTTGTTTTTTTTTAAGATTGCATTAATCATTTTTTAGAGAGAGGGTAAGGGAGAGAGGCGGAGAGGGAGAGAGACCTCAATGCGTGGTTGCCTTTCACCTGCCCCCACTTAAGGACCTGGCTTGCAACCTGGTTACATTCCCTGGCTGGGAATCGAACCAGCGACCTTTACGTTAGCAGGCTGGCACCTTATCCACTGTGCCACCAGCCAGGGCTAACTTTGTTTTAAATAACAGAAATGATCGCGCCTACTATGTACCAGGTATCTTCTAAGTACTATACGCATTCATACATTTAATTCCCACTCAGTCTTGTGTGCATGATTTGTGTGCACAGAGGCAGAGAAAGCTAAGGCACAGAGAGGTTAAGAATCTTGCATATGGCCACCCAGGTAGTGGACCTGGGATTTGAACCCTAACCCCAACATGGACATATTTTAGCTCCAGACTTCTAATAGCAATAGTACGCTTCCTCTGTGTTAAGACACACGCCTTTTGTTTCACATTTCTGAAGATGTGCTTTCAGTGGCAGTCCCGTTGATGAAGTGTCCTAGTTTAACTGGCAGCAATTTTAATTTTGTTGGGCATAGATGATGCATCATCAGCTTCAATGAAAAGCAGACATCAAAGTGCTCTACATTTATGTGTTAACTCATTTAATTCTCAGAACAGCCCTTATGAGTGAGGTAGGTGCCTGTTATCATTCCTGGTTTGTAGGTGGAGAAATTCAGGCGCAAGGGTTAAGTAACCCTGCCGAAGCTCGTAGGGCTAGTAACTAACTGGTGGAGCTGGGATTTGAACCAGGCAGTCTGGCGACTCTGTAGTGGGTGCCTCCTGCCTCCTAGAAAATCATTATTAAGTCCTTCAAGTCTATCTCTGATGCCGGCTGTTACTATCAACCAGACTATGCCTGAACCACTTTGGAAGATAGGAAGGAGGGAATGGAAGGTAGCCTTGCAGACAGAGTTCATGGCTGGGCAGGTAGCCCCTGAATGTCCCTCACACTTCAACACATTAGACAAAGCATGAAGGGTCTGCGTCATCTTAGTCACCCAGTTATTTGGGGGAAGAAGTTAGTTTTATGGCTCCCTCTTTGCAGAAGAAACAGGTTTGGAGGCCATGTGACTGGCCTGAAGTCACACGATTTACCAGCCTTTACATTGCAGTCTGAAGTTTGTCGGACCCTGAAGCTCTGCTCCATCTACCTCCCTGGGTCCCTTTGACAAGACTGAGACTATGGTATTTAGTATAGGCAGCTCTGCAGAGCCTTGAATGCCTGCCTGCTGCAAGTGGGCACAGCTGGGTATGCAGAAACTGGAGGACGGTCACACAGGGACAAAAGCACAAAGGCTGTCCCTTCCTCCAGAAGTTTTCAGGGGTGTTGGGGAGACCAACACATACAGTCTTGAAGATGGTAAGTGACTACGTCGGGAAAAGAATCGGTAATGCCAGAGGGAGGCTGGATGACAGTCTCAGGCTCTCGGCTGAATGTGTCTCTGGTTTCAGCGTTACAGGGCTGACTGTCAAAAGTTTGCCCTGTTTGCAATGCGTTTTGTAAGTTTTCTTGGTTTCTTTGCTTGTTGGGTCATTTCCCTTATACATTAAGCCTGAAGGTTATTAGAGGGTCCCAAAATATCTATTCTCACCCATCTCCTCTTTTCTGGATCCTTTCTGGATCCTTTCTGGATCAGAAAGGATCTGCTGAGCTCTTACACCTTTTCCAATGCTGTGCTAAAATTACAATGTGAAGACACATGAAACGAAAGCCAGCCACAGCTTGGATGGAGCCGCCTGTAACCCAGAGGGGAGCAGGCACAGAGGACAATTGGAAAACCATCCCAGGAGGTATAAATCACATGGTGCCAGTGCCAGGCAGATACTGAGGGACTGAGGGGTCCCCAGCAGCTCTCTTTGGGGTGGGGGTGGATGGATTCCAGCATACAGATAGGGATCCTCAACTGGAGAGAAAAGGTACTGGATGGGGAACCAAGGCACTGGGAATGGGGCCCAGTTTGCTGCAGGGCACTTGGGGGCACCTCCTCACCCCCAGCCCCTCCCAGTTCTGCCAGCTCCGGAAAGTCAATGAGCATTCCTGAGAACTGAAGGAAATACCAAGACAATACAGCCATTAAAACGAAAGTCACTTGATCAAGATTTCATTTTCTCTGTAAGTTCTATGCTTTTAGGTGCCATCAAAATTAGGAGCTGCCTCCCCAGCTGGTCTTGGTCTAATTTAGATGTTGTTCAATTTTTTCACTCTGAATCGTTTATAATTGCCTGAACAGTAGAAAGGACTCCTATGTGTCCAGGTTCATTTGGTCGCATTTGCTTGATCACTTCCTCTCTCTATAGACATATGGAATTATAATGATAGCTACATCATAGTCCCGTACCTTTGTAAAATTCAGGAGCTTTAACAGCAATATCACCCAGGTACTAAATATTTAGTAGGAATGCCAGCATCAATTAAGTTTCACATATTTGGTCACCCTGTGTTTCAGGGTTTTCAATCTAGAATAATCTCCCCACCCAAGATACGAACTCTTAAAAACTTTGTTTTTAGAATGAGGGGAAGGGAGGGAGAAAGGGAGGGAGAGAATATCCATATGAGAGAGAAACAAGTGAGAGTGAAACATTGATCTGTTGTTTCCCATTTGCACCCCAACCAGGGGCCAGATGCAAACCAAGCATGTCCCCTGCCCCAGACTCAACCCGGCAACCTTTCTTTTTGTGGGAAGATGCCCAGCCCACTGAACCCCACTGGTCAGGGCCAAGGGAACTTTTTAAAAAGATGGGGCCAGATGGTTTGCTCCCCTCTGTCCCCCTCCCCACCCACCCATTCCCCTCAAAGTCAATCCCACCTGTTGTCCATGTCCATGGTTCCTTTATACTAGGTTCTTGTCTAAGCTGCTCCCCTTTCTTGCCTCTGCCTCCCCCCTCCCCCCACCCCCTTTCCCCCTGACCACTGAAGGCCTATTCCTTGTATTCATATACTTGGTTCTGTTTTGCTTGTTGTTAGTTTTGCTCATTATTTACAATAGCCAAGTGCTGGAAACAGCCTAAGTGCCCATCGGTGGATGATTGGATCAAAAAACTTTGGTAAATTTACACAATGGAATTCTATATAGCAGAAAGAAAGAAAGAACTTGTACCCTTTGCAACAACATGGATGGAACTGGAGAGTATTATGCTTAGTAGCCAAGTTTTAAATCCTATTATTCCTTCTACATTCTTCTGGAAAGAAGAACTTTCCTTGATCAACTGGAGATGAATTCCAGATCCCCTGAATGCTTACCTTTGTGTCAATTTTCAGAATAACTTAACATAATAGTCACCTCTGATGGTAACAAATTAATTTTCTTTTTACCTTTTTTTTTAAATCCCTATGAACCCTTGGCTTTTAATTATTGAATGTTTTGCAATAGGTTATAGTCGTTAGTATTTTTAATGATCAAATTGTCCTAATTATGGCCCAGGGAAAGCCTTTAAACTGGCTTGGGATCCTTTTGATGTGTCCCCTTTAGTCTTTGAGAACGTTCTTGTTTTTGGGGCACCTGGAATCGGGTGCACAGATTTGTTTAATCCTCTCCCCAGTACTTAGGTCCATCTGACAAAGAACCTTTGCAAGGTGAAACCTGCCCAGGAGCATCGGATAGGGAGAGCAGCTTCAGGCTTTACAGCTTGGGCCCCCTGGCCCCACAACCCTCATTTTTATTATTAAAAAAAAAAAAAATCCTTCAATTCCTCAGTCAGGGCACATAACCGGGTTGCAAGCCAGGTCTCCAGCCAGGTCCGTAGCTGGAGGCAGGTGAAGGACAACCATACATGGATGCTTCTCTCCCTTTCTTCCTCCCTCCCTCCCTGCCCTTCTCTCTGAAAATAATGAAGAAAACCTTATTAATAACTTACCAAAAACAACGATATGAAATTTAAATTTCAGGCTAGGTACACAGGCTTGTTGGGAAAGCCACACCCCATTCATTTGCATCTCATCAAAGGCTGCGACTGTCTGGCCTTTGACAGAAAGGCGTGCCCAGCCCTGTTCTGAATGGCGCTTCACCTGCAGAGTGCGCGCTGTGCGACTCTCCCGCACTGATTTGCCTGCTCCCCAGAATGTTCCCAGCTTGTCCCTTCGTTCACCGGGGGACCCAGACACAGACCAGCCGAGACAGCTGGCGCAGGGAGTGGATGCACTTGATTTTCCTTCCTTCTATGTCATTACAATTTCTAAGGCTTTTCCATTTTTTGCTATTGGACATCCCATCAAGCGGTCTTGCGCTGCCCCGTTCTCCCCTCTGTAAATGCACTCGTTTATTGACAAGTATTAACTGCACTTAGCAAGTGTCCCGCTGCTCTAGGCACTGGAGAAGCAGTGAAAGAGCCAAGCCCCTGTCCTCTGGGAGCTTATAGTCACTAACACTGTCCCCTTGGAGCCCTTCCCAACATTTCGTGTCAACAGCTGTTGGCATTCTCACAATTATGCAATGCAGGTAAGATGATCTCCAGGTCCCAGATAAGGGAACCAGCTCAGAAATGCCAGGGTGGGAGCCAGGTGCACCTTGCTCCCTGCCTCTCTGCAGTTTTGCCAACACTCCACCTCTCTCATTTCCACCTTCCTAATTTTTCGCTTTTCTGATGAGTGTAAAGTGCTCTCTCATGATGTTTTAATTTGCATTTCTCTGATATACAGTGAATTGGAATATTTCAGGAATCTGGGCTCTTCACTCTTAATTTGCTTCTTGAAATTAAACGAGGCCTTCTAAACAGGTGGAAAAAGAAGTTTTAGCAAAGAACTTGGCAGACACATACAGGCCTTCCCCTCCCGTTGCCACTTGGGGCTTGTGTTCTAGCAAGGGACACACAGATCTGGGTGTAAGGGGGCTTCATGCAGACCACCTGGGGTCAAAGTTCAAGCCACCTGCCAGCCATGTGATCTCTTGCAAATTACTAACCATCGTGGGTCTGTATCCCCTCCTCTGTGAAATGAGGCAGTACCAGCACCTGCTGTGCGGGATTGCAGGAGAATCAAAATACGTGATACATAGAACATGCCATCAACTAGTCGCTGTTATTATTAACCCTGGCAGTGCTCATGAGGAAAGGAAAGAGAATCATTATGTGGTGATGGCAGAGAGTTCATCATTTTCCAGAGGGTCTCCCATGACCCCGGAGTAAATAATTTCAGGATTTAGGTTATTCAGAGGGAAATTCTGCTAGAGTAGAGCAACTGCAGGACCCAAATGCTTACAGAAGTACAGCATGAGATTGTCAGCGTGACTTTACACCAGGCTTGGGCATCATTGCCCTCTGCCACCTGCCAGGTGGCAACAAGGGTATTCCAGCTAGGTGCACTCTCTGTTGCCCCAAGTCCGGGCCTTCAGACACAGTAGAAGGGGTCCAGGGCACCCCTTGGGTCTCACAGTTGTCCTGTCATCCTTACTAGGGAGTCAGACAGAGGTAGAGTGAATACCCAGCCTCAGTGGGTGTGGCCTGACAGATGGGAGTGTTGGAGGGGTGTTAGTGCCAGGACATGAGATACCTTCACCTCCTTCGCAGGGCCCCTGGTGGGCCCGTCTGGAAAACCCCAACTGTCCATTGAAAGCAGAGTCTAAGTAATTCGCAGCCAGAGGAAAGTCATGCCATACTAGAGTCTGACTGAGCTGGGCTTGAAACTGAGCTGGGTGACCTTGAGCAAGTGTCTTGACTTCTCTGAGCCCATTTCCTCAGGTCTGTTTCACAGGGCTTGTTCAACTTCTGTGTGTTACACATGGATCCCTCGGATGGCTGGTGAAACCTGTGGACCTCCCTTCCAAAGGACATTTTACAAGGCGTATGTCGAAACACATGGGATCACAAAAACAACTAATTACATCCAAACCAGGTGCCCATTGATGGATGAACAACTAAATAAAGTGTGGTATGTACCTACCGTGGAATATTACTCAGCCTGAAAAGAGAAGGAAATTGTGCCGCATGTTACCACATGGACAAGCCTTGAGGACATTATGCTAAGTGAAATGAGCCAGTCACAAGAGGGCAACTCCAGCATGATTCCATTTATACGCGGTTCCTAGAGTAGTCAGACTCATCGACAGAAAGTCATCCGGCAGCTGCCAGAGGTTGCGGGGGGAGGAGGACGGGAGCTCGTGTTTATTGGGAACAGAAATTTCGGTTTTGCAAGATGGAAAGAGTTCTGGAGACAGAGGGTTGCACAACAATGTCAATGTCCTTAGTGCCACCAAAGGGTACACTTAAAATGGGTAAGGTGGTACATTGTACGCTATGTGCATTTTACCCCAAAGGAAAATGATTTTTAAAAAGGTGCCTGACAGAGAAAAGTTACAGCAAAAACTCGTTTACCAAAATATTAAGCCAGTGTACGAGATAGTAACCTAAGCCCTGCTTTGTTAAGACTTAGATGGCAGCTGGTCAATTCACTACCTTAATTCGTGACATTAAAAAATATATATCTCTGGGGATCTCTGTAACAATTGTCATGTGAAACGATACTCTCTGGGGTTGCTATTAAGGGACACACAGTCACAACAGCCCTGTGGCTAGTTGCCTGTCTGTCTTCATAACAGAAGCACCTGCTACATTTCAGTGACAAGTTAGTGAAAATAAAGGTGTCATTTCCCCCCATCCAAGTTCAAGAACACCTCTGAATTCTATACAGTTAGCTTTGGGGTGGCCCCTAGGTGAGAACCCCCAAATGGGATGCTAGGTTTCTTAGTCATGTCTGACTATGGAAGCACTCAGTAAATGGTGCTTCCTGGCGACAGAAAAACTGGCTCTTCTCTTGAAGGAAGGGTAGTCAAAGTTTTGCATTTTGTTCAAGGAGAGGGAACTCCCTAAAATGGATTAGTCAGTCCCTCTAATAGGGCAGAGGAGGAAGTCGGGTTTCTGTAGCCCAGCTGGTTCATTGCCTGGTTCCCAGGGTGCCGTGTATTTCGTAATTGGCTAATCAGGTAGCTTTTCAGCAAGCCCTGTACTGGTTTGGGGAAATGTCGGTTTCCTCATCTATGTAGTGGTGATGATGGAGCCAAATGCACCGAGCTGGGAGAATCGTGTCTTGCAAGACTGACGACTGGAGTTAATATTTCTTATTCATCTTTGACCTCTATCAAAGGGCCTCTGTGAAATGGGGAAGAGGTTTCTGCTCTTGAAAACCCGGCTAAGTCGGGATAAGAGTCCTTGGTTGAAAAAGGATTTCACAACTGCTCATTTGCAACAAGGGCGGGTGTTAATAAATAAAAGCAGGTGAAACCGTGCAGGGGTTGGGATTTGGCCAACTGCCAGGGCTTCCAATCGACTGAGTAAAAGCAATTTTGAAAATGTGATTTTTTCCCAAGTGGAGAAGTGAAATTGGAGCTCTGAAAGATCCCACTGCAACTGCTTTCCCTAAAACCATCCAAGACAGGAGCCTGTGTGTGTGTTCATGTGTGTTGTCTGTAAGGGTATGGGTGAAGGGCATATTTGTAAGGGTTTTTGTAGGGGTGTGTGTAGGAAGGGGTTAAAGTCATTAAAAAAAGGGAAGAAAACCTGCTTTTCAATTCCTGTTTCCTCTTGTATTTTATGGTTTAATCAAGAGTTGAGAGGCAGTCCATGCGGGTTCTCTGAGGTGAGCAAACAGCGCCTCCAGGTCCCTCCAGTACCCTGTGGGGTCCCCATGAAGGTTTAACCAGCTTCACGCTTTACTCATTTGCTTATTCGGGATGTCATGACAGCCTCCTATCTACATGGTGCCAGCCAGCCTTCGCACGCCACACTGGGGCCCGAATTCCAACCTCGGTGTCTTCTCAGGTGACCCATGATAAACCAGGGGCTCCATGGGACTGAAGGAAACGTTGATCAACAGAGCACTGAGTTAAAAAGAAATAATCCAAAAACACATGAAGCATGAACTCAACACTCTTAAGTAGAACGTAGGTGACGGGTATGTGCGTGTTTGTTACATACTTCTCACCTCTCTGTGTGTTTGAAAATTATCATGATGCAATGCTGAGCAAGGGAAGAGATCAAATTTCTAAAAAAAAAGATGTTATCCCAAGATCCCACCATTAAAAAAAAAAAAAAATTTTTTTTTAAAGATTTTATTATTTTTAGAGGGAGGGGAAGGGAGAGAGGCAGAGAGGGAGAGAATCAATGTATGGTTGCCTTTCACCTGCCTCCAGCTACAGACCTGGCTGAAACCTGGCTTGCAACCTGGTTATGTGCCTTGGCTGGGGATCGAACCAGCGACCTTTGGGTTCGCAGGCCTGTGCGCCTTCTCCACTGTGCCACCAGCCAGGGCAAGACCCCACCATTTTGATGTAGCTGAGGTCATTTTCCCCAGCTCAGTTAAAAAAAAAAAAAAAAAAAAAAAGATTAACAGAATGAATTGGATTCCAAGAACAGAGTGGACCTATATTTCTGACCTTTGCATTCTTCCCCAATACTGCCCACCCTGAGGGGCAAAGCAAGGTGATGGCTGTTGCGTGTTGACTCATGTCCCTCAGAAAGGTTTGTTCCAACCCCTGGTACTTGTGAATGGGACCGTATTAGGAAATAGGTCGTGGCAGATGTAATCAAGGTATAATGAGGTTATACTGGATTAGGGTGGATTTTAATCCAATGACTTGTATCCTTACAATAGAGGGAATTCTGGACCAGTGACACCCAGGAAGAAGGACATGTGAGGATGCAGGCAGGGTGGGGCGGGAGGAGGCTGACATTTGATTTTCGCTCTGGCTTCCTGACAAAGTTGTCCAGTTGGGGGGAAGGAGCTGCTGAGCCTGAGGATGTGGGGTCCGCAGCTGTGGTCTGGTGAGTGTCCCTTATTCAGGCCACCCGGAAAGGTCTTACCTGGTTACTATGGGAACTGCCAGTGGGTGCAGAGCACCCCGACACTCCTTGGAGCAGAAACCAAATACTTTCCGCCAGCATCTGGAAACCTCAAAGGGGCAAATGAATGGGGTTTGACCAGCCCCAGCAGGACTTTAGGAGGAGCTGGCCTTCTGGGGTGACACCCAGCCATAGCCTCTCCCACCTCCCACCTTCCCCAGGCTCCAGGGATCCGTCATTCCATCTTGGGAAGGATTTCCAGACGGTTGGAAGAAAATGGAACAGCCCTTGTTTTTCTTAAAAAGTCCTTAGAACAACCAAGGGTTCAAGTTGACGAAGAGAGGCTTGATTTCTAGGAGTTTTCCCATGAAAGGGGTCCTAGCCGCAGGCTATTGAATTGTGAGGACAGGAGAAGAATCTCCTTTTTCTCAGCAATGGGATTGTGGCCTCCTTCCCAGCTGGGGTCCACTTTTGAGAAATGCTTTGAAAAGCTCCTGGGGGAGGGGGGAACGGAGGCCTCCGAGGGTGCGTCAATAATAGCTGGCTGTTGCCGCTTCCCCCGGGGGTCTGGCAGGTCTTCGGGCTTTTGTGAGGTTTGTAAGTCTGAAGATAATGAAGGGGAAGAGGAAGCTGAGTGGGGGAGGGCTGGTGAGGAGGCCCGGCCCCCTTCAACCTGGAGGGGGTCCCCCACGTGGGGGTTGCGGCTCAGCTTTGGAGATGGAGTGTCATTCCTACCATGTTAAAGGGTGGCTTCAGCTGGGGTGCAAAAATGAGAGGGCAAATCCCAAATCCACCTCTTTCAAATCCTAGCAGTCTGTTGATCTTTCTCAGGTTCAGAAGCTCACGGTAGTGTATTGGAGCAGGTACCCACGGTGGGGCAGTCCCTTTGCCCAACTCCCCTGACTACGACAGTAGAAGCAGGGAATTCCTGCCCAGGACGGTGCCGCAGGTCTACGGGCTGCTTCTCCTCCCCTGGTTTATTCCTCTGCTGGGGACCTTAGGAAGCCTGCCCCCAGTTAGCATCCCCACCGCCCCGAGCCAGGAGGATCAGCCTGCCTCCTGCTGCTCCCGCCCTAAGGCTGCGGGTGGCTCAGGTTCCAGCCTGGGACGTGTCAGTCTTTCTCCGTCAGCCCACTCTGGGGAGACTGAGGGTCTTGGCGGGGGTCCTGGTATATGCCCCACACAGGAATTCAAGGCGTGATGATAGTAGCCTTGGACAGAACCTCAGCACCCTTTACTACCTTTCTAGTTTTAGTTTTTAAAGATGTTATTTGTTTATTTTTAGAGAGAGGGGAAGGAGGAGATAGAGAGAGGGAGAGAGACATCCATGTGTGGTTGCTTCTTCTGCGCACCCAGCACGGGGACCTGGCTTGTAACCCAGGCATGTGCCCTGATTGGGAATCCAACCCTCAACCCTTTGGTTCATGGGCCGGTGCTCAATCCACTGAGCCAAACCAGCCAGGACTGCCTTTGTAAATTTAGCATTTTTTTTTTTTAATCTAACATTTAAAAAAATATTCTATTTGTTTTTAGAGTGGAAGGGAGGGAGAACCAGAAGGAGAGAAACATCAATGTGTGGTTGCTTCTTGCAGGCCCTGAGCTGGGGACCTGGCCCACATCGCAGGCATGTGCCCTGGCCTGGGATCCAATCTGCAACTTTTAGACTCAGAGGTTAGCACTTAGTCCACTGAGATGCACCAGCCAGGGCTGTTTAACATTTCTAATTGAAGTCTAACACATATAGAAAAACATATAGATTGTTTCAAAGAAAGGGCATTTTTTTTTTTTAAAGATTTTATTTCATTATTTCTAGAAAGAGGGGAAGGGAGAGAGGCAGAGAGGGAGAGAGACATCAATGTATGGTTGCCTTTCACCTGACACCAGACACAGATCTGACTGGAGACCTGGTTTGCAACCTTGTTATATGCCCTGGCTGGGGAATCGAACCTGCGACCTTTGGGTTCGCAGGCCAGCACCTTACCCACTGTGCTACCAGCCAGGGTAGAAAGGGCATTTTTAAAAATAATTGATGAGAGGGAGAGAGAGAGAGAATTGAGGGGAAAGGAAAGAAATATCGATTTGTTGTTCTGTGCAGCCATTGGTTGATTCTTGTACGTGTCCTGACTGGAGATGAAGCGCGAAACCCTGGGGTATCAGGAGGATGCCCTAACCAACTGAGCTACCTGGCCAGGATGAAAAAACATAGATTTTGATAAAGGAGTATTTTTAAAAAGGGAAGGGGTTGGAATAGCCCTGGCTGGTATGGATCAGTGGATTGAGTACTGGCCTATGAACCAAAAGATTGTTGGTTCGACTCCCAGTCAGGGCACATGCCTGGGTTTGGGACCAGGTCCCCAGTTGGGGGCATGCGAGAGGCAACCGTACACTGACGTTTTTCTCCCTCTCTTTCTCCCTCCCTTCCCTTTTCTCTAAAAATAGATAAATAAAATCTTTAAAAAAAAAAAATGGATAGAATCATGACTTCCATACAAATAGAAAATGAACACGTCAGAGATTTTACTGAACTCATTAACTAATGAAGGAATCATCATGTTACAATTGTTACAATCAGTTGGAATGATAATCCAGAGCAGATGCACAGGCTATCAGGAAGCCACGATGAATTTGCTTAACAGATACAGAATTGGTCAGTACCCACAGGTCAGTACCCCCCTGGGGCTCCACTGGGCACAATGTGCATTTTTCTGCACAAGAATCACTTGCAGTGCAATCAACAACTTCTGAAGTTGTGGAACAGTTGAAAGATGAAGTGTGCACGAACTGGACAGCACCAAATCTCTACTGAAGAAATCTCGTAATTTTGGAGATCCATTTCAGAGCATTTCGGTTTCACTTCTCCTCTAACGCATGGCCCTGTTCCAAGGCAAACACCCCAGTAATACCACCCAGGACAAGAAATATGGCATTGGCCCCTTGGATGTCCTTCTTCCCCATCATTCATTGCTCCTGCCTTCCTTCCTCTCCGAAGGTAACTATAACCCAGATTTCCAAACCCAAAGCCTAGCTTTCTTGGCTCCCAAACTTCCTATAGATGTATTTAAAACACACACACACACACACTTTTCTATGTCTGGCTCCAGGATTGTTGCTGAATTCCCCTAAGGAAAATCACTTCCCGAGTTTAGACTCTTGCCTACTGTCATTTTAATTTTTTTATTTTTATTTATGATGATTTTTAAAGATTTTGTTTATTTTTAGAAAGGGGAAGGGACGGAGAAATAGAGGGCGAGAAACATCAATATGTGTTGCCCCTCATGTGCATCCAACTGGGGACCGGGCCCACAGCCCAGGCATGTGCCCTGACTGGGAATTGAACTGGCGACCCTTTGGTTTATAGGCTGATGCTCAGTCCACTGAGCCACATCGGCCAAGGCAACAGTCATGTTTAAATAGCTGCGGTCTCAGCAGCCAGAAAGATGTTTTTAAAAGGCAGGTGAGATCCTGCATCTTCCATGCCCAGAGCTCCTCAGGGCTCCCCATTCGTTCATAGGATGGAATCTCAGTCTGCACTATTTTTGCTTCGGCCCCTGCTTGCCCCTTGCCCCTTGTGCCCACCACCTGCCCCTGGTCCCCAGCTGTGGCCCCAGCCACCTTCTTTGGTTCTTTAAACACACCAAACTCATTCCTTACGCAGGGACCTTTGCATCTCTAGCTTCCTGGGCAGGGATGTCCCTCCCTGGATCTTTGCATGGGAACTCCCTGACGTACCAGCTAAGGTCATCTCTCAGTGAAGTCCTGCCTGACATAAGGAAATCTGGAATAAGTGTTAAAAGATGACTTCTTGGTCTCCAGTGGAAAGCTCACTGTGAAGCAAAAACCCTTTCTGCATTCTGATTCCAGGGGGTCATTAGCTCTGAGCCATTGTATAAGTGGTAGAGAACCCTTGGCAATGCAGAGTCTCGTCTTTGGATGTGCAAATTGAGTTAGGGGTGAGAGGAAGTGGGGGGAACGGAGGTGAGGGGGGTGTGTGGTCGTGTCAATTGACTTCAAATCCCTTCTATGAAAGAAGCCATTTTTTGAGCCCTGGCTGGTAGCAAATTGGATAAGGTGCCGACCTGCAAACCCAAAGATTGCTGGTTCAATTCCCCAGTCAGGGCATGTAACCAGATTGCAAGCCAGGGAGGCAGGTGAAAGGCAACCATACATTGATGTCTCTCTCCCTCTTTCTAAAAATAATAAATAAAATCTTAAAAAAAAAGAAGAAGAAGAAGAAGCCATTTTCCTGGCTATTTGCAAGTCCATCTCAGTACCCTTCTGCAAATGTGTCTGTTCTTTCTTTTTCCTTTGAACTGGCTGGGGCATTTGCCTGGTTCCCTCATTAATAAGGAGTTTATAAATAAAATACATAAAACCTTCAATACAAGTTTAGTTTTTATCTCTACGAGAGTCATGATGTTACTTTACAAAGTTATCTTTTATCACTGACCTTCCCCAACCCAAACTTAAAAACGTATATATTTTATATATTTATTTTTAGAGAGATGGGGGAAGGAAAGCAGAAAACAAGGGAGAGAAACAGTCATTGACTGTTCCGTGGGCTCTTGTTCCGTGCCCCAGCCGGGGACTGAACCTAGGCGTGTGCCCTGGCCCTGAACCGAACAAGTGACCTTTCATTCTGTGGGATGACACCCAGCCAACTGAGCCACGCTGGTCAGGGCGCTGTGTCTGACCTTCCTCAGGGATGGATCACCCTCTGCAATGACTTTGTTCATTTATTTCTTTACTTGATTTCGGTGGGTCTTTCCCTCCTGTCTCGGTCACTGTGCAGAGCAGACACTCCAGAAAATAATTAGGGACTGAGCCAAGGGACGTGGGTCAGAAGCAGCTGATGGTGGGGTGATAGCCAGCACCCTGCTCTCCTGCAAGCCCAGCTGGACTGTCTGTATCCAGCCTGTGCTGTTCCCGTGCCGGCAGGTTAAAGAAGCCAGTCCAGGCTCTGCACCTGACTTTCCTGACAGGTGAGTGAAGTGTGTTTTTATGGCATCAGCTTTGGGCTAAGCAGACTGACAGATAAGCAGCCTCGTGATACTGGCTACCTTCGGATATGGGAAAGCTTTCTGCAGGAGGCTTGCTTTGTCTCACCCTCCCAACGAGGAAACGGGATTCTGGGAGGCCAAGTACTGGTGATGGAATTAGGGTCGGGCCGGGATCCTCAGACTCAGAGGCCTGCACCGTTTCCGCAGTAAAAACCCAGCGTGCAGAGCGTGCGTCGTGTGCCAGGCCTGCTTTCAGGGACCCGTGCCCATGAACGTCAGATGAGGAAACTAAGGTCCCGGGGAGGGAATGGCTGACCTCAGCTTCCACAGCAGTGAGCGGGAGAGCCAGGGCGTCAGTCCTGCCAGGGGAGCTCTGGAGTCTCTGCACCAAACAGAAGCTCCTAGAGGAACAAGATGGACTTACTGGACATTTATTGCGGGCCAGGCCCTGTGCTGAGAGGGTTTCACAGACATCGTCTCATTTCCTCTTCCAGAGACCCAATGAGGACAGGGCAACAAGGCTCGAGAATTCTCTAGAAGCATCCACAGAACCCAGAAAAGCCATGACACTCCTGTTTACAGTCCCTTCCAGTGAGAGGATGCTGATTGGAACCAGCCCAGGGAAGAGGGAGGGGCCCAGGGCAGGATCCAGGAGGGGTCCAGGTGCCAGCTGCTGGGCCGTCCTTTCCCGGGAAAGCCGTGCCAACAGTGCTAACTCCTCCCAGCAATGACGAGTGACCACGTTCAGTCGTGCGCCACTTAAGGACAGGTACGTTCTAGAAGTGCATTGCTAGGCGTTCCGGGGCTGCGCGAACATCACAGGGGCTCTTCTAGGAACCTGGGTGGCGCGGCCCACTGCCCACCTGGGCTCCGTGGCACGGCCCGTTGCTCCCAGGCTACGAGTCTGTACAGCGTGTCCCTGTACAGAAGCAACACGAGATTAAATCGAGCACAGGAGAAAATGACGCAATCCAGGCCCACGGTAAATGGGACACGGGAGGATGTAACACAACACACTGACAGCCACCTTTTTTAAAAAAGTGAGTAGAAGGAGCATACTCTGAAATAACACTACAAAGGTATAAAATAGTATATACTATATACTGCAAACCAGCAACGTAGTCATTGATGATTATTTATTATTATTCAGCTGTATGTGTCATGCAGGTGGCTCTGCAAGTTTGTTGACACCAGCATCTCCACAAATATGTGGGTAATGCGTCCTATGGTGATAGGACAATGGCTTTGATGCCGCTAGGTGATAGGAAGTTTGCAGCTCCATTGCTATCTTCTGGGATCTTCCTAGTGTATGTGGTCCATCTTGTTGACCAGAATGTTGCTATGCAGTGGGACAGGGAAGTTGCCCATCCGGGAAGCTCAGCTGAGCCTCTGTGCCCAGGGTTTTCCTGGGGGTCAGTCACAGCGGCATGGCTAACTTTCTGCATGGCTGGCCTGTCATCATCAGCCCCTCCACAGGCTGAGGCGGCACCCCCTAGTTCAAGGTCCCTATCCCACAAGTCACACTGTCAGTGTGGATTGTCTCATGTGGCACAAGGCTCCCAGGGAAACAGAAACATTTACCATGTGACAACCCAGGCATGTGCCCTGACTGGGAATCGAACCAGCAACCCTTTGATTTGCAGGCTGGCACTCAATCCACTGAGCCACACCAGCCAGGACTTGTTTATGTTTTTTTTTTAAGATTTTATTTCATTAGTTTTAGAAAGAGGGGAAGGGAGAGAGGCAGAGAGGGAGAGAGACATCAATGTATGGTTGCGTTTCACCTGCCTCCAGGCACAGACCTGACTGGAGACCTGGTTTGCAACCTGTTTATTATGTGCCCTGGCTGGGGAATTGAACCTGCGACCTTTGGATTCGCAGGCCGGTGCCTTATCCACTGTGCTACCAGCCAGGGCACACTATTTACTTTTTAAGCTCCTTCTTGGCTTCTGTCTGGAGACTGGATTAGAGGTCAGGTGAGCAGGGGTGGGGGGGTGTCACCAGGTCACTGCCTGCTGCCTCCTCCCCCTGACTGCCCTTAGGTTGTGGTCTCTACCTGGAGTCCTCAGCTAAGCCACAAAGTGCCAGGGAAGCTTCTACACTTTGTGAGTCAGGGGGCTTGTGCTCAAGTTTCTGCCCAGGGCCTGTTCATAGTTTTTAAACTGCACATGGCTGTCGTGGGCTCTGCTCTGCCTGTTCAGCCCGGAGCCCACATTTTCTCAACTGACTTGCCTAGACATTGGGAGGCTGTGTCCACGGTGATGACTCTGAGGCTGCCAGGGGTCAGAGGTCCCTCTTTTGCCAGCAGAACGTGACGTTGGGTTCCGTATTGATTCGGGGTCTTGTGCATTCCAACATTTATTCGATTTCTGTGACACTCCAATTAGTTCGACTATGTGAAGAGCTGAAAAACAATAGTGGGGTTGTTAAGGCATCTGATCCTGGGCTCTGTGACCACAAACAAGCCATTTCATCTTTGGGTGACAGTAATGATTATCATAGCAAGAACTGTCATTTTTAGGTACAATCTCAGAGCAGAGTAGGCATTAACTCATTCAAGTCTTACACACTCAGTGGAGTCTTTATCATCCTACCACCACCATCACCACCACTACAATCCTCCTCCTCATCCTACCACCACCACCATCATCTTCATCATCTTCATCATCCTACCACCATCACCATCATCACCACCATCACCATCATCTTCATCATCACCACCACACCGCCACAATCATCACTCTCATCACCATCATGAATCAATTCACAGAAAGAAATTGAAACTAAGCAACAAGTACCCCACCCCCACGCACACACACAAACACACGGAACAGGGGTGGGAGTCAAACTCAGGTACTCTGACTCACCAGTAAGTCACTTTGCTCCCTGTCCCCCCGGGAAACACAGCAACTGGACTTAAAGATGTTTAGAACCTGGCTACCCAAACTGTGGCCTCTGGACCGGCAGCACTGCAATCACATGGGAGCTTGTTAGAATGGCTGGACCTTGGACCTGCTCCATCAGGATCTGTGCTTTAAAAGACCCCCAAGTGACTGTAGGCGTCCTGAAGGGCGAGGAGCTCCACACTAGGACATTTCCCCTCCAGCATTCTGCGAACTGCGACCTCGGCATGGAGTACTGGGTTCCTCACAGCTGCGACAATACGACTCCTGTGTACCCCTTCTTCACCATTCCACTGAAACAGGGCTGGGAGAAGAAGCCCTTTGTTCCTTCTCAGAAGTATGCTTTTGGATGGACGAGGCCAAGTGCTTCTCAGACTACATGGCCCTGTGGGCTCCCGGGAGCCATGCGGAGGGTTTGAGGCCGTGTATGAGCAGAACCCTGCGATTGCCAGGTAAGGGACAGTGGTTGGCTGGGAGGGGCCCCCACCAAAGGAGAGATGCTCGTATGTACACCTCACCCTGGGGCCTTTGCACTACCTTTCCCCCTGCCTGGAAAGCTTCTGCCCCATTTCTCACTGCTGGTTCCTTCCTGACCTCAGCTCAAGGCTACCTTTCCAAGAAGACTTCCCGACTCTCTATCTCAGCTAGTCCCAACCCATCCTGTCACAATCTCGCTCGGCTTCTCAGCCTTCAGCGCTCTTGGAAATGATCTTCTGTGACTGCTCACCTGCCTGTCCTCCGTGCTCCCTGACAGAAGGTAGTTTTGCGATGGTGAGGTTAGCAGTTTCTGGTTTATTGCTCTCTTTCCAGGACCAGGTACCTAGTAGATGCTCAATAAATATCTGCTGAATGAACACACAGCTTGGAACCCTAGAAGAAGTGACTCTCTGGTGCTGATATGCTCCAAAACCTAAACCACCCAGGAAAACATGGATGTGGGGCTAAAGGGGTGATTCTTACACGTGTAAAGTGGGGTGCCATCTCATGCGTGGTGGGGGAATTGCACACCTAAAAGAGCAAAGACAAAACGAAACAAAATGAAACGCAACTAAGGGATAATATCCGAATAGTATCACAGGAACCTTTCAGCCATGGGCCTGCCAACGGAAAAAAATAGGAGAGTGGGTACCATCAGGTGATTGCCTGGAATTTTCGAGCTGAAACATGAGAAGAGAAATGTGCACACTGCCTGTTCTCCATCCCGGTCAGCAGAACAGGTCCTTGGAATTCTTCTCTTTTGCACAAAAAGAGAGAAATTGAGGAGAGGGGCTTTCTGATCTCTCTCTGAGCCTGGGAAAATCTCCCAGAGCCGCTGCTCATTCTGGAAAATTCACGAAGCACCTTCAGAGACTGGTGGAGCCTAAATCTGTCCTGGGAGAGCCAGCTGCCGGATGGCCAGCCAGTGTGCGATGCCTTGGGAGCAGCGTTTATGTATTAAAAGGCCACTTTTCGAGGAGAAATGCTGCGGATACATTAAGCTGTCGCCTGTTCTTTGGAGAGCCGTTATTAATGGAAAACAATAGATTAATAGTTTTAAAACGCTTGTTCAATAAGTAATTTTTATGGCTATGGATAGAGCCCATTAAACATTTCTGTGTGTTATTATAAAGAAGTTTTAAGCGTAAAATCATAAAGTCAATAATCAGAGAATTAGTCACAGCGGCCAGCCACAGGCCATTAGTTTTAGGCGCTGTCAGAAACACCTGTGGCTTGAGCAGGAGTTTTCACGTCAGTCAGGCGGCAACCAGCCCGGGCAGCAGAGCCAGATGGGGATGGGGAAATGACAGTGCCCTCTGCCTTCCACACACTGGAGGGGACATCAAGCAGGTGTGAGCAGCGGGATGCCAGGCGAATATTTACAAAGTGCAAATGTGAATGCAAAACTTAAATGGCCCTGGTCCCATCCAGGCTTAGACATTTTATTTCCTTAGCGACCGCCTGCCTTTCAGGGTGTCCTGCAGCCACAGGCTAAGGCCGTGATGTCTTGCTCCAGATGGAGGGGGAAGCTGTGTGCTTTTAGAAGGGAAGCGTGTGGCCAGAGACTCCCCACAGAAGACTTCCAGGGCTGCTTTCTGGAAAGGGGCGTTTTCATCTCCCATCAAATACACGATGGAGTCAGGGGTTTGCAAGTGAGACTTGTGCCCCATTTAAAATGACTTCTATAAAATCACAACTAATGTAAAGTGATATGGACTATGAACCGTAATTTTAAAATGTTTTAAAATTTTAAAAAAGCAACACAAGGTAATTATGGCAACCGGAGAAAAATCAAAGGACGATCATAAAAATTGCCTATACGTAATTTCTCTACCCAGAGAAGTTCCTCTTTCTTTTTGTTTATTTTTAAAAGATTTTATTTATTACTTTTAGAGAGAGGGGAAGGGAGAGAGGCAGAGAGGGAGAGAGACATCAATGTATGGTTGCCTTTCACCTGCCTCCAGCTACAGACCGGGCTGGAGACCTGGCTTGCAACCTGGTTATGTTGCTCCAGCTGGGAATCGAACCAGCAGCGACCTTTGTGTTTGCAGGCCAGTGCCTTATCCTTTGTGCCACCAGCCAGGGCTATCTAGATATACTTTGAAAGTGGAACTAATGGGATTTCCTGCAGGTGTAAACCTTTCCAGGTCTTTTCCTGTTACCGCTCTTTTTACCTGCTCCAGGGAAGGGGCTTCTGGGCACAGCAGCCTCAGTTACACGTGGGTGTCTGAGATTTCTGAGCTCACAGAGAAGTAGCCATAGCAGGTTCAACTCACATTTTTGTCCTTTCCCTCTATAGGGACCCCTAGGACCCTTGGCCACCTGGATGATTCTTCTCCTTCTCCTTCCACTTTTCCTGCCTCCTCCTCCTCCTTTTTCTCCTTCTCCTTTTTCTTTCCCCCAAATGTGACTGCTTTCTGCAGAAAAATGATGACTTCATTTTGCAAGCTTGATAGGCATCCTGCTTCATGCAGAAGGAGGTGGGTTTTGGAACATAGTTCCTGTAGGGACACCAGATAATGTCTCTGGGGAAGCTTTCCATTATGGGAGACAAAAGGAGCGAAGCCCAAGCACAGATGTCAAGAAAGGGAGCCCTGCACCCTTATTTCTCTGCAGAAACTGGGCTGAGAGAGGCAAAAGGAGAGGTGAGACTCAGGATCTGCCCTCTCAGAGTTGCCAGGCATAGATCTCAAAAGATCATCAGCCATGTTCTCCTGGCTCACATGCTGCCTCCTCCAGGCAGTCTTCATCCTCCTCTGTGCACAATACTTGCCTCTGTCATGGCACCTGCCACCCAGATTCATAACATAGCTGCTGACTGCTGACACAGTCATCTCCTGCTAGAGCCAGGGGTGTCTATGTCAGCGGTGGGGCTGGGGGCGAGGAGCAGGCCCATCCACAATGTTCACCTTAGGGTCTGGCACATAGTAGGTGCTTAATGAAGTGAAGATTCACAGAGGCTGGTTGACCTTGGAGCTGATGGAGCATAAGTTTTAGGGCCCCTCACTTGCACTCTGGCCCCTTAGGTGCTCACAACACTATGTGACTGTAAAATGAGCAAGAGTAAGATATCGTTGTGTTCTTGTTTTATTTTGTTTTGTTTTTTGAAGAGGCCTTTCTCCCAAATTTTATGAGCTCCAGGCCCTGTGCAACCAGGGAAGGCTCAGAGCCAAGGTTCAAGGGGTGGGCTATGCTCATCAGAGTGGGAGCTGACACTTTTGGGGGCCAGGGGGACCGGGACCTGCCCTGACTTAGGCAGAAGCTGATGGGCTGGGTTGGGGGTCAGAGGGTTGTAGGTCCCAGGGCACTCTTGTTGCTTAAATTTCACCGCCTGCCTCCTGAGAGGGTGCAGACTGCCTCAGGATGCCTGGTATTTCCCTGTTCTCCACTTTTTCTCACCTGCATTTCATCTTTCCTTCATTTCTTTCTCCTCCCTTCCCCGGCCAAGCCCAGAGTTTCTCTCAAGGGGGTTCCACATGTGTTCCATAGTGGGGAAGACATTTCAGGAACTATCCTGTCCTGTCTCTGTCTCTTCCTTTCTGCAGGTGCCCTCCTCTTTGACACCCACCCCCACCCCATCCACACTTGGGCTTCATCATTTACTTGTTCTGAGCCTCAACCACTTTATCCATCAAATGGGGATAAGAGAGTCACCCTTTATGAGACACCTGTGAGGACCAAAGGAGACAAGGTGTGAGCATGTTTGTCACCTGTCAAGGGATGTTTAGGTACCAGCTTTTGTTCTGCTTGACCAGGGTGGGCCTTCCCAAAATCCACAAATGTCCCCCAGCCCAGGAGGGTTCCCTGGAGGAGTTGCACCACCGGAGCCCAAAAGCCAGATTCTGAGTCGCAGCCACCCTGGTGTCCCTTCTCAGCTCTCTTCCGAGAGCGCTGCCAGCTTCCCGTCAGTGATGTTAATCATATTTACTGTGAATACTCACTGACCTCTAATTGCTGCCTATTAACTGTGTTTTCCTCTTTCATTTGCACACGTGATTTCTGACCTGCTTCCAGAAAGCAAATTACAGGTTAGAAATCAGAATATTTCAAAGCGGGGTGAAAAGGCTGGAGCAGAGTGACCGCTGTGTAATGAAGTGTCCAGCGGTAATGTCCAGGCTGGGCCAAGAGAGCATTCCCTGGCAAGCCACACTCACTCAGGTACTGGACTCGGGACCTGGGGTGGGGCTGGGGGTCATGGCTCCTGATCCTCAAGGCATGGCCACGCAGAGCGGTGGCAGTTGAAGGTGTAGTGTGGCATCGCCCTCCTGCAGACAGCTGTCAGCGCTGGCTGGGTGTCCAGTCCCACTGGGCTTTTATCTGAGCAAGTTGGGAGGAGGTGGGATTGGGGCGAGTGGAGTACTGTTGGTCCTCAACCTAATGTTCTCGACTTCCCAGTGAAGCTGGCCTAGGGGACAGTGGGAGGACAGGGACGAGCACCAAAGCTGCAAAATTGTATCCTTGTGTTCTTTCTCTTGGGTTGAAAAATGTTTCTTGTTTGCATGCCAACTGCTTCCCCTGGTTAATGGGAAAGGATTACAGACTTTTAGTCATAAAAGGACCTCAGACACAGTGAGGTGTTGTGTCTCCATTCGAAAGGAAACATGGGCTTCTCCCATGTGAGCTAAACGAGAGGGTGGGGTGGGGGTTACAAACACAGTTGTGTCCATGGCCCGAACGCACAGCAGAAATGAGGGTGCCAGACTAAGGGGGCAGTCGAGAATTTTATTCCGGTCTTCCTTCAGCAAATACTTTTATACCACTTGCTCCATACCGAGCACTGTTGGAACTGCTTTGTAAATATCAAATATCAAAATGCAGTGGGTGCTATTATAATCTCCTCTCTACTGGTGAGAGAATTAAGCAGGGAGAGATCAGGCGACGTGCCCAAGGTCCCTCAGTGGGTAGGTGGCAGAGCAGGCCGAGAACCAGGCGGAACCCGGGCGGTGAATCAGCCCGGCCCCGGCGGAGGGCGGCCTCCACTCCGCCCCAGCCCCATCTGGCCAGTTCCCAGCTTTTCAACAGAAACTAGAAATCCATAATTGTACGTAAAAATCTCCTAATCTTGAAAAGTTGGCTTTAATTTTGTAAGCATGGTGTAGCTCAAAGGGAATACTGAATTGGGTCGGGCAACCCCTGCTTGTACAGGAAGAGAGACCAAGGAGAGGAAGAGGAGCAAAGTGGGGTGGAGGGAGAGAAGATGAAAGGAGAAATGAAAGGCGTTTGGAGCAAAAATCCCATCTATGACAACCACTACTCACTCAGCAGGCATTTATTAAATAGCTCCTACATGCCCGGTGCTGGTGCTAAGGGAACAGGGCTATGGAAGAGTGGACCCTTGGTCCCAGAAGAGCTTGCTGCTGTATTTCCCTCACCTGGTCTGAATTAAAAAAAAAAAAAAAAAAAAAAAAAAAAAAAAGATTTTTATTTATTATTTTTAAAGAGATGGGAAGGAAGAGAGGCAGAGAGGGAGAGCGACATCCATGTATGGTTGCCTTTCACCTGCCTCCAGCTACGGGTCTGGCTGGAGACCTGGCTTGCAACCTGGTTATGTGCCCTGGCTGGGAATCGAACCAGTGACTTTTGGGTTCACAGGCCAGTGGTCTGAATTTTAAAACCATCTTGCGGTGGCAGGAAGTGCCCCAGGGGGTGGCTCAGAGAACTGAGCTTCTCAGCCACCCTGAGCAGGCCCCGCTGCCTCCCTGGGGAGGTGCAGGGACCCTCTGCTGGTTCTTTGCTTCCAAGCCTTAAGTAGCAGGGTGTAGTGGGCAGAGCTTTCTCTACACACTTGCCATTTGAGCGGCACCAGTGACCACTGCCCAGGCTGGTGTTGGTCCTTCTAAGAATGGCAGGACCCCATTCTCCAGATTCCCAAGCTTGCTACCAGGTCCTTGGACCTTCAGCGGCTGGTCCACTTCTCCCTCCGCCCTGGGGCTGTGATTCTGGGAGCTGCCGCCAGGGGGCCAGTGGCGCGGCTGTCCCGAGTTGCTGAGAAAAGCAGGATCCCGTCCGCGCCAGGCTCTTGCTTTGTCTCCAAGGACCTGCCTCTGAAGCCTGGGTGCGCAGCATCCTTCACCGGCAGAGGCGTGGGAGCCTGCGTGCCCCACACCCCAGGACACAGGTGCAGCGAGGTGGGGGGCAGCATGCCCTCTGCGGAAGAGAGGTCTCCGCCGCCCCAGCTCCCCTCCCCGCCTCCTTCTTCCCGCGCCCGAGAACCTCATGCAATTGACGGATTCATTCCCGGTGACTTCTGCAGCCACTGCTTCCGTGTCTGCACCTTGAACTTGCATTAAGTTTTAATTAAAGCCGTTTCACTGGCCTTGCCCTTGGCTAAATGCGGCCGCGGGCACAGGGCACACAGCTATTTAATGGTCCGCCTCTCCCCGCTGGAGGCGCGGGGTGCCCAAGGGGGTACCCGAGCCATGCCCGCGCTCAGCGATCCGCGCGCTCGCTAAGTGTGCCCACAGGCCCCGAGCGGGAGCCGTGCAATAACTATTCATTGCCCTGGGTTAAGTGTGCCCAGGGGCACCTGTCCACGCAACGCGGTGATTAGCGATTGCTCCCAGCGCAGGCGGCCCCAGGCCCTGCAGAATGTCCTCGGCCCTGATGCGCCTCCGCGCGGGGCCTTAAAGGGCACGGCGTTTTTGCTGCGCACTTGATCGCGTCTTCTTCGCCTTCTTTAAGCGGAACTGTGTCCCTCCTCCTTACAGCCCAGGCTCCAGGGGTTTCCCGCCTTCCCCCAGGTTGCGGACGGGGTGCGGGGACAGTGGGACAGCTTTGGTGGTGACAAGGGGGAAATGCCGGTTCGCTTCTCGCCCAACCGCAAGCCCCCTCCTCATTCCTTCCTCTCCGACCCCCAACATCCTGACGGCGTGGGTGCCTCGCCAGCTGCGCCTAGGACCCCAGCTGCCCCCTTGGTGGGCTGAGGGCAGCAGCTGAGGCAACGGCATTTCCCTGGGTCTGTTGACACTCGAGTCCCCGAACATAAATGATTTTCTTGTCTTAATGAGCAAACAACGCCGCCGCTCTGCTCTCTAGCCGGCCTCCTGCTGGGGTAATTGCCGGCGCTTATGGGCTCGGGCAGAAATGTTTACTCACTCACCTTTGCTTACCGGGAGAGGCCGCTTCCTCTGGTCCTGCCCCAAGCACCAGTGGACAGGTGAGGCAGGAGCAACTTTCTGGAGAATTCTGCCAGCAGGTGCTTGGAAACCTCTGAGGCAGGACTTGGATCATCCGTGGGAGGGTGCTGGTGGGCAGTGCCAACTCTCCTGGGCCCTGGTCTTGGCAGCCAAGGCTGGAAGTTTCCCCTGGTGCCCTCCAGCCAGAGGAAGCCCGAGGGTCTCTGCTTTGGGTGAGAGTCGACAGGGGGCCTCCGACATCCTTCCAGTGCGGGGGAGCTCATTCCTTTGCAAGGCCACCTGTCCTGCACAACAGCTCTTTCCCCCAACTCTGCTTCTGCTGGTCCTGGGTCTCTTCTCCGCAGCCTCCTGGAAGCAGGTGGTCCTGTCTCCTTTTCATATCCCTCTGAATACTTGAAGTCAACTTCGCCTTCCCTAGGTCTTCTCCTCAATTCCTTCTTCCAGTCCTCCTAGGATACGGTCTGGGGACCCCTTCCTTCCCCGCTTCCACCATCCAGGTACCCACCTTTATTCAAAGCCCCAGTTGCCAATGTCCCACAAAGGTGCGACAGACGGACCTGAGGACTCCAGTGGTGCCTGGTATGGGAGGTATTGCCAGCAGGGGTGACACTGCGTTCATTCTTTCAATCACATAGGGCGCCTACTGTGTGTTGGCCCTCCTACAAGGGGTCTGCTACCCCGATTGATAAGGAGTATAAGGTCCCATTTGCCTTCCTCCCTGAGTGGCCTGCTGCCCCGCCTCCTTGTCCTGCCACCCATCCCTTGGCCCTGCTCCCTTCCTGAGTGTCCCCTCCAATGTGCCTTCTTCTCCTTGAGTCCCTGGGGACCGGATCTCCCTGTTCAGACTGTTTATGAGCTTGTCTTATTTCTCCGGAGCCTAGGCTGCTGTTTCTTCAGCGGGAGCTGGTGGCTTCTCTGGAAGATGCCGGCCTGATGGGTACGTCATCATCAACACCACCACAGCCGCAGCCAGAAGCAAAGCTTTTAGAGGCAGACCAGTAGTAAGTGGCAGCCCTGCCAGGGGTTCCCCACGGGGCGGGGGCTCGAGGCCCCGAAGAGCCGCTTGCCACCCCAGCGATGCTGATTCAAATGTCCATCTGCGAGACCGGACAGATTTAGGCAGGCGGCTTAGAAAATTGGGCCGAATTAGCGTCAAGCGTGCGCTGCGCGGCAGATGAGGGGCTCCCGCAATCACGCGCTCAGCGCCCCTGATCATGGTGGCAGGAGCGTAATTACCATCTCTTTAAATAGCCCAAAGTTGCCGTGTGAGCGAAGAAGACGGCTCACATGACATTTGCTCCCAGCTCGCTTCCTGCTAAAAATATCCCAGCAAAATAATATTTCCCTGCTGCTCTGGAGCGGCAGCCCCTGCCCTGGGCTCCGTGACACATGGGGCTCAGCCCAGAGGCTGGTCTGAGGATGGGAGAGGGGCCCCTGTGGAAAGGGTTGGCTTCCGGAAGGAGCCGTTTCAGAGGACGCAAGGAGATGCTCCTGACTCCTCTCTGGGTGCTGGGCACCTCCCTGGGGCTCCTGCCACTCAGCTGGGAGGCAGTGACACCACTTGCCCATGGGGTGAGACCTAGGAGTGCCCCTAACGTCCACCCTTTGCAGCTTTATTGCTCTCCCGGTCCCCTCTGAGTTCTTCCCTCTTCTGGATACCTTATCCGCAGGGGTGCACCCTACCCCTCCTCTTCTTTACTCCAACCTTAGGTGTCATTTCTGAATTGCTCAGGACAAAGATGACTTTGCTGCCTGTGTGTGGGGGGGTGTCATGCTGTTTCCGGAAAGTGGGTGGGGTGCAGGGTGTCCCTGGAAAATGCAATCATCTCCTAAACGCCCCTGAACCCAGGTCTTCAAAGTCCTGGGAGGGCTCACGATGCACTCCAGGGGGCTTGAGAATAGAAGTGGGGGAGGGTCCGCAGCCTTTATCAGGCTTTGTGATTTGACAGCAGCTGGGACCCCAGATCTAGACCCTGGATGTCTTAACTCTTTCGTCCAGCTTGGGGTGCGGTACACAGAGTCCTGGAACCTGAAAGACCACTCCTACCTTCAGAGAACTTAAATTCTAGTGACCTCTGTCTACACAGTTAGCTGGGGCAAAGGCTTCACCCTGCGTGGGTAGAGCAGAGAGGACGAAGACTTGATATTGTATAGAACCTTATCATGGACCAAATTTCACGATCGGGGTTCGTGACTCCAGGCCATGGGGGACGGTCTTGTCAAGCACCTGGACATCTTTTCCCTTAACTCAAGAGGCTTGAAATCCCTTTATTTGGAGGCAGATGCTTTCATTTAGCAACTGCAGAGCTGGCTTCAAACGCCCCAGCGAGAGGATTGACACAGTGAAATTCTTGCTAAAGTGTAAACAACGAATAGGAGCTTTATTTCTTAAGGGCAGCTTCGGTAATGGAAGGGCACCAGGCTGGGTCACCAAACATAATGACAGCCTTTGGCAGGGACATCTCTTCAGTCCTCCAGGGGCATCCCGGGAGGGCTGGGACAGCCTTTTTCTTCTCTTTGTGCATCTGGGTTCCCGAATAGGCAGTGATACGAAACACCAAGTACTCTCCTGTCACCAATTCATAAATTGGCCGCTGGCTGAGGTCCTGCCACTGCCCATTTGTCCACATACCTGCACAGTGTATATTTTTGTGTCACATGTCCTTCTCCATGCCACTGTCATCCCACTGGAGTCAGAGGGCTTGGTTCGTCATCCCAAGCAGAGGCCAAAGAGGTTTCTGGTCAAAAGAGTCTTCTGCATCAAGGAAAACTTGAGCCCAAGATTCCTCCAAGGCTACCAGTCCAGACCCTTCACAGTGACGGAAAATAGGAACTTGGTGGTGGTCAGCATCCTGGTGGCTGGGGTTCTCTGGGCCCAGGTCACTGTGCTGATTTTGGCATCGGCTGTCCTGCCCTTCTCCTTGGGCCACTGAAGCCATGGGGAGCCGGAGATGTGAAGAGCAGGTCTGTGGGGCTGGCTGCAATGGACCTTGGCTACGTATGCCCCTGAGGTGCGGGCACGCCATGGGAGGACAGCCACAGGGCGCAGGCTGCATCCTGTGCAACTAATCCCTCAGGACCCCGCAGCAGTGCCCGGTGGCCCAGAGAGCCCCGGAAAAGCAAGCTTTCGATAGGGTAGCCCTGAGCCTGGAAATGCTGAGATGGCCACCGCTATGCTCTGGACGGGAGAGAGCTTCTTCCCCTGGGTGGGGAGTGAGTTGCCATGAGGGTGCGTCCGCCGGACACAGGTGCACCGTGCAGGCGCCCTCCCTCCTGGCCCTGTGGTGCTTCTCCTGTGGCCAGGCCTCCCTTCCTGGGCCTGACATGTCCCGCACCCGGCACGGGAAGGGATGGTGTCAGGCGCAATGGCTGGGAATGGCACGGGTCCAGCCTGGGACCTAACTGGTGTTAATGTAAAAGTAGAAAGCCAAAGCGGAGGTAACAAGCATTTATTTGAGATGAAAGTTTTAAAAAAATGCAATTGGGAGCAGAGACTCAAGATTTATTGGGATTATTGGATGGAAGGCAAGGGGTGTTTATGAGAAAGGAAAGGGAAGGAATTACACAAACAGGAGGAAGGCATTTCTCTTAGTGCTAACCAACTGTTGTTCTTTTTTTATTTTGAGGATTTTATTTATGTTTTTTTTTTTTTTTTTAGAGATAGGAGAAGGGAGGGCGAAAGAGAGGGAGAGAACCATCAATGTGTGGCTGCCTCTAGCATGCCACCAGCTGGGGACCTGGCCTGCAACCCAGGCATGTGCCCTGACTGGGACTCGAACTGGTGACCTTTTGATTCACAGGCCCGCACTCAATCCACTGAGCCACACCAGCCAGGGCCAAATTAAGTTATTCCTTAGCCCTTTACAGCTGTTGACGGATTCTAAAGAATTGTCCTTGATGATCACTTCTTGTGGTCAGGAGGTCTCCCTTCCTGTTAGCTTTGCAAACAGTTTGGAAGACAATGTTGGTCTGGCCCAGTTCACAGCCTATTTTGCCCCATTCCAACACCCAACGGTCTCAAGGAGCAAGACATGCCGGGCCTCTCCTCTGGGATGGCGGCTCCGACTCCAAAGAAATGGCGGTTCCCTTGACATCATTTTTTCTCAGCGCTGACGTCACTGGCTGGGGGTGGGGACAGTGCACATCAACTTGCCCAGTAGCTGCAGGACTTTGGTGAGTCACTTAACCTCTGGGCTCTCAGTTCTGCATCTGCAATGTGGAAACATCGGTACCTTTTGTGGGGACCGGGAATGATGGGGCTGAGGGAGCTGGGCAGAGTTCCTGGTACAGGGACGAGACATGGCCCCTTGGGCCTGCCCAGCTCTCCGCGTGGGCTCTGGCTTACTGGACCCAGCAGGCCCTTGGCAAAGGGCACCAGGCGGTGTAACTTATTTTTTAATGGGAGACAAACCCTCTTCTAAACGCGTTGAGTTTCCTGTGTGCTGGGATGCTGGGATTCGTGTCTTAAAAGGGGTTGTTCAGTGAAAGGCCGGCTACCAGGCAACCTGGCATTCGCAAAACCACCAGGAGCAAGAGCCATTGAAATACAGTGTAAGGAAATACGCATAATTCACAAATGATGTCGATCACTTTCATCTTAGACTTCCTCACTGTCCTCAATAGAAGACAGACGCGGAGGAGATTTAACTCAGATGTTAACAGTGCAAGAATGCCCTGTTACCAGGATATGATGTTTCGGTGCTGCATAAAAATGTAATTATGTTCAGAACTATATTTAAAGATTAAAAGGGGGACTGCCTACCACAACTAGCCCCAAATTTCAGAATTAGAAACAAAGCCAAAAGGCTGGGCGGGGGGTGGGGATGAGTTCTAACAGTTTGCTAAAAATGGAAGTGTTTCTTGAACGTTTTTACACATTTCGGCTGTTTTTATTTGAACCGGTTCCTGCTTTTGAAAAGGGAGGGCTAGAATTTTATCTGGCGAGTCTTCACTGAGCACTTGCTGAGTGAGAGGCCCCGTGGGAGGCTCAGGAGGGAACAGGGGCCACCAGATTCATGTTCTCCTTCGGGGTCCGTTCTGGAAAGAGACAGAAGAACTGTCTGGAGACTTAGAATGGAGAGTAGGGTGGGCAGGAGGAGACACCGAGGAGCAGGTGACTTTTGTCCTGGACTTTGGAGAGAGGGTGGGTTTTTGACAGTAAATAAAATACAAAAATAGCTCGACAATCGCAGAAAGAACATTTTAGGGAGATTTTTTTGGCCTCTCTGGGAAGATTTACATGGGGAAAGAATGTTCCCTTCCTCGTTTAATTAACTTAACATCAGCAGCCAGAAGGAGTCTCCCCGCTCTCTGGTTCCCGGTGTACCTTTCCTGAACCTCCTTGCCACTCCTGGCTTTTCCTATTCCTAGTACAGTTATCGGGGCACGACCCTGCCTCTCCCTCTGGTCCGTGAACTGCCTGCACTCGGGCTGTGTCTTGATCAGCATTTTGTTCTTCGTGGGCCTTATCACCCTGTCTTGCCTGTGGTAAGCACATAATACATGCATGTCGGACTGCAATTTCACTAGGAATTCTTTAAAAGGGTCTTCGGCAAAGAACACTTCTCTGTGTAAGTATGTGACTAATACGCTGGAATATTAATGCACCAGGATGTCCTGAGCACTCAGTGGTTACAGATGTTTTCTCTTTTAATCTTCTCCTCCTCTCCGCCCCAAAGTGGTTAGAACCTATAGGAGAAATTCTAATTATTCAAGATCAAAGGTGTCTAGAACAGTGGAGGCAAGGCGGTGTCCAGCTTGGATGAGAGAAACCAAGAGGGTGGGTTGGCTATAGCTGCTGTTCATTTTAAAGCAGGGGTTACTGCCAAAAGTGCCTCTGGGGGTCAGGCCGGCAGCATGAGTGAGTGCGGGTGAGAAAACCCAGGACCCAAGTGTAGGAGGGTCAAGGCTGGAAAGCCTTGCAGGGGACAAGAGGGAGCGGTGAGGTCTTCGGTGAACCTGCAGCCACCAGACCTTCCCTTAGCGGGATTCCAGCCTTGGAGGGAGGCAGGCCAGCGTGGCCAAATCATGTGATTTTGCAGAAGCCGGTTATAAAATGTTCTGTTAATTAAACAACATTGAAAACCCTCCGCAGGCCACACCAAACAGGTCCAAGGTCCGCATCTGACCCATGAGCCAGAGTTTACATGCTCTAACCAGGCGTTTCTCAACCGGAGGTGTCCTTTTGCCTCCTAGGGGACATTCAGCAATGTCTGGAGACATTTTTGATTGCCACAGCTGCTACCTCTGGCGGGTAAGCATCTGTCTCTGTTTTCCTCTGGGAAAAACGGGGTCACCAGGTTACCTATACCCCTCCCCTTCAGCCACACTGTCCTCAGGGCCATAGGACCTCCTCCTCAGCCATGTGTCCAGGGCTGAACAATCCAAGTGTTCCTGGTCTCAAGGCCATCTGCTATCCTAACTGATGATCTAGGAATTATAATGGAGGCCTAAGCAGGACTCTGCTCAGCCACCAGGATGTCCCCTCCCTGGGGGGGTTGTCACAGGGGGATATGGCTGCAACTGAGCCCATGCAGAGGGGGCCTAGCCAGGCCAGAAAGGAGGTCCAGTCACCAATGAGGCCCTCAGTGGCCAGCCTGGCTGAAGAGGCATTGGATTCCCCCTTTTTCTGTAGGGAACCCAGGAAGCATTCTCCGTAATGGAGGCCACGCGGCCACCTGGGAAAGGGGCCAGAAGGTACCTGGACCTGTCATCCATCCCCAGAACCAAGTAAGGACATGGAGGGGCCAGGACTCACCCCCCTGCCGGGGACAGTTGCTGCCCTAACAGTGACTACTTCCAAGAGGTGGTGGCAGCGGCCAGACCCCAGTGCCCATGTGAGGGCCTCCGGACCCTGGGGAGGCACAGGGTGGGCCCAGCTGCCAGTCCCAGACAGCCCCCTGGCAATCTGCAGGAGAGCCCCCACCTCCGGGAAGCCTCCAGCCCATCTGTGGGAGGGTCCGAGAAACCCTGAGGCCTCGAGCAGCCCCCAGCCAGCTGGGAGAACAGGGTGAGTGCGGCCATCCACACATCCAGCAAAGGAAGCCGGTGGGCTCCCAGGGACATTTCCTGGCTGAGCCTGGAGACCCTTTCCCTGCTGGCCAGGGGAAACCCAGCAGGACCCAACAGAATAGTCACCACACTGGCAGCCAGCCCTGGAAGTCCCAGGCTTCCTGAGCTTCTGAAAATCATGGTGGGGAGGGCTTTTGAGGGGCTCAACCTGGCCAGGGTGAGCCATGGAAGTGACCCAAGGAAGCCCAAGTTCCAAGGAGTGGGGTGGGCAAGACTCAGACATGTTCCCCATCTGCAGAGTGGGTGCTGTTCTGTTCGATATTACACGGGAGAGGCTCAGGGGGAGGGGAAAGGTCGCAGGCTCTGCAGCCAGACAGGTTCAAGTCCCAGTCTCTCTGCTCTTTAGCTGTGTGACCTTGGGGGGCAAGGCACTAACCTCTGTGCCTCAGTTTCCTGATCAGTCCCCCTCCAATGGGGCTGTGGAGGGGTAAGTGGGGAAACGGGGCCTTTGGTGCAGGCCCTCACACAGCCTGTACCCACAACCTGAGAACCATTCTCGTGGTTATTATCGCTGCCCCCAGGGTGGTCAAGCCTGGGCTTCTAGGCCAGCAGGGGGGTGTCAGCTCATTCACTCCAGGGGACTACGGAAAGCCTTCAGCTCAGACCTCTCTGGGGGGAGGGGTGACAAGACCCTACAGTGTGACACACCCCTCCCCTGGGCCTCCAGGAGTCCTGACCCCAGGTCTCTAAAGGCCCCCAGGGGAGGAAGATGGGGAGTGTCCCTGCTGTGTTTTCCTGCCTCCCCACTCCCTCGCTCTGGTTCCCATGGCAGCAGCTGGTACCTGGTTGGCTGGGACTGCTCCAGTGACCCCACCGACCCCTGCGGGCGGGGGAGCCCAGCGCTCACAGACGCCGGGGGCCAGAAGCCCAGCGGGGGCCTGAGCCGGAGTGGCCCTGGGTGCTTCCCTGCAAGGGTGGCACCCCTGATCCCTCCGGGGCCGCCCGTCGCTGGAAGTGGGACTTGACCCGCAGCCAAGGAGAGAGGCCTTCAGCCGGCGGAACAAATAAATAAATAAATAATCAGGGCTGTCTTGGCTGATAAACGGGCTCTGCCTCCCGGCCGCCGGCTCCCCCTCCCGGCCCCTCCTCCTCCCCCAGGCAGCTCCATCCCCAGCAGAAGCTTAATAGCCCCATTTAAGGCTTTTCCTTTTCAGCACGGAATTGAGCTGCTCCTGCCATTACGAGGTTTTCAGCTTCTCCCTGAAATCAAATTACTGACTCCATTTAATTTTTTAAAAGCTCGGATGATTTCCCTTCTTGAATCGGAGCCGTGACTCCAAGGCCAACCCCTCCCCCCGACTCCCGCCACCCCACCCCCATGCCCTTCCCCGCCCACCCCCAGCTAGGCAGGTCCCCTGCGGTGGCCGCTGCCCGGGGGGACAGCAGCCCCCATGCCAGGGCAAGCCTGACACCTAGAGGGGAAGCCAGCAGGAGGCCCAAACCTCCGGCCGCTGCCCTGGACAGCTGGCTGGGGAGGAAAGAAGGCCTTCTTCCCCTAGACCTGGGCCAGCTCACAGGGGCCCACCGCCTTGGGGCCGAGGGCTGGCGCTGAGGGCTCCCTGTGGCCGGATCTCCAGGCCCCTAACTGCCTTTCCGAGTGCATATCCTGGTCCCCAGCCCCCGGCAGATGTGTACGGAGAGTGTGCTCCATGCCAGGCACTGTTCCAGATCTGGGAGGGGAAGACTGATCGGGACAGAGAAAGCCCCTCATGTGGGAGCGAAAGTCCTAGTGTGCACATGTGTGAACGCGTGTGTGTGACGAGGGATGGGAATGGACATGGGCTCCTGCACGGGCAGTGCAGATAACCAACGTCACGTGCTCTGAAAAGACCCAACGCACAACCTGGGTGGGGGGTGGGCTGTGGGCTGCTTTGGGTGGGATTGTCAGGGCACCTCTCTAAGGAGGTACACCTGGAACCAGCTGGGGTGGGAGGCGCATCCAGGCAGAGGGACAGCAAGAAAGCCATCTAAGTGGTGGGGATGCTGCGTGGGCCTCCAGGAGCCCATATTTCACTCTGGCTTTAAAAAGCTCTGGGAAGTGGGCAGCAGAGGGACAAGAGCAGCAGCAAGGGGGTGGGCAGGGCGTTCCTGAGCAAGACGGGCCAACCTGGCCCTGTGGAAGGAAGGGTGACTCAAAGGGCTTGAGCCACTCTTGTCCTGCACCCAGATGGCCCAGTGGAGGTGGCTGCCGGTGATGTGAGACATGTCACA
Organism: Noctilio leporinus; assembly: GCA_004026585.1. Lineage (NCBI taxonomy): Eukaryota > Metazoa > Chordata > Mammalia > Chiroptera > Noctilionidae > Noctilio > Noctilio leporinus. The sequence continues at coordinate 366,498 of PVIW01000782.1, forward strand.
CCTCCCGTCCCATGCCACTGGCCTGCCATCTCTGCCTGCCTGTCTGTCTCCCCACCGCCTTCTACCCCCTTCCCTTTCCCAGCAGAGCCACCGCCCAGCTGTGGGACCTCACAGACCAGGGCCTCGCACAGGCAGAAAGTCCTGTAAACCAGGGCTGACCCTTTACCAAGTCGCCCTCACGTTTAACCACCCCACGCTCTTGGAGATGAGACCAAGGGGATGGAGTTAATGAAATCACCAGGCTTTACCTGGCATAAAAGGCTCTTCGCCCCCCAGGCGGGTGCGATTTGCAAGGCTCCGAGGGTCGGGCATTAACTGTTCTGGGCACTCTTCCCAGCTCCACGCAGCTGGAGCTTCTCTGCCTTTCCTGCTCCTCACCAATTCCGAACCGGTGCAGCATGTTTCATTAGAAGGTGCTGGGACTCCTTCTGTCCTTCCTCAGGATGGGACAGGGCTGGGACCAGGGCTCCAGCTCTGCCAGGGCCGGGATGGCACCTGTGCCTGATCCCGGGGGCGCCCTGTGTGCAGGCGCCTTGGGACCTGCAGTGATTTGTTGATGGCTGATGGCTGAGTGTCTGCAATGAGAAGTCCTGACAGAGGGTGGCTCTTCCCCTCCTGGTCAGCTCCCTGCTGGGCGGGTCTCAGACATGCTGGCATGTAGGGTCCTCAGAAAGCTCGGATCCTCACCTCCCACCCACACCCCCGCCCGAGACTCTGGGTGTGACGTCCTGGGTCTGTGATGCATTTATCATCCCTCTCCCCTTACCCAGAGAAGCCAGTGGTCCCTTTTGGGGTTTCCCCCTTGAGCTCTGCACCATCCAGGGTCATGATTTTTCCCTGGTTGACGATCTTGAAGTCCCCAAGTTAGATGCAGCCCACGGCAGATTTCTTCCATCACAACACGATCTTTCTGCCTTCGTGGCAAGCTTCCGAGGGGGTATTTGAATATTACTTAAACTGGCATTGGAGTTGTCGACTTAACAGTCCTTCAAATTACTGCACCAGCAGAGGGGCTGTGGTGGGGAGAGTTTCCATCTGGGTGTCCTGCCCAAGAGGTGTTCACTTCTCTGAGCCTCTGTTTCAGCATGGGGCAGCTTGGAATCAGGAGCAAATGTTCCTGCTCTAGAACAACGTGGGAGTCCACCCCAAAGCTGTGAGAACCCCTCACCCCGAGTGTCTATCTTCCCCAGCGTTGCCCACCTCTGACACCTCCGCTGCTCTGGGGGCCGGATGGGAAGATACAAATGGATGTTCGTTCCCATGGAGCCCGTGGGAGCGCACCCCGACCTTGCTCCACAGGTGACCTCCCCCTAGCTAGCTCTCCCTCCTCTCCCAAAGTGCAGGATGAGCTCTCCCACACCCCAGATCTCAAAGCCCCTGAACAGTGGTTCTCAAAGTAGGGTCCCCCATGACCAGCATCACCTTCCAGATTAGAAATGCAAATTCTTGAGCTTGCTCCTGGACCTATTAACCCAGAAACTCCCAGGGTGAGGTCCCGCCATCTGTGTTTTATCAAGCCCTTCAGGTGACAGTGGAAATTCTTGGAGACTTGGTGCCAGGGACAACCCCACCCCTACTCCAAGTCGGGCACCTCCTGTCTCCATAACAATAGCAACATTTGACACGTTTTTAAATAAAGGACTAATTATTTATTTTTTAGAGAGAGGGATAGTGAGGGAGAGAGAGAAACATCAATTGGTCACCTCCCTCTCACGCTTCACCCCAACTGGCCCAGGCATGGGGCCTAAGCAGGAATTGAACTGGGGACTTCCCACTTTTTGGGACAATGCCCAGCCAACTGAGCCACACCGGTCAGGGCACAGCTTCCAAGTCTTTTCCACCCTCACCCCTCAGAGCAGCTACAACTGTCTCTGAGGAAGAGACAAATAGTTCTGCCCAATTTACAGATGTGGAAACTGAGGCTCAGGGTCTTGCCCAAGGTCACACGGTGAAGATGGCAAGAACCAGGGCTTAGCGCTGGTCTCCTCATCCTAAGGCGAGGGCTTTCTCCCGGACACTGTGGGTTTCCAGGGCTCCTGCAGCCGAAGGAATTAGCAGGCGCCCCTCAGTCAGAAAGGAAAACCCCCTTCCAGCTCTCTCTCCCCAGTTTCCAGTTGCGATCCCAGGAGAGAGCATCCAGGAAACATAAATTCTGCCTGGTGGCTGAGTAAGAGCTCTGAGAGGAGTTACACGTCAGGGAGATGGGACTTTATTTCTCAATGAAATAGCCTTTTTATGGTTGGAATAAAAGTGCCAGCGGGAGCCTAATGCCAGGAAGTAGAGAGCACATTTGATAAACATCTTCAGCCAGGGGTGGGGCCGCCCCGGAGGGGGCGGCGGGAGAGCGGGCTCCACGATTCCACGTGCGAGCCTCAGGTTCGAGACGCGGGGAAGCTCCGGGGTCCTGCTCACGCGGCCCGCGGCGGAAGGAGGGCTGACCGCCGACGCGTGAGCGCCTCCGCCCGGCTCCCGCCGCCGAGCGGGGCTGCAGTGCGGGGAGTGCGCAGCAGGGGGCAGCATAATCCGCCGTTCCAGCCCGAGCGAGTGGGCGCCGCGGGGTGACTGGGGGCGCTGCCGGAGGGCGTTGTGAGACTCAGCCCTTAGGGGGAATCAGCAGTAACCCGCTCCCTGGGGCCTCTTTTCACCCTTGAGCCCTTCCCACCCCCAGCCGCTTCGCAGCAAGGACGGTGTCATCCTCACTCTGGCTGCCCCTTCTGTGGATGCAAATCTTGATGTGGGTGGAGGGCAGGGAGTGGGATGGGGGGCGCTTCTCTATCCCCTTGCCTGCCTTGTGGCCGGTTTATCCAGAACCTTCGCTAGGCTTGGCTTGGACCCGATTGACCCTTGGCTCCCTTCTGAAGGGCCCCCGGAGGGGGCTCAGTGTATGTGTGTGGGCGGTGGTTTTGTGGGTGGGGGACCCCAGCCATCCTGGTCATGGGGGCAGAAGACAGTCCTGAAGGACAAAGACGAGCGAGGAAGGCTCCTCCTTCCAGCATGTGTGTGATTGGCAGGTTTACGGCCTGGGGAAGGTGCGAGGTATTCCGCACAATCAAGTCATTTTTAAAAATAATCTCCCTGCTTAAGTCGTACACGCAGCTAATTGCATTTTAATAAGTCTCTTAAAATCTTGCCATATTTTTTAATATCCTAATATTAGGTAAGTGATTTCGGGGGACACCGGAGGGCACGGGGAGTTTTTACAGTGGGGGAGGACTGGAATGAAGCTGGGGATGGCCGTGGCACCCAATTGGCCTGTGATCTGTGTGTGTGTGTGTGGGGGGGGGTCTGTTGCTCTATGATGCGGGTGATGGGGGTGGTGAGTGTATATGACATGTGTGCATGTGTGCACATGTGAGTGGCTGTGGACTGGGCTTCCCCTCTGACCCAGCTCATCCTATCCTCTTCATCCAAGGACAAGGGTCCTGAGCCCAGCGAGGGGCTGTAACTTGCCCAGGGTCATAAGGTGATTGGGAGGCCAATGGGGGGACTCCGGTCCCATCTGTGAGAGAGGGGAAGGCCCACCCTGGCACCATCGTGGGCACCGCCTCCTGCAAACGCAGTGACCTGAGGAGGGAAATGGTGGGGAGCCTGCAGGGTAGCTCCTTGGTGGGGGGGGTCCCACAGCAAGTAAGTGGCAGAGCTGGGGTTTGAACCGCCGTCAGGTCCCGTGCCTGGGGAGGCGCTTAGCTGCAGCTGGACCAGAAGCTGAGCTGGGGTCCCAGCACTTCCCAAATCTCTCAGGGTCCTGGGCCAGGGCCACCACGCTGGGAGCAGCCAGTGAGACAGGCGGAGGCTGGGAAGTAGAATGGTGAGCGGTGATGGTCTCTTTTGCTCCCAGCCCCTCGGGGACAGCATGGCAGGTCCCCAGGCCAAGGGCAACACGCCACCTTCCCCTCGGAGGTCAGAGGCCTGGGAGGGCCCCTGCGGCACCCCACTGGCCCTGGCCTCCCCCCGCCCCAGCCACCAGCCGGGTGGGAGGCACATGGTAGGCGAACTTCTGAACAGGAAGTCAGCATCCAGGTCGTCCCCGGTCCCTTTTCATGTGGTTTCTTTAATCCCCGGGGCCGGGTTTCAGAAGCATTTTACAGTTTCAGTTTTACAAAGCTACGCTCCCTTTAATGTTGGCGTTTTTCAGGAGGTTGGGGGAGCAGCTTCAGTCAAAACATGTGTGTTTTACATCAGCCAGCTGTGCATGGCCCGGCCAGGGAGGGGAGGTGGCAATGTGGCCTCCAGGCTTGGGGGGCTCCGGTCGATGCGGCCAGGGAGCCCTGGAACTCCACTTGCCGCTCCCCCTCTTCCCCAACTCCGGGCCTGCTTCTGCCTCTCCCGTCCAGGCCTCAGTGGGGTCCGCCACAGCCAGTGGGCCCAGGGCACCCAGCTTCCGGCCCCCTAACCCCCCGGGGGTCCCTTCTAGCTGCTGTGTCATTGCACCAGCTTCCCAGCCGTGGGCAGGCTGGAGTGTCATTGCCTCCAGCCATCCTGCGTTTGACTGACTTAATCCAACGCAGTATTTTTACCTAAGCAAAAGTACTTAGGAAATTGTGAGTGTGATGTGCTGGTTCCATCTGTCTGTCGGATACGCAAGAAAATGAGCCGAACTGCTTAAAGCAAAAGGAAAGACTACTACGCACCACCTAAAATCGCCCTGCAGACTTTGGGAAGCCCCACATTCTGGGTCCCCCCTCTCTGGAAGAGAAGAGGAAAGTCTGCAGGGGAGGGGACCTGCCCCAGGGCACAGAGCGGGTGGGATTCAGGCCCTTTGGTCGGTGCTCCAGGCCGGTAGCTGAAGCATCTGGCTTCGGGGCAGACTTCTTGCCCTGGCGGTTCAGGCTGTGGAAGAACCACCTGGGGCCGCTCTGAGCTCACCTTGGAAAGGACTGTATTTCTGGGCAGTGTGGTTGAGTGGAAAGAACCCATCCTTCAGAATTCGTGAGATCTGTGTCCAGAGTCCTTCTTCCCATGTGTGACTGTGGGAAGGACCTCGATCTCCCCACCTGTGAAATGGGGGTGACCATGCGTGCGGGTCAGACACACGGGATGGGCGTTTGCTCATCCGCAACCCCGGTGGTCAGACCCAGTTCTTACCCACTTGGCTTCTGCCTCCTCCACCTCTCTTCCCTGCCCCCAGAGAGGCAGCATGGGGCCCACAGGGTGGACCAGGGCTGAGCAGGACCAGCTACCCTGCTGCCCCAGGGCCTCCAGGTGCTCAAGGAGAGTCTGCAGCCTCTGCAGGACTGGGCTGGGGGTGGGGGGATGTCTGCCAGGGTCCCCCGCGTGTGGCTTTGCCTCCCTTGTGGCCAGGGCGTTGGTCCCTAGAGCATGTTACTTCCAGTCTGGGCTGCCATTCTTGGGCCAGTAGTCCAGGTCAGTGGTCCTGGCTTCCCCCCAGGCCAGAGGCTGCTCCTAGAGGACCTAGGAGAGAGGAGGAGCACAGGTTTAGCCATGGGGGTCTCGGAGAGGGTGGGGTGAGACGCTGTCCTGCAGTTGTCTGTCTTCCCTGGGTGCTTGGGAGCCCTTAAGAGGCCCCGCAGGACTTCACAGTCATGCTGCCGCCGGTGGACATGCCCTGAGCATTTTCAATGTGCTGAGCGCGTTACACGCCTCATTTCATTCTGCCTGCTCTGGAAGACGTCGTGGGAGGGCACCTGGAAAGTGCCGGGCACACAGTAGGCCCTTGATAAACATTTGCTGAATGACAGAGGCTTAGCGAGGCGGGGGGACCCATTCACCTCCCAGTTTACATACTTCTGCGCTGCGTTCCTTCCTAAGGGCTGACCACTGGTGGCGGACACTCAGGCATGGGCAGGAGAGAGGTTTGGGGCAGCAGGCTCCCCCGAGTCCCACACGCCACACTGATTCCCTTTTCTTGAGCGAGGCTGCCACTGTCCCTTTCTGGTGGGTGTGTGGAAGGGCAGGTCCCCCAGCACGAAGGGTGCTTCCTCTGCTGATCCCTCAAGCCACCCAGGGGAGAAACACCCTTGGCCTGGGGCCCCGTCTGCTCCGTCTGGGGCCGCAAAGGGCTGGGCCTGGCTGGGTTGCAGCTGCGTGGGGCCCGGGGAGGAGGGAAGGAGGGAATCAAAGGCAGCCGTGTGGGCCCCGCTTTCATCTCCCGGCTTCAAAGAGGTGCAAACAAACTCTGTCCCCGTGCCAGGCGGCAGCTCTCTCCTCAAGGCCCCAGCCTGCCTTCCGTCCCCCCTCCTGCTCCTTCCCCAAACGTCAGCAGCGGCTCATGCCTCACCTGGGGCACCAGCGGGGCCCTGACTTGTGGCCATGCAGGCCACGCAGACGAAGAGCTGAGGCCACATCCCGCCAAGGGAAGGCAGCGGCTGGGACCCTCCTCACACCTGTACCTGTTGCCACCAGGCTGGGCTGGCAGCTGGGGGCCGTGGAGCCTTCCAGCCTGGAGCCTGCTGTCCCAGGTGGCCACCCCACACCAGAGAGTGGCTAGTCAGCAGGGAGGTGTTCCTGCAGCGCTCTCACAGCCCCGGGATGAACAAAAGCATGTAACAGATCTCATTCATCATTTTCACATTGATTACGCTACGTGCTGACATGGCAATATTTGGGAACTATTGGGTTAAAAGGTATAATATGTTATTAAAATTAATGTCACCTGTTACTTCATACTCCTTTACATGTGGCTAGTAGGAGGTTAAAAATTACATATGTGGCTCGCTTTCTTTTATTTGGACGCTCTGCTCCAGGCAGGATTCCCGTTTTTGCAGACGAGGGGTCCCAGGCTTGGGACTTGGGTTTGGGTACTTGAGCCCAAGTGGCACTCGGTAAATGTTCCCTGGAATGAATGAGTAGATGCATGTCTTGTAGCAGTGGTGTGGAGACACAGATGACCCCATCCCTTCCCTGTCCTCAGGAGCCCCTGGTGCAGAGCTACTCTAGCTGGGGGTAGGGACAGTGCTGGGATCAGAGACCTCAGATCTCCCGGGAACCCTGGGACCTCTGAACAGAGGGGAGGTGAAGAGGCTCCAGGCCCCAGACGCTGGCTTCGCCACTTAGCCAGTTGTGTGACTTAATTGCCTCAGCTTTCTCATCTGTAAAATGGGCATAATGATGAGACTTGTGATTGCAGCTCCCTCCCAGAGCTGCCATGAGGACTAAAGCACCTCCTGTGCTTGGCGATCGGTAAATCCTGGGTGTGAGCAGTTAGTGATAATGTGGGGCAGAGACCATGGATCACGCATCGCACCTCGTGCCGCACAGAGCTGTGCTCCCCGCTGATCCTGGTCTGTGGGGGTAGGGGTGGAGATGGTGCTCTTACTTTCCCTCCAAATCACCTCACTGGGTCCACCGGGCTGGGTGCCGGAGGTGCCTGCTCTCTGGGGTCAGTTTCTTGCTTCTCTTCCTGTCCCATCATCTTCTTGTACCCTGACACCCCACCCTACCTTCTCCAAGCTCTGTCCCTGAGGTCTCGTGGCCCCTGGAGGTGGCTTTAGGACCTTCTTCTTTAGAGAGAACCTTCCTCCAGGTAAACACACCTTCTCTTGTCTACTCTTACCAAGGACCTCGCAGGGAAGGCTGGGCGTGGTGGAGGAGGAGATCAGAACAGTGCCTGGCATTGGAAGTAGCTCCCAGGAGGTAAGGGGGACCAGGCTGAGGGGACAGTGGGTTCCTAGCGACCTGGGCTAGACCTGGAAGGGCGTGGGAGGGGGCATCCCAGACAGTGGGGACAGCCAGAGTAACATCCAGGAGGCATCGGGATGACCTGTCATGTTCATGGTGGGGGTCAAGGGGAGAGCCACAAGGCTGTTGGGGTTGCCGCTGTGCAGGACTTGCTGAAGGCTGGGGGGCTGTTTCTTCCCACAGAGAGGGGTGGGGTGCCCAGAGATGGTAGCAGGAAGTGGGATGATTGGAACCACACAGGGCCAATGCGAACCAGATGTGATCAGGGACGGGGGCTCTAGCAGGACTTGGGGAAGAGAAGGGAGCTAAGTAAGTAATCTGTTCCCACCTTCCCCCACCTTGCAGGTCCCCAGGCCAGTGCCGTTCTGTCGCCGAAAGGTAATGAAAGCCACACCCGGCAGCTGATGTTCATAACTGCTCCCACACTGCCCTGCAGTTGGCTGTGGGGAGGGGACTGGGCAAGAACTCAGCCTGCAGGCCAAGGAAGCCTGGGGGTCCAGAGGCTGCTGCTACTGCTCAGCCTCATACACTCCACGCTCCTGCTCCAGCCACTTCTTCCAGGAAGCCCTCCCTGGTTCTTTGTTGGATCAGGGACCTTTTCTGGGTTCTCAGAGCTCCCATTGTTGCAGTGGATTGTGACTGCTGCTTCCAGGGAACTGCTTAAATATCCACCCCCTTTGCCCACATCTTTGGTGTCCCCAGGTCTCTCCAGACTCCAGCCTCTCCCTAGGGCCACTTGAACTTTATATATATATATATATATATGTGTATTTAAATTGTTATTTTTAAAACCATGTGAGTCATCCAAGAACAAGTGCCCATTGCAAAGGTAACAAAATGCATTGAAGCACAGAGAGTAAAATGGGAAGGAGCCATTTACCTGTGCTCCCCAGCCCTGCCCCTCCCCTCCCCATGGCAACCACCAGTAGGTTGGGTGTAGGGCCTTTTAAGTTGTTTGTGTGTGTGATAAAAATTCAGAACATAGGCCTTGGCTGGTGGCTCATTGGATAGGTGCCGGCCTGCAAACTCAAAGGTCGCTGGTTCGATTCCCAGCCAGGGCACGTAACCAGGTTGCAAGCCAGGTCTCCAGCCAGGTCCATAGCTGGAGGCAGGTGAAAGGCAACCATATATGGATGTTTCTCTCCCTTTCTTCCTCCCTGCCTGCCCTTCTCTCTAAAAATAATGAATAAAATCAGCTTCTGGAGCTGGGGGAAGAGAGGGAGGGAAGGGAAAAGGAGGAAGAAAAAAAAAAAGAGTAAAATCTTAAAAAAATAAAATAGAATAGAATACATGACATAAAGTTTATTATTTTAACCATTTAAAAATTTTTATTTATTGAATTTTAGAGAGACAGGAAGGGATGGAGAAAGAGAGAGAGAGAGAGAGAAACATTGATGTGTGAGAGATGCATCAATCAGTTGCCTCTCTCACACCCCCCGCTGGGGACCTGGCCCGCAACCCAGGCATGTGCCCTGACTGGGACTCAAACTAGTGACCTTTCAGTTCACAGACCGGCACTCAATCCACTAAGCCACCCCAGCCAGGGCTATTTTAACCATTAAAAAATACATTTTTTCATATTATTTATTTCCAGAGAAGGGAAGGGAGAGGGGAAGAAAGGGAGAGAGACATCAATGTATGGTTGCCTTTCACCTGCCTCTGGCTACGGACCTGGCTGGACACCTGGCCTGCAACCTGGTTATGTGCCCTGGCTGGGAATCGAATCAGCGACCTTTGGGTTTGCAGGCCGGCGCCTTATCCACTGAGCCACGAGCCAGGTATTTTAACCATTTTTAAGTGCACAGTTCAATGGCATTAGGTCATTCAGCCTGTTCTGCAACCACCACTAGCATTCACCTCCAGAACTTATCTTCTCAAACTGAAACTCTGTCCTCGTCCTCTTTAAGTGACAACTTCCATTCTCCTCCCCTCAGACTTAACCCCCTCCCCCCATTCTACTCTTCATCTCTAGGAGTTTCACTCTTCTAGGGTCCTCAGGTCAGTGAATTCACGCATTATCTGTCAGGGTCTCAAGGTTGGGGGCCAACATTGGAATCCATTGAGAATTGGAAGCAGGGGTTTAATTACAACTGGGTTGAGAACACAATAAAACAGCCCAGAATTGAGGAGACAGCAAGGCAAGGGTTTTGGAGGCAAGGGAGTCAAAGACTCTTAGGGTGCAGACTGTCTGCTGATGCTCCCCATTGAAGAACTGGTGGGTCTTTTGGGGAGTAGTTCCTATAACGAACAGTCAAATCGTCTGCCCGGGCAGGAGTTGCCTAGAACAGCGTGAAGACAAGGGAATAGTCAGGCCTCGTTCATGTAGACTGTAACTCGTATGTGTGTGGGGGAGATAGTTTCAGTGCTCAGGTTTACCGTGAGTGAGAGGGGACGGCTGCTGTTCTCTCCTTTTTATGTTGAGGAGACGCCCCCCAGTGCTCACGTTGGATCCACAGTTGTTTGTCAGGGGCACCCACAGGTGAGCTGCACATGCGCGAGTCTGGCAGCGTCGCCCAACGTATTCCGAGAGACGCAGCTGGCTCTACGAAATGCGTCATTTTATGATCGATAAGTTGTGCGCCATTGACCCAGCGACGTTGCAGGGAACAAGATCAACACAGAAACATTGCTTGTGTTTCTAGAAATGCCATGAACAAGCGGAAAAGGAAATAAAGAAAAACAATTCTGTTGAAAAGAGCACCGAGCCCTGGCTGGTGTGGGTCAGTGGATTGAGCCCCGGCCTGTGAACCACAGGGTCGCCTGCTTGTTCGAGTCCCAGCCAGGGCCCAGGCCCAGGTTGCAGGCCAGGTCTCTAACTGAGATACAACCACACTTTGATGTTTCTCTCCCTCTCTTTCTCCTTCCCTTCCCCTTTTCCTAAAACTGAATAAATAAAATCTTTAAAATAGCACCCAAAAGATTAAACCACTTAGGACAAACATACTTGGGGGTGGGGGGTGTTAAAAAACCCCAAGGAGGTGAAAGACTTGCATATTAAAAACTACAAAATATTGCTGAAAGAAATTAAAGACTTAATTAAGTGGAAAGACATCCTACATTCATAGACTGGCGGTCTTAATGTCGTTAAGATAGTAGCATCAACCCCTGGAATGCACAGATTCAACATTAATATTCCCACAGCATTTTTTTGTAGAATAGCTGATCCTCAAATTCATATGGAATGGCAAGGAGCCCAGAACAGCTAAAACAACATCATAAAAGAAAAACACTCTGGCTGGTGTGGTTCAGTGGATTGATACCGGCCTGTGAATCCAAAGGTTGCTGGTTCGACTCCCAGTCAGGGCACATAACCAGGTTGCAAGCCACGTTTCCAGCCGGGTCCATAGCTGGAGGCAGGTGAAAGGCAACCACATATTGATACTTTTCTCTCTTTCTTTCTCCCATTCTGCCCTTCTCTCTGAAAATAATAAATAAAATTAAAAAAAAGAAAAGAAAAGAAAAAAAGAAAAACAAAGTTGGAGGGATGTATCTGCTAGCACTGCCATAACCAAGTACTTCAGACTAGGGGGCTTAAACAGTTTTTCTCACAATTTTGGAGGCTAAAAGTCCAAGATCAGGGTGTCAGGCAGGTTTGGTTTCTTCTGACTTTGGCTTGTAGTTGGTTGGACATCTTTAGGTCTCTGCATCTTCACAATGGTCTTCCCTCTGTGCATGGCTATGTCCAGAGTTCCTTTTTGTGTAAGGACACCAGTCTTATTGGATTAGAGTTGACCTGAGTGACCTTGTTTTAATTTAATTACCTCACATTCTGAGTTACTCAAGGTTAGCACTTATCGACATATGAATTTGGATCAGGGTACGTAGCTCAGCCCATAACAAGTGCCTCACTTCCCAATTTCAAAGTCATTACAAAGCAACAGTAATCAAAACAGTATGGTACTCGCAGAAGGATAGACATATAAACCAAAGGAATAGCATTGAGAGTCCAGAAATCAACCCAAATATTTAGGAGGAATTGATTTTCCACAGGGGTGCCCAAACCATTCCATGGAGGAAGACTAGTCCCTTCCACATGTGGCACTGGGACAACTGCATAGTCACATGTGAGTGAATGACATTGGGCTCCTCCCTCACTTCTGATATAAATTGAACTCCAATGGGGTCTATGACTTAAATAGAAGAGCTAAATCTATGAAACTATTTTAAGCACCATAGGAGTAAGCCTTCGTGATCTCAGATTTGGCAACGGATTCTTTGATTTGACACCAAGAGCACAAACAATAACTTTTAAAAATGGATAGGATGGACTTGATATACAAAAGGCCAGTCAGTATATGAAAAGATACCCAACATAATTTGTCACAAGGGAAGTGAAAATGAAAAACAGTGAGATCTCACTTTATACTCACCAGAATGGCTACGATACTTTTTTTAAAAATGGAAAGTAACACTTGATGAGGATAAGGAGAAATAGGAACCCTGTACATCACTGGTGGGGGCATAAAATGGTGTAGCTAGTGTGGAAAATAGTGTGGCAGTCTCTCTAACATAGAAGTGCCTCATGACCCAGGCCCTGGCTGGTAGCACAGTGGGTAAGGCGCCGGCCTGAGAACCCAAAGGTCGCAGGTTCGATTCCCCAGCCAGGGCACATAACAAGGTTGCAAACCAGGTCTGCAGTCAGATCTGTGGCTGGAGGCAGGTGAAAGGCAACCATACATTGATGTTTCTCTCCCTCTCTGCCTCTCTCCCTTCCCCTCTTTCTGGAAATAATGAAATAAAATCTTAAAAAAAAAAGAAAAAAGAAGAAGAAGTACCTCATGACCCAGCAATTCCACACCTACCTGAGAAAAATGAAAACTTACGTATACATAGAAACGTGTATGTGAGTAGTTACAGCAGTTATTCATATAATCAAAGGCTGAAAACAACCCCATTGTCCATCCATGGATACCAGAGAAACAAATTGTGGTCTAGCTGGTCATTGGAATACTATTTAGCCATGAAAATAAACAAAGCACTGATATATGCTACGGCTCGGGCGAACCTTAAACATTATGCTGAGTGAAAGAAGCCAGGCACAGAAAGCGCACATTGTGTGATTCCATCCATATGGTAATATCCATCATCTATATGCAAACCCATAAAGACAGAAAGCAAAGCAGGGGCTGCCAAGGGAAGGAGAAGACAGAATGGGGCATGATCACTGGACAGGTACGGGGCCTTCTTCACGGGTGATAAAGACGATATGAAACTAGGGAGGTGGTGATTGCACAGCATTGTAAATGCGTTAAATACCATTGAACTGCGCATTTTAAAATGGCTAATTGTATGTTGCGTGAATTTCACCCAAATAAAAAAATCTGTGCTGCACCTCGTTTGCACCAGTAACATTTATAATGGACACACATGTGCACACACATACATAGACACATACACGAGGCCTATCCTCGAAGTATTGAGCCAATGTCAGTATAATTGAAACAGTCTGTGAGGCCGGTACTTTCGGGACAGACTTTCGTATTACACACATATACACATATACATGTCTATACATGTACATATATACGTCTACCACCTCCCATGAGCTGGCCGTTGTACATGGACCGCACGTTCTGAATGCCGTTGACCCCCCTCCTACCCTCCCAGCTGCAACCGTTCATCTGTTTTCGGTTGCTCTTGTCTTGCCCTTCCTGAAACTGTCATATGCTGTGAATTATACAATACGTAGCCTTCTGGATCCGGCTTCTTTAATTTAGCACAATGCCCTGGAGAGTCATCCTGTCGTTACAGCAATCACTACTCTGTTCTTTTTTCCTGTTGAGTAGTTTTCCACCAAAAAGATGAATCACACCTCATTCATTTGCTTGTTGATGGCCATGTGGGGTGTTTCTGACTTTGGAGAATGAATAAAGCTGCTACACGCATTTACACATACAGGTTTGTGTGAGTCCGTATCTCTCAGTTCCTCTTCGGTAAATATCTAGCGATGGGTTCAGTAGGGCATGTGCTAAGTCCATGTTTAACTTACCAGAAACCGCCTGACAGTTTTCCAAGGTGGCTGCACCATTTTGCGTTCCCACCAGCAATGTATCCAAGTTCCGGTTGCTCTGCTTCCTTGCCAGCATTTCACACAGTCAGTTTTTAAAATTTGAACCATTCCGCTAGGTGTGTCATGGTATCTCCTTGTGACTTTAATTTTCATTTTTTGTTGTTTTATTTTTTAAAGATTTTATTCATCACCTTCAGAGAGAAGGGCAAGGAGGGAGGAAGAAAGGGAGAAAAACATCAATGTGTGGTTGCCTTTCATCTGCCTCCAGCTAGGGACCTGGCTTGCAACCTGGTTATGTGCCTTGACTGGGGATCGAACCAGCGACCTTTGTTGGTTCACAGGCCGGCACCAACCCACTGACCCACACCAGCTAGCACTTCACCCATATTTTTAGTAGGTTGTTTCTTTTCTTACTTTTGAGTTTGGAGAGTTCTCTGTATATCTGGTCACTGGTCATTTATCACCTATACATTTTACAAATATTTCCCCCATGTCTGGGGCCTGTCCTTTCATTTTCTTGACAGCACTCTTCAGAGAGATTTTTTAAAAACAACTTTTTTCTTTTATGTTCTGTGCTTTCCCTCTAAGGAATCTTTGCCTAACCCAAGGCGTTAAGTAATTTCTCACATGTTTTCTTTTTCTAGGGGTTTTATAATTTTGGATTTTGCAGTTAGATATCTGCCTAAAACCTTCCTATGATACCTTTCTGCTCCAATCAGAGTGGGTTCCGTTATCTGCAACTGAGGATGCAGGCTGAGGTGGAACGTACAGTGGCGGTCCCGTGGGTGGGACAGTGGGCACTAATAGTCAGGATTTGGTGAGTGTTGATGTTGGTGGTGCTCACGGAAATACGGGCAGGGTTGTGCATCGTTTTCTAAGTAAAATGCTACTGGGGTGTAAAACCCATGGCGGTTCTGTCCCCACTGGACAGAGTTACTGTTTGTCACCAACCTGTCCCTTGTCTCAATGATCCATGCATAGCTCAGGCTCCAGCTTGCCCGTCTCTCACAATGCCATCCCTGGGGCGGGTACTGTGGACTTGCTTACAGAAGGTACTCACAGACACTCATGATGCTGTCCACTGTATCACTGCCTATAGCAGGGAGAAAATGTCCTAAATGTCCCTCAGTAAAACGGAATATTATGCTGCCCGCACATAGAATGAGCTGGATTTTTACGGACTTGCATGGAAGGATGGCTGTTTCATATTGCTGAATACAAAAGGCAAATCGCACGGATATACGCAATCCCATTAAAAAAAAAAAGTCTATCCACATGCAAAGAAAATGTTTGGGAGCACACACAAGTACCTCCAAAAGAGACTTTTCCCTTAACACACTTCTGATCTGTTTGAATTCATTGCCTTGAGCAGTCACTACTTTAATCTAAAAAAATAAAACACACACACAGGTACAAGAGGAGGTGGGGCAGGAGTGTTCTTTTCATTTCAGAAACATGGGAATGGAGGCCCGGGGTGGGGGTGGGGGGGATACTGCCCTGACTTGTTCAAGTGGGTGGCCCAGGAGCCAGAGGGAGAGACTGGCCAGACAGGAGTCCTGCTGTCTGGGTTTCCAGCCTCCGCCCCACCCTGCCTTGCGTAGAAGCCAGGAGTCCTGCCTCCTTGCCTGTCCTCTGAGCACTGCTCAGCACAGAGGTGGGGACAGAGGTGCCCTGGGGCGGCCCCTCACCAGCCTCGCCTCTGGTCTCCCTCTGCGGTCTCCCTCATCTCCCGATAAGGAGGTCCTGGCGCTCTGGGGAATAAAGCGGAGGGTGGGGTCCTGGAGTGGGTCCGGGAGCCCAGTGAGTAGTCCCCACTGGCTGGGGTGGGGGTGCTGTTTAGAGAGGTGAGCTGAGCAGGGGCTGAGGGTGAGTAAGACGGAGGGGAGTTTCTGGACAAATGGCCTGAGGGCCATCTGCACCGGCATCCTCTGGTAAGTGTACTAAGAGCACTGCCCTGGCTGGCGCGGCTCAATGGATTGAGCGCTGGCCTGCGAACCAAAGGGTCACTGGTTCGATTCCCAGTCAGGGCACATGCCTGGGGTGCAGGCCAGGTTCCAGGTTGGGGGCGTGGGAGAGGCAACCGACTGATGTTTCCCTCCCTTTCTTTCTCCCTCCCTTCCTCTCTCTCTAAAAATAAATAACTATCTTTAAAAAAAAGTAAAGCTGAATTGGTCCCAGAGCTGATGAATCTGAACCCCTGGGGAAGAAGACCAAGGCCTGCATTTATAGGGTTTGGCTGCCGCAGATGCAATAGGATGACGTCCAGTTGCTGGATCCCTGGGCGGCTGGGAGCCTGTCCCTTGCACCTCCCAGGTGTCTCAGATGTCCCCCTGAGCAGGGAAAGGGCTGCTCCCTTGCGCCACCCAGGGGTAGAGTGAGAAGTAGTCAGAACTGGTTTCACCCAGTGCTTGCATTTCACAAATCATGACTGAGCGCCTACTATGTGCCAGAAACCAGGGACATGGGCATATGGGGATGAGCCAACAAGACGTGGCCCCTGTCGTCACAGAAACCGCCCATTAAGTTGTTGGAAGAGAAAAGACAAAGGCTCTGCCCAAACCAGGAGGGACACGGGCACTGTTTCCGACCCCCTAAGCCTTGCTGGGGCTGCTTGGCCCACAGAGTCAAGGTAGGCAAACCCCCTTCTCCCGCTGACCTTGGACTCATCGGGGTTGGTCTCCAGTGACACAGGAGCAGCGTGGGGTCACCTCTCACCAGGACTGTGGCCCACGGTGAGCTGCAGCCCAAGAGCAAACCTTTGGCAATGTCTCAGCCAGGATCTGGGCACCCCCCCTGCATCTCCCCCACCGAATGCTGGTAATTGGTAGACAAAGGAGTGTCAGACAGTTGGGGACCTGCGTCCTTTGAGTCCCTGAAAACATGCTATTATTAATTAAAGACTTTGGCTTTGTCGGGGCCGGGCCTGCCTTTTTCTGGCTGGGCCTCAGACTTCTGTCTCTCCAGGAGTCTCTTCTTGCTAAATTTTTCAGTGTTTTTCACATCAGACTGATGTTACGTATAATTACCAACTTCGCACCCAAATTATATTTGACATGGCTTGTGTGGGAAATTAGACCATTTCAGCGCCTACAAATTCACCTGGGGAAGCCAAGGCAGGCACAAGGGCGTGCTGAAGGGAAGTGATTTAAATATTACATGTGCCCTCGTGAAAATGCCAAAACTCTTTACACCACCAAGAAGGGTTCTGTCTCCCCCTCTACTGCCCGGCCAACTTACAGCAAGGGCTGAGGATCAGAGAGCAGGAGGGCCCTGCGGGCTGGGGGCCTTTTCCATTGGGGCACCACCCTGACTGGCGGGGCGGGGAGCTGATGCTACCCTGTGGGGAGGGCCCATCGCAATGGTGCCTGGGTCTCGTCCCCACCTCCAGGCTCTCCCTGGGCCCAAGGAGGGAAGACACCTTACGCTCACACACGTGGTGGGAGGTGGGGTAGGACCTCCCCCCTCCCTCCAAGGGAGGCTCCAAGGGCCAGTCTAAGCAATAGCCTAGTATGGAGGTCCCCTTTGGATCAGACAAGACTTCAAGGGCATTGCTTTGTCACTTCAGGTCAACAAATCTTGAACGCCTACATGCTGGCGTTAGGGAATAAAACCCATTCATTCATTCATTCACTCGTTCATTCAACAAATGGGTGCTTACTGAGCATCCGTTACCTACCGAGCACAGCGATTAAAAAGATTCGTCCATCCATGCATTCGCCCATTCAACACGAAGCACCCACGATGTGCCAGGCTCTGTGCTGGGTTGCTGAGGGAAGGAGGCTGTGCCCACCTTTGGTTGCTCCAAGGGAAACTGGGGAGATAGGTTTCCATCCAACAGTGAGCCTCCAGGTTAATCAGGCCGGAAGTCTAAACCGGGCCTCTGTTGCTCTCTTACGGATAGAGGTTGCCCTGCTGGCTCCTGATACTGTCACCTGGGCCTGTGAGTCTGAGGACATGGCAGGGGCTCTGCTGCTGACAGCCACCAGCCCTGAGGCCCACGGAGGTAAAGGATGTGCGGCCCAGGCTGGCAGGGGCGAGCAAAGAAGCTGTCTGTTGCCTTACCTGCACTGATTCCTTAGACCGTAGCGAGGACACGGGAGGGTCACCACCAGCTGGGAGGCATCTGGGACCCACTTCAGAGGCAGGGGTGTGACAGCAAGAATGGGGAAGCTGTGACACCTTGGCCCGCCGCCGCTGTCTTCTCTCACCTGCGCCCAAGAGGATCAGCACCTGGGCAGAGGCAGCCAGGAGGACACCCTCTTCCAGGCCTCAGAGGCTTCCAAGCTCATGCCGGGGTCTGGAACCCCAGTCTTGTGTGGGTGCAGAGAGGAGAGCTGGGCAGCACCCGTGGTGGAGCTCCTGGGAGTTCCTAACCCAGGACATCTGCTGCTGCCCCGAATGGCGCAGGGACCCCCAATGTTTTCTGTCTTTCCTCCCCTCCCTGGCCTTCTTTTCTTCCTTCTTGTACACAGGGGCTCTGGGGAGCAGAGCAGGCTAGGTTGGGGCTCAGATGCGCTCCGGCTTGGCCCAGGGTGACAGCCCAGTGGCTGTGCTGTTCATCCATCCTTCCATCACCACATGGATTGTACCTGTACCAGGGACACCACAGTGAACAAGGCCAACAAGGCCTTTGCCTTCTTGGGATTTTGTTCTAGTTTGGGGGAAATAGGCAATAAACCAAGTAAATAAAAAGCAGAGAAATAAGACAAAAAAGCGAGGGCGGGCCTATTTATTTTTTTAAAAGATTTTATTTCTTCTCAGAGAGAGAAGAAAGGAGGGAGAGAGAGAAAGACCAATAGGCCGCTTCTCACATGCGCCCCATTGGAGACCTGGCCATCAACCCGGGGATGTGCCCCGACCAGGAATCGAACCAGTGACCTTTCGCTTTGTGGGTCACCATGCTGGCCAGGGAGAGGGAGGCTCTAGTTTAGATTGTTTAGATTGGGGGATCCAGGGGGACTTCTCAGAGCTGGCAGTATTTAATATAAAGCACCAGACATGACTTTCCAGGCATAGGAGTCCAGACTATAAGGTGGGAATGAGTTTGGGGGCTGGAGGATATAGTGCAGGTCAGGGGGTCCTGGACAGGGTGAGAAAGGAGGAGAGTGGGTGATGAGAAGACAGGAGAGGGCAGGGCCAGACAGAAAAGGACCCTTCTGGGGTGCAGGCCGTCCCCTAGGTAGGAGGGTGTTAGCACCGGAGAAACAACACTTGATTTGCATTTTGGAAGAGCACCCTTACTGTTGGAGAACAGATTACAGAGGCCGGGGTGACCAAGAGAGACCACCCCTAAGGGCCCAGGGGTCCAGAAGCCCAGGGGCCCGGTCGGGAGGATGTTAAACAGCTGGGCACAGAGCGGGGCCTCTGGGAATCTGCCCTGGATTCCAGTCCTGCCCACGTGGCTCACTGGTTGTATGACCCAGAGTCGACCACTGTCCCTCTCTGAGCCTCCATGTTTTGATCTGAAAAGCAGGGGCAAGAACAGAGGCCCAGCCTCCTTCCCTGGGAAGCAGAGGGAGTCAGTGTTTCAGCAGGAAGAAGGAGCAGGACTTTATAAACCGTCAGGTGCTAAAGGTGAGGCTGGGAGGTGGCAGGTCCCTGAGGCTGGGGCTACTTTGGGGGACGGAGTTTTCCTGGGAGGAGTGATAAGGGGTTGACGTTGTAGCTGAAATCATCACTGGGGTCAAGCCCCACCCCCGTCCTCTGGGCCTGGGGTCCCCGCTCAACTCTGATTCCCAGAGGCAGTCCACACCCCGCCCCCACCCTCTGTCCCACGATCTTTTTTTTTTTCTTGCATCTTCTTTTTAAAATAAAAATGCCGGCCGCTCGCGGATTGCTGATGTTTATGTCTCAGTAATACATTATGTATTATTTTGTTTTAAGCACAGCTTTTGCATCCTGACAGTAACAATAAAATGTGACTATGGGATTGCTAATACAGACAGACTAATGTTTCCATCGCCCGCCTCTTTTTTTTGCGTCCTAAGCACTTTTGAAAAGGCTCCTTTTATATTCCTAATAAAATTATAGAAAAATACATCGATTTACTGGAAAAGAGTTTAGGGTTGGGGTTGAGTTTTCCTCTCCCCCTCCCCCTGCGTGGGCTTCTTCCCTCCCGCAAAGGCTGATGAATATTCTGAATCAAAGCTACTAAGTGCTTTTTGACCCTTGACCCCAGGTTGCATCCACCGCTGTGGGTGGGTGGCTCACCTGGCCCCCAGCCAGTTTTGAGGTGGGGATATGCCTGCACCCGGGACTTTGGGTGTCGGTGGGCTGGGGTGTCTCTGTGTCAGGGCATTTGCATGTGGGGAGGCTGTCTGTGAAGATGGTCGTGCTGTGTGTGCTAAAATGTGTGCTGGGGACACTTGTCCGTATGTGTGATGGTTGTGGGAGTTGGGTCATGCTGTGCATGTCTGCCTATTGGGCGTGGGGTGCCAAGCCATGGTGTGTTTGTGGGTTTATACGTGTGGGGGGCAGGAGACTCTTTGGAGGACACTGGGGTCACTGACAATCAGGGTCAGGTTTGTGGGACAGTGCGGGGTAGGTTGTCAGCTGAAGTTGGGGACAGTTGCTGTACTTGGTTGCTCCCCCGTGAGGAACGGATGTTGTCTGTTTCCAAGAACAGCGCATCTCCAAGAGTCGATTTCCCTCTGGAAAATGGGGTCTCGCCCCAGGGGGCCCCTGATCCCTAGTCACGCCAGCTATGTGTGCGCGCGTGTGGGCAGGCCCGTGTCTGTGCACACAGGGCTCTGTGAGGTCTGGGTAGACCTGAGCCAGACGTAGCTAATAACGTGGCTATTCTGGGCTGGTGGAGGGGCTAAGCCAACAGGCAGGCAGCTGGCCTCTGGAAGGGTGGGAGGGACAGCCTTCCAGCTGCAGGGGGCCTCCTGGGCCGGAGTGACGAGGGGGCAGAGAAGGGTCCCAGCCACACGAAGGAGAAGCGTGGATGGAGAGAAGGAAACGACCCAGGGCAAGTGGGGTGTCTAGGCAGCTGGGCCTGGTGGGCTGGAGGAGGGGGAGGGGGCCTAAACTTTTGGCCCTGGGTGTGCACCTGCTGGTAGGGTCTGGAGTCCGGGAGGTGGAGAGTGGGGCAAAGGCTCTTTTTAGCAACTTATGCCTTGGTTTCCTGGGGCCACACCCCAAAAGCTGTCACGCCGCCCCCAGAATCAAACCTTTGGGAAATAGAGACCCTCAGTCAGAGTACCAGATCCCTTGCAACCCCCCTGGAAGTGCCCCCCGCCACCCCCCACCCCCCATCAGAGGGGCTGCTTCCTGAGGGCGTGGAGCTCAGGGGAGGGCCCCACAAAGGAGCCTGGGTCCCCTGCCCCCCAGCCCGGGCTGACCTGAATGTCCACTGCCGGCCTCCTGCCACTCCGGCTCAGCCCACCTCCCTCCCCCACACTCCCTGTTCACCCTCCCGGCATGTGTGTGGATTTGCACGCTTCAGAAACAGGGGAGTAAAAAAAAAAAAAAAAAAAAAAAGGAATTGGGTTTTGTGTACTAAGCACTTTTGAGGGCAATCTGGGGCCCCTAATCCAGAGGTTTATAACCTCCCCGGCTAATGCTCCCTGACACTGTGTTTTGATATCATTACTACATTATACTCACAATTTTTGAGTGAAAAAATACAGTACTTAGAAAGTCGAAATTCATAAATAAATTCATGTCAAACCGCACTTAATATTGATTTTGTTAGTGTTCAGATTCAATAATAAGGTACTGCGTGCATGAATATTTAAATATAATCATCATTTCTGCATCTCCTAATGGCCTCTGCTCCTCTACACTCAATTTAAACACAATTTAAAAACTATAATGTATTGAAAAATACTAGGATTTAGCAATAAATCATCATCGGGAGATTCCAGGCCTCTTATAGGGTGGCTCAATATGGGTTTCTCCGGGGACTGTACAATTAGATTCATGTTTTTAAACTTCTCAATTATCTATATACCATAATTTTATGTGAAAGTTTGTTGCGCGGCCCCCCCTGCCCGCCGCCGCCCCCACCCCTCACCACCCCCCCCTACCGCCCCTCTCTGTAGGAAGCGGCAGAATATCGCTTAAGTGTTCTCTTCGCTGGAGTGGAGTGGGGTCAAAGGTGGCCGTCCTCAAACTGAATTAGAGGCCAGGCCTGCCAGAGGCAGCCGGCGCTGAGTCACCTAATCATATTATTTGGGAAAAATATAGGGGGGAAAGAGATAAAATGACTTAAAATGAACTTGCCAAGGAGGAAGTGGAGTTTTTTAGATTTATTTAAAAAGCAATCCTTGGCCTGATGAAATACACGCAGGGCTGGGGCAGGATGTGGTAAGAGCCCCTGGGGGTGGGGTGGGGGGACGGGGGTGGTGCTGCAGGAGCAGGGGGGCTTCCAGCCTGGTTCCTGGGCCCCAGCTCTTCATTTGGAGGCCATGCGGGTGCAGAAGCCCTGGGGTGAGGATGAAAGGGGGTGCCCTTGGGATCTTGGGCTGGGGATGAGTCCACCCATCTGGGGCCCTGGAGGCAGGCTGGAGCAGACTGCTGGAATAACAGGGTGTGGCAGGGCCCCAGCAGGGGTGGGGGTGGGGTCTGTGGGGCCTTGCAGGGTGCCCTGATGGCAGCAGGCAGCAGCTGGCACTGACAGATGGCCATACAAGTGGCACAGCAGCGATGATTGATGATAGGAAGGGATAGGACCCAGGGACCTGAAGGGATGGTGCCCACTGTCTCAGGGCACTGAACCACATACCCAGTCTGTAGAATGGATCATGTCATCGATACCACTTACCAGTACCTACTGTGTGTCTGGGGCTTTACATACAAGTCACACGAGCCCTGGTACCACTGGCTCCATGCCAGGCATGGTCATGCCTGTCTTCTAAAGGAGAAAGGTGGAGTTCAGAGTTCTCCCGTGGCCCCACAGCTGGGACAATGGCAGGATTTGAGCCAGGAGAGCTCCCTCAGACCGGTGTCCGTGGCTGCATGCTTCTCCTGGAAGGTGCAGTTGGAGGGTGGGCACAACGTTGGCCTTGTGTTTCGGCCCCTGGCATCTCCAGCAGGGTGGGCAGCTGCCCACATCCCAGGGAGATAGTACCAACATCTGTGCGGATAGGGAAGAGGCACATCTGGATTCCGGAAACCTGTGAGGTCGCTGGACTCAGGGCCAGAGGACGGTCACTTGGGCAGATCCAGAGCTGGACCCCTGGTCCAGGAAGACTGAAGTACTGGACTGACAGTAGAGGATGTCCTAGGACAGTGTGTCCCCGAGGCTACCCTGGAACAGGTGGCCAGGCAGCTGGTGCACATGGACACCTGGCATTCCAGGCAGGGGCTTTCCACACAGGACACAAGTGCCAGGGCAAGAGCTTGGTGTGGGGAGGGTCGGGCCACCAGAGGGGATGGCACTGTGCTGCTTTATGGGCCCTGAAGAAGCGACTGTCACTAGGATGCAAGTCACCACCAGGGATATTGTCAGGTACACAGGCTTCAGTCCTCAGCCATCTGTCAATCGCCAAGTCTTCCTTCCTGCTTGTGGGGTGGGAGGAAGACAGCCCCTGCCTCGGTGGGCTGTCTCAGGAAGGAGGTGCCCACTTGGGCGGGTACCCAGCCACAGTAGCTGCTATTAGGCTGGCATATCTGGGGTCGGACTTGGGCTCCAGACCCCAGCAGATGCCTCTTCCCTCTCTGGTCTACGTTGTCCCTGTCCCTTTCTGTGGGTTGGTTTGCCAAGGAACCTGGTCTCTGATTGGCTAAGAGCCAGGCTCCCACCCCCACCAGCTGGCTTCACCAGGAGAAAATCCATAAGGCTGTGTCAGGCCTAGGGCACAGGGGACTGTGCCTGAGGTTCCTGGCCCCGTGACTCCGTCTCGCCATCAGCTCAAAGCTTTCGTGGTCTCCTGCTGAAGCCATTTACTCATTCATTCATTCATTCATTCATGCTTTCAGCAAACAAATGCCTACTATAACCCAGGCCGTGTTCTAGGGATAAGGTCAGCGAACAAAGCAGCATTGCAGCCCACTCTTTCCACAAACCTCGGTTTGCTTGTCTGACAAGTGGAGCTGCTCAAGCAGAGCCTCTCCGGAAGGGTTGTGGGGAGGACCCCTTGGGACAGGGCGCACCAGTGGTTTGGTGATCCCCAATAGGTGTGGGACCCCTGAGAGCCCCAATGGCTGCTGACCCACCACTGAGGAGGGACTCTGGCCAGGCTTTTGGGTTCTCGGGCCTGTCACTCTGCATCCAAGACCCGTTTTTTTCTGGAAAACAAGCGACATTCATCATGAGTGACAGCCAGGCCCTAATGCAATCTCAGCTGGAGCCATGAATTGCAAATGCACCACAGCGAAGAGGCTGCTCCATTAGGTCCCCAGGGAGGTCACACACCCGGCCCCAGGGGCCCTGGTCAGCATGGGAACACCTCTGAAGACCCACAAACCCCACAGCAGCACCTTACCCACCCGGGGTCACACCGGGCCAGGATCCAGCCACCTCAGTGCCCTTGGGTCCTCAGGTAGGGTGGGGGCCGGGATGAGGCCCCACAGTGGGTGGAAGCAGGGGCCAGTTCCTGGTGACTCAGAACCTGCTTTTGTCCCTCGGTGAGATTCACAGGGAAAAATAAATCACCCAGGCAATTAACTGGAGCAAGTCAGGTGAGCAGGGCGGGGCACCTGCCTGGCAGTCAGGGGGACCGCACCAGGGCCAGGAGCCATCACGTGACCTGGGGGCCCCGGGCTCTGCCTCTCACCTCAAATGACCCTGCCCTCCGTGCCCATCTGATCTCCTATGAGCTGCCCACCTGGGAGCCCGCATCCTTGAGGGGAGAGCTGGGCTCCGCCCCCCGCCAGGGTGGTGCCACCCCCACTGCCACCTCCACGCGTGTGTACCCGGCACTTCCAGCTCTGTGCACCCGCCATCTGGTTGCAGCTCTCTACTTACATATGTTTGCCTGGGACACACGGGTGTGCCCAGCTCACCTCCAGCCCGGCATTGAGTCAGGGTGCGCTGGCCTGCCTCTGGCACCCAGCGTAGACAGGTGGGTTGTGTTTTCCCCTGTGTGTTTTGGGTTCAAAAAAAAAAAATTTTCCCCAAATGAGCTCCCCCGGGGCACTTTTCCCTTCATTTTTTTTTTCCTGCCCAGGTGTCTCTAAAGGGAACTTCATTGTCTGTTTCAAATTCATTTGCGCTTAACTCATCTAGAAGTTTTGCAAGAGCCGTTTGATGTCCAAAAAGCCTCCGAACACCCCCACCTCTCCCCACCCCTGTAATGAGCCCTTTAACCCTTGGAGACCCAGAGCTGCCGCTGGGCCTGAGTCAAGGGCTGGAAGCCTCTCCCCCTCCTGGGCAGGGGGGAAGCGCTCTGGATGGAGGGGCAGAGCACGTGGCCTGGGCTTGGGGAGGCTCTATCCAGCTGGCCCCTCACCCTTGCCTGGGCCTCTTCGCCACCCCTTGTCCAATGGCCCCAGCGCCTGCGGGGTGCCAGGCCCTGCCGCTGGGGTTTTGAGCCTCCCCCACTAATTAATGGGTGCCTGTGAGGGCTGACCTAATCAGGCTCCCAAATTAATCTCAATTACCGCGATTTGGTAACTGCAGCGCTAGCCAGCCCGACGGAGCCGGAATTTCATCACTTGAGAATGGGGAGCCGGGATTGCTCAGCCCAGATGTTATCAGCAGGGTGGAGTCGGGTTGGGGGGTGCTGGGTGGGGCTCAGGGGCCCCAGGCAACTCAGCCTTTATCAGCACCGTCAAATTAGTTCATCCCAGCTAATGTTCACATTAGCATCCTCGCCCGTCCCTCATCACCCCCAGTCTGAGGACAAGAAGGAGGCTCTGGTGAATTTGGGCCGCCGTCCTCCGCTTCCCCTTCAGCCCCCCGAGGTCCCCCAGCTTGGAGCCTGGAGAGGAGGCCGACACACCAAGGGGGAGGGGGCCAGACGTGTGCGGCTCTGGAACTCCAAGCAGAGCCGAGTGCCAGGTTCTTGAACCCCGGGTCCAGCTGGGTTGCCCGTCTCTGGGCACAGAGACGCTGGAGGCACGCGTGGGCTGACGACACCTACGTGCTGGCAGCGCGCTGACGTTTCCAAAGCCCTTTCCCACCCAGTAGCTCTGGTTTGCTCCCTGCAGCTTCCCACTGGGCTGGGCTGGGCAGGGCAGGGCAGGGCAGGGCAGGGCAGGGCAGGGATTATTCACTCCATTTTACAGAGGGGGAAGTAGAGGCCCAGGGAGGGATGTGGCTTGCTCAGTGAGCCAGGGCAGGAGCCAGGGCTGCAGGGCTGCAGGGCTCCTAAGAGACTGTCCTTCTGTCCCCCAACTTCTGCACTCCAACCTCTCGTCACACACCCGAACACTCCAACCTCTTTCCTGAGCCTCTATTGACTCATTCAATCATGTGCTCTGAGCCTCAGTGTTCTCATCTGTACAACGGGTGTAAAGTAATGCTGTATGCCCCGCTGTCAGCCCTACCTGTGAAAGCTCCACGCATGTGTAAGGCATTCACTGTGGTCTTTATCAGTAGTTAAGGTGGGAGTGGAGGCTGATCAGAGCAGGCAGCTGCTTATTTGTCCTCCAATGATGGGACATTTCCCTGTGACAATAGAGGAGCCGTAGAGGGCACCCTCATCAGGGGTGGGGAGATGGCTCTCTAATGGGGAGGCTAGGCTGCACAGGCCAACCCAGAAGGTGCCTGGGGCTTTTTATCAACCTCCAGCGCACCTCACACCCACGGAGGAGTCTCCTGTCTGGTCATAGTCGGGCTCCCAGAGGGCTAAGAGGCTCCGGGTCACCTCTCGGTCTGCAGGGTGTGGGGAGGGTTCCTGAACCTGTGAAGGAATGAATCAGGCCCAACCTCCCACTCAGGGGACACTTAACACAGCTTAAACCAATTATCTTCACCCTCCTCCCCACCTCCCTCCGCCCCAGCTTGGGGGTTGGGGGCTGCTCTGCGTGCAGCCCACGTCTGCCACCAGTGCCCCTGGGGTAACTCCTACTCACTCCGCCCCCTCAGCGCAGGGCCTGGTTCAGCCAGCCGGGAAGGGGCCCGAGCTCAGGATGGGGGTCCAACTGGGAGTGCTGCAGCAGGCCCCCATCAGTGCCCACAAACCCTGCTCCCCACCCCTATGGGACTGTCACCCTGCAAAGGAGCAGGCGCCCTGTGAACCCTCAGCCCGCGCCCCCCCACTTCCCGAAAACGCAGTGGCAGGATGATTGATTTTGCGGGAAGAGCGGCCACAAGGGGCGGGGGGGAGCTGGGGCGCCAGGGGTCCTCACTCCATTTGCTTGTGGCTGCGAGTCAAAGCGGGGTCCCTCTGGGCAGGGCGGGAGGTTTTCCCCCAAGTGGCTCAGCTGGGTCTTGAGGGCTCAGGAAGGGTCCTTTGTGGCCTCCTTGGTGATTCAGGGCCCTGTGGGGACACAGCAACATGTGGGGAGGTGGCTCTGACCCCTCAGGCTCCTGGTTGGCCCCTGGAGGATATGGCTGGCTTGGCTCCGGGGACCAGTCACCCCAGGGAACATGACCGTGGGGGGAGGGGTGGCCTCCTCAGCCCTGCCTCGCTTGGTCTGAATTCCCCAGCCCGTCCTCGGGCTGGGCGTGGGGGATGGGAGGTGAGATCTGCCCCTGCTCTCGAGCAGCCCCCGGCCTGGCTGGTTCGCCAACCCTCAGGGCCAGGCCTGGAAGCCCGCAAGCCACTTGAGTGCCATGGGTCCATGCGTCCAAAGACACACACAAATCCACGCACACTCCCAGGGTTTGCCCCGGCAAGCATGGGGTGTGGACACTGATGCCAGACACGCGACCTCCGGTACCATTCACATCCTCCTTCTAACTACCTGCACTTCCCTCTTCCTTGTATCCCTGGGATGCGCAGGGGTAGAGCCAGGCCCTCAAGGCATCACACCCAGTGAGCATTTTACACAGGGGCTCACTGTCTCAGGAAGGCTCCTAGACAGAGCTGGGGGCCCCAAGAAAACACACAGCAAGAATGATTTCCCGGTCCAGCCCAGTCCCGGGTGTGCAAGGGCAGATAACCCTGTAGGTCTTCAGTGATTAGAAAGGGGATCTTTCCCCTGGTTTCCACTGGGGAGACGGGCAAACCGAAACCTCGGGAAGATGGTGACTCAGAGGCCGGTGAGTCAGAAGGTAGCAACCCCCAGGGAGCTACCTGGATTCGGGATGCTCCAGAAAAACAGGCCCGGTGCCTCTCTGCATGTCACCTCGGTGCTCGCAGCGCTGGGCCTGGTGTGGATGTGCGTGGGAGAAGCAGTTCTGTAGCAATGCCTGGTGGCGGGGGTGGGGGTGACTTCTGTCTGGACTGAGAATCCTGGAGGACTTTTTGGAGGAGGAGCTGTACAGGGGGGTCTTCAGAAAGGAAGGGAGCAGGAATTGGGGGAGGACCCTGTGCAAGTTTAGGTTCGCTAGGTTCTTGACTTGGGTGAGGAAGTGGAGGCACACTCTGGGCGTAAAGGGCAGCAGGAAGCGGGGCTTTGGAGTGGCTTCCCTGTGGGGCATTTGCAGGGTACATAGGCTGCTATGTGAGATCTCCCAGCCAGCCTCACTTCCAGACACCTTGCAGGTCTTCTGGGAGGACAGGTCACTTCTTTCACTCAAATACAGTGGTGAAATCATGGGGGACATCGGTAACCCCTTCCCCCAATCAGGTAACTCAGTCAATGCCCCTGGAGCGCAGGAGAATGGGGCCATTTTGGGGTCAGTGCAGAGGAAGGGCATCCCAGATGGAGAGAGGTTCTGAAAGAAGGGACCCCCAAAGAGGCAGGCCCCTGCCCAGGCTCCATACCCTGTCTAGGGAAGCCTGGAAAGACCACAGCAGCCCGCAGAGGCCCCATAGTGGGTAAGGGGCGCTTCATACCCAGAGACTCATGCACCTACGTACAGCGCAGCAAGCTGCCCCTTACTGACTGGGAGCCGTTCAGGTGCCGTAGGGAAGGCCCTGAGAAGCCCTGCAGAGGTGGAACTGCTTGTTCTCCCTTTACCCGACTGTGGTCACACTTGCCTGGCTCCAGGAATTCTCCAGGTCAGCCATCACCCATTAACATGCTATGCTATGGAACTAACTTTTGGAAAACTGGCCTAAATCTTTCAAGTCCTTCCTTTCTCAATGACCCAAGCATTTCAGTTTCCATGTTTATTGTAACAAGTCTGGGAAGTATAAGGAGGAGAAATGATGGTTTAGAAATGTCAATGCCTCAACACCCAGAGGTTAACATTTTTGGAAAGCGGATAGAGATCTATCGCTTTCCAATTTTTTTTTTTTTTAAATGAATGTGTAGGGGTGTGTGGAGTGTGTAAAAAGCATGTGCATCTTGCTTATTGAAAGGACAATAATAAAATAAACCACCCGATATCCAGAGCTCAATTTAAGAAGTACATTCTACTTTTTCACTTTTCCATGCCACTAAATAGTTTTTGAGAACTTGCATTGTAATGGCTGCCTGGTCTCTCTTCCAAGAGTGTACCATATTTTATTTAACAAATCCTGTTGTCTTAGAAATTTAGATTGTTTCCAAGTTTTTACTGTTAAAAGAACACTGTGGTGGACACTATCCCATGCAAATCTGTGCCCATCATCAGAACACTCTCTGACTATGTAAGTGATAGAAGTGGTAATATAGGGTCAGTGTTTTAAGATAGTAATAGCCAATATTACCAAGCACTTCTTTGCCAGGCATTGTACAGACAGCTTTGTGTGCATGAATTAGATCGCTAAAATTTCCAGCTCCATGTGGTAGATACTATTCTTATTCCCATTGTACAGATGAGCAAACTGAGGATCCGGGCAGTGAAGTAAATCACCCCAGATCACATGATAGTATGTGGCCAAGCTGGTCTTTGAACACCAACAGCCTTGTTCCCAAGCCTGAACTCTCTTAGCCACTATGCCATACTCTGGTTTCTTTATTCAACAAGATTTATTGAGTATCTACTATGGACCAGACATATTACAGATGATAGGTTATATGGAAGTTAACCAGGCAGACAAAAGGCTCTGCCCTGCATTCTAGTTGGGGAGACAGATGGCAAACACATTAAATGAAATCTTTCCCTTGCTGGAAGGTGGTAAGTCTCCTGGCAAAAATGCAATAGAGAGGGAATGCAGGGATGGTGTGCAACTTAAAATAGGGAGGCCAGGGCAGGACTGACTAAGAAGGCAGTAGAGCAATGTTTTGAACAAGGCAAGCACTCTGGACAGAGGAACCTGCAAGTACAAAGGCCCTGGGGCCAGCATAAGCTGACTTCCAAGGAAGGAGGTTGGTGGAGCTGGAATACAGTGAGAGGAGGTAAGGTCAGAGAGATGATGGAGGGGGTACAGATCTTGGGGCTTTGAGGGCCACTGGAAGGACTTGAGCTGTTCTCTGAGGGAGGTGGAAGCCACGAATGGTTTTGAGCAGAGCAGTGATGTAATCCAGCTTACACCTACCAGGATCCCTTGGGCCACTGGATGGAGAATCTGTACAGGGGTGAAGGTGGCAGTGGGGAGGCCCCTCCAACAGTTGAGGCTGAAGATGTTGGGAGCTCAAACCAGGCTGGTAGTATGGGGTAAACATAAGTGGAATGGACTGGTATGCTCAGGCATGAACAATGACGACTTCACTGTACTGGTCAGTGGGGGCGGTAGATGCTGTTGAGGGAGCATGAGTACTGTGTGACCATCATAGTCAAAATGAGTGAGCAGAGCAACGCATCTCCATCAAATTTTGCATTAAGCTGGAACAGTCCTCCGAGGAAACTACTCGGATGACTCAGAAGGCTGCAGCTATGGGCAACTGGTGATTGGCAGCTTCATTATGACAACACACATGCTCACGCATTACATCTTTTTTTTTTTTTTTTAAATTTTATTGTTGTTGTATTACATCCATCCCCTTTTTGCTCCCCTCT